>CM045896.1:35687500-35712500 GCA_025169545.1 Anguilla japonica
CACACACACACACACACACACACACACACACACACACCTAAACTGTTTCCAGTTTGTTTCTTGGCTGCTTGTTTTGCACTGAGCCCATGAGTAAGTAGGGACGCGTCAGTGCCAAATTCAGCATCCATGTTCAAGTGCAGTCTGGGCTATGTGATATAAATCAGGCCATAAAACCCACAGACAAGTGGCTCCAAATCCAAGCTCTGTCAGCCGTAGCTAATGCTGTCTGTTTCTGACTGCACGGCCGTCTCTGTTCCGTCTGCCGGTAGAGCTGGAAGCAGCCCTGACCCCTGACCCCTCGCCGCCAGGAGGACCAGCTTCTGTGAGACGGCATAGCAGGAAAAGTCCCAGACACTGGCAGACCCAGCAGATGAGTGGGAAGAACAATATGGCCCCAGACATCCGCATTCTCTTTCCTCAGTGCCTGTGCTCTGTGACATCACAATAGCAGCGCAGTGACATTCCACTCGCAGCCGGGTCACATCACAGTAGCATCACAGTTGTTTCTGTGTGACATCACAACGGCATAGCGACTGTCACCAAGTAGATTTTTTTTTCCATCTCATCGCCACAGATCAATTGAAGGGGACACAGTTTGTGCCATTTAGACGCGGCGAGGGTGTGAACTGACAGAGCTAAAAATGCGGCCGTCTTCAGGACATTAAATTTATTTCGGCACACAGCAATGTCACAGAACAACTCCGGAGGGGTTTTTTTTTTTTTTTTGGGGGGGGGGGGGGGGGGGGCGAAGGTGTTTAGCGGAGATTAGGTTTGCCGAGCTGAACCCTGGTCCCGGGCGACGTAGATTACACTTGACGCGTAATTTAATTTCGACAGCTGCGCGCGCGCTGAGCCACTTCAGGTTAAGTACCCAGCTCAAGGGGAAACAGACGCCGGGTCCCGGCGGAGACGGGAACACGGAGGCCCCCGCTCGGGGGGGCCCGGCTCTCCGCCCCGCCCCTCCCCTCCGCGCCGACGCCCGGCTTCCCGAAACGCGGCGACGGCGGGACCTCGCTCAGGATGATGTCACGTTTGTCCTGGAACGGCCGTAAGTCCCTGACGATCGGTCAGTCACATGGGCGTCTTTTTAGTTTTTCTTTTTTTTAAATTTTTTTTTTACAAAGGCCAATCAGCTGGCAGCCTTCATTCCACTGACATGCCTGCTCCCGTTGCCCGTAACAACCCAAATACCTGTACAGGGCAAGGGTTCCACAGACAGGAGAATACCTGTGCAGGGTAAGGTTTTCACAGACAGGAGAATACCTGTGCAGGGTGGTTTTCACAGACAGGAGAATACCTGTGCAGGGTGGTTTTCACAGACAGGAGAATAGCTGTGCAGGATGAGATTTTCACAGACAGGAGAACACCTGTGCAGGGTAAGGTTTTCACAGACAGGAGAACACCTGTGCAGGGTAAGGTTTTCACAGACAGGTAGACAGTGTAATATATTGCAATATTTATTTGCCAATATATTTGCCAGTATATTGCAAAGTGTTCCAGTAGGTGATAATTTATTCATTCCAATATATTTGGAAACGTGTTCCATTCCTGCAAGCAGCAAAAATCGGTAACCATGGCACCTGCGGTGGGCTGCTTAGAGCCTGACTGCTGTCCCAGACTGTTCTGTGGGGTTGGGTGGGGGGGTGGGGGTGGGTACTGGCTGTACAGCAGCAGGATAGCAGCTGCAGATTCCACTGCTCCTCCCACCCCCCCCCCCCCCCCCACCCCCCCCCCCACCCCCCCCCCTCATAAGCTCCCTGATACACGCAGTGCTACTGTCACAGGGGGGGGGGGGGCTGCTACATTATTAACACGGCTCTCCTGGAGAGGGGCTGAAACTCTGAGCAGATTCCATTACCCCCCCTCCCCTCACCTCCTCCCCCCTGCCCACCGCACAGCTCTATTATTCATCAGTACAAGTGCCACTGAGGATATTTGGATGAAGTGGCAACTGAGGCTTCCCCTGAGGGGGGGGGGGGGGGGGAGCCTGAGCTAAACTGCCAAAACCTGCTGCCTGGCGAAGAATCTCGCGTGCAGAACTACAGGCAAAACCGCAACAACACAGAGAATCCCACGTGCAGAACTACAGGCAAAACCGCGACAACACCAGGAGAATCCCGCGTGCAGAACTACAGGCAAAACCGCGCAACAACACAGAGAATCCCGCGTGCAGAACTACAGGCAAAACCGCGACAACACAGGAGAATCCCGCGTGCAGAACTACAGGCAAAACCGCGACAACACAGGAGAATCCCGCGTGCAGAACTACAGGCAAAACTGCGACAACACAGGAGAATCCCGCGTGCAGAACTACAGGCAAAACCGCGACAACACAGGAGAATCCCGCGTGCAGAACTACAGGCAAAACCACAAAAACACAGGAGAATCCCGCGTGCAGAAACTACAGGCAAAACCGTGACAACACAGGAGAATCCCGCGTGCAGAACTACAGGCAAAACCGCAACAACACAGGAGAATCCCGCGTGCAGAACTACAGGCAAAACCGTGACAACACAGGAGAATCCCGCGTGCAGAACTACAGGCAAAACCGTGACAACACCAGAGAATCCCGCGTGCAGAACTACAGGCAAAACCGTGACATCACAGGAGAATCCCGCGTGCAGAACTACAGGCAAAACCGCGACAACACAGGAGAATCCCGCGTGCAGAACTACAGGCAAAACCGCGACAACACAGGAGAATCCCGCGTGCAGAACTACAGGCAAAACTGCGACAACACAGGAGAATCCCGCGTGCAGAACTACAGGCAAAACCGCGAGAACACAGGAGAATCCCGCATGCAGAACTACAGGCAAAACCGCAACAACACAGGAGAATCCCGCGTGCAGAACTACAGGCAAAACCGCGACAACACAGGAGAATCCCGCGTGCAGAACTACAGGCAAAACCATGCGACAACACAGGAGAATCCCGCGTGCAGAACTACAGGCAAAACCGTGACAACACAGGCCCTCCCAGTCAGCTACTGTCACTGACGTTGTGACGGTAACGTAACCAGACACGGTGCTCCCTCTGCACTTTCAAATACAAGTTTCCTTGGAATCACATGACCAGGTTTTAGCCAACCACATTGCTCCTCCACGCAAACCCCCCCCCCCCCATTTCCCATCATGCTAATTTGAAAACTTGACGTAAGTGTGCTAAAGGCTCTCCAGGGCTTCGAGCCTTCAACAGGGCCAGTGCCGACAGGTCGCCACGGCGACCTCAAGGGCAACCCCGTCACTCTGGAAGTGACGTTTCCAACGGTGACGATAAGTGCTGCAGAAATGGCGTAAATTATTCACGCGTTAGGGGTGGTAATATGACGATGGAACTCGCGTTTCCACACAGACGGTTCCCCTTGCCTGCTGCGTGCCTGAATCTACATCGTGCAAGTGAGTATTTATTCATAAAGATATCTGTTAGAGCATATTCATAAACGTCTGCTCTTCACGCCCACAGAACGCCAGCTCTCACCGGGGTGAAGCGGACATGATTACCATTCCTCCGCGAGGTACCGTGTTCTTTTCCTCACGCTGCAGGTAAAAATAACAAGACAGAGAACATCCAGGAGACCTCTGGAGCCCCTGAATGAATTCAGGAACGTAACTGTTACTTATGAAATATGTCCAGTGTGGAACTGGACTGCGAGCTCTACTCCACGCTTCCCCACAGATATGGAATGCTTGGCAGGAGGCATGACATTGTGTGCATTCAAAATATTTATCTTACTTTTATTATTATTACACTTAGTATTACTGATAAAACGAAGGCGCTGTTTATTGTTGCGAAGGCCGGATGAATTGGACGGCCAGCTCGTTAATTGAGGACATTTTTTTTTCCTCCTCCTTTGTGTAAACAGGCTAATCTCGCCCGCGCAGTTTAACTGCTCTGCGCAAATACGGCCGGCCCGGCGTGTTTACACAAACGCCAGGAGCAGCGGACGGACGGTCTCCGAACGGGACGTCCCGGCCGAGAGAGGGGAGCGCGGCTACGGGAAAGAGCCCCCCCCCCCCCCGGCGCCCAGCCCCCCCCCCCCCCCCCTCCATCCTGCTTTCACAGTGAGCGTAACGTTTGGTTCCGCTGGGCGCCTGTGATTTAGGGAGCGGTAGCAGGGAGCGAGGGGGACGGGGGGGACGGGGAATGAATCACCCCCTGGGGTGCGAGGGTCAGGCTCAAGGGGGGGTCATTTTGTGGGAGCGTGCAGCAAGTCAGGGTGGGGGGGGGTCAGACCAGAACTTTGCGCCAGCAGATTTTCACTTAAGCTGGACACACACACACACGCACACACACACACAGCACACACACACACCACGCACACACACACACACACACACACACGCGTGCACACACACACACAGCACACACGCAGCACACACAGCACACACACACACACACCACGCACACACACACGTGCACACACACACACACGCCTCTGAAGAACAGCTATTATACCTACCGCTAAGTGGTTTGTGTTGACGTAACCTCTGGTCATTACATATTAACTGGAAGATAACGACTTCCACTGAAGTCTTAATTCTTTTGGCAGTGTATTAACTGCATGCAGTGTCCTAGTTTCTTTCATACTGTTTATTTCTGCTTTGTTTTGTTTGGAAGGAACCCATTTACATATAAATGGCTCAGTGACACTAATGATACTAAAAGCATGCGGGATGCTGCGTCCTGCTGGTAAATCAGAAGGCGAGATTAAGATTAAAATCACAGCTATACTCCTGCCAATCTTTCCGCGAGAGCCAGCAGGCCCTCGTGCGATCCAGAGAAAAGATTCGTGAAGAGAAAGGCACCGGTGCCAGCACGCTCCGGGCCTTCCAACAACCACTGCCAAAACATTCAGCTTTGATTTCTTTTTGTCACAGTGCGTGAAGTTCATTTCATTTTACAACGCTTTCGTCTTCCAAATGACCAAGTAATCAATTTTCTAAATATAATTATACAAACACGTTAAACACAAACGCACACGTACACCAGCGCATATTTTAGTCGGGGAAACTTCTAGAATTTAGAACAAATGATATGAAAGCATCTGCAATAATACATTTTGAAAACATATTTAATTAAAAATAAAAATAAATGAAAAATAAGCGGCGTACGTTTCGGTGTCGATACGTTAGCGATGCGATGCGATGTAGCGCAGAGCAGCACGGAGAGAGCCCAGAGGAACACCCGCTTGTTAGGAGCCCCAATTATCGTGTCGCTGGACGGCGGTTTTTCTTCCCAGCAGCCCACTGAAGGCAGCAGCCGCGTCCGTCACGCGTTCGCACGACAGATTAGACCGGGAGCGGGTCCGGCGGGGGCCGTCTCCGCGTCCGCCACGAGCCGAGACGCGCCTCCAACGCGGCGCCTCGCGCGCGTTCCAAAAAAAAACCGAATTTCTCTCTCTCTCCTCGAGCGGCCTCGGACAATAAAAGGGAGCTGATCACGGCCGGACCCGGGGAGAACGGAGCCCAAACGAGACGCGGCGCGGCCTGATCGCGAGCCGGGCGGGCGTCCCCGCCGCCACCGTCCCGCCGGAGAGTGACTATTAGGGGCCGGCGTGCGCGGCGCCGTCCCGCGGGAGGAGGACCGCGGCGCTGATGAGGTCATTCGCCGGATCGCGGGGCTTCATTTCGCTGACAGCGGTGGCCAGCGATGAGTCAGCCCTCCCGCCAACCCCCCGGCGCCTCTACAAGGGACGTTTCGTTACAAGCTGCCGTCCGGAAAAAAATAAATAAATATATTTTTTTTTTTTTTTTTTTGCGCAAACCGGATAACCTGTTTGGTTTCTGATGCCGGAGAACAGTCTTTTTTGAGCGAGGGATCTCCGCGTTCTCATGCTAAGCAGCTACCGCGGCGCGTGCTGCGCGCTGCCTCGTTGCTGTGGCGACAGTGTTCCGTACGTACAGTACAGCGCTTACTTCAGCGTTGCGGGGACATTAGGTTCATTGGTGAACCAGTGAAGTAATTGGTAACCGTTGCTGCTGTGTATTGCAAAGACGGCCTAACCCTGTCTCGGGAGATCTGCCATCCCATGGGTTCTCATTTCAGCCCTAATTTGGCACACCTGATTCCACTAATTAGAAACTCGATCAGATCTCTGCTGTTTGAATGAGGTGCGCTTTGTCAGGGTTGGAGAGAATGCCTACGGGACAGTGGAACTCCAGGAACTGGATTTGGCAGCCCTGCTATGTCGCAGGCGTCCAAGCGAGCACAGACCGAGCCAAATAATAGACACGCCCACAACGGAGTGGTGGGGGGAGGGACTTCCAAAAAGCACCTTGAGAAGCAGGTAGGTGCTTTCAGGGAGTTTTACCACATCACTGTACGATTCAAAAAACCTTATAACATCCGTGACACTAAGAATGCGGGCAAACTGGCTGCTTTAATCGTCCCAGCAGAGACTGATACTGCATAAACAGTAGCACCCATGTGTGGGCCTACGCTTGTGTGTCGAAAATAGTCCTCAAAGCACGCTAGTCAGCCCTTGCGGAAAGCTTACTTTTCGTCAAATTCACCGTTCTTCAAAGGCAAAACTGAGGCGACCGAGCCTACCTGTAGCTCGTTAGCTAAACAGATTAATTCATGAACTGCTCGCCTCCAGTAAAGGCAACCCCGCGGCAGCGATGCGTTCGTACGGTGCGAGGCAGCGCAAACGGCCGTCTCTGAGTATCAGTGCGAGGGGGTTTGTGTGAGTCTACAGCCCGCCCAGCCCTGAACCAACATGCTGCGAGACCGGGGTGGGCAGAACGAGGCCTGCTAGCTCTCGCTACGAGGCCCGACGGCATTCAAAATATTTAACCGATCTACTGCGAAACGAAAATTCAAATATTTCTGCCCAGCGACCAGTCAATCTTCCAGAAAGTAGTAAAACCGCACAATGTTTTAGTGGAGTTGACGCATCACTTTGTGTTCGTTCTGTTTGTCCCTAAGGAACGGCACATCGGCCAATCGGTGGCGAGCTCGCGCTGGACGGCGAATCGCGCGCGGCCCAAACGAGGGCGTCGCGCCCCTGCGTCCGGGACTCCTCTCTGCGTCTCGCTCTTCCCGAACGTTACACAACGTGCCGAAAAGCGAAAAACACTTCGGGCGCGGTCGACAGGCCGTCGGATGAGCGAGAACGAACAGAAGCGCCCCCCGAAGGACGGGTCGCGCGATCACACCCCTTAAACGTAACGCAGACTTTTGGGCTTTGAGCGCGATTGGCTCAGATGACGAGAGGGTGGCGGCCCATTGGGTGTCAGCTCGCCATCATTCACCTTCCGGCGGGCGGGCGGGGCGGGCGGGCGGGGGAATTAGTTTACGAGCAGCTGGAGGGTCTGGCCGCCCGTCTGGCCGTAGCCCCGCTCCTCCCCGAAGGCTACTTCGGGTGCAAGAACACCGAGTTCAGGATGGATCCAGTTTACCCTCCCGCGCACAGACACTACCCTTTTCACATAGACTACGACGACAGTGACGACGACGACGATGGTGACGATAAAGGGCAAACCAAAAACAGACGAACCTTGGAGTTTCCGTGGCGACGGCGAGCGCTTTCAGGCGAGCGCTAGCGAAGCCGTTAGCCGCGGTGATTGATCGCACGATGATTAGGACGGGCGAAAGAGACCGGCTATCCCACGGACAGCAGCAGGGTCAGGAATCTGTCGCTTGGATTGACTGCGCGTGTGGGGGCTGCTCCGGGACGGGGGCTATTTTGGGGAGGGAATAAAGCGTACTTACAGGGGAAGGGGGGGGAGAGAGAGAGGCGCGGGGCCTGCAGACTGGCGTTAATCATGGCAGCGCTGAGAAGGGTTTCTCTTCCCTGCCTCGTGGTGTAAAATGTGGTTATCACAGCAGGCAGGCTCGTGTCAACGCGTAAGCGTGTGTGTGTGTGTGTCTGTGTGTGTGTGAGTGCGTGTGTGTGTATGTGTGTGTGAGTGCGTGTGTGTGTGTCTGTGTGTGTATGTGTGTGTGAGTGCGTGTGTGTGTGTCTGTGTGTGTGTGTGTGTGTGTGTGTGTGTACGCGCGTATGTGTGTGCTGTGTGTGTGTGTCTGTCTGTGTGTGTGTGTGTGTGCGCGTGTGTGTCTGTGGTGTGTGTGTGAGCGTGTGTGCCTGTATGTGTGTGCGTGTGTGTCTGTCTGTTTGTGTGTGTGTGTGTGTGTGCCTGTATGTGTGCCTGTGCCTGTGTGTGTGTGTGTGCGCGTGTGTGTCTGTAGTGTGTGTGTGAGTGTGTGTGTGGAGGCAGAGGTTTAGTAGTAGAACAGCCTCTAAAAGGTGTAATTTCTTTTGTGCGTTCCCAGAGAAATGTTTATACGTGATTTAGGACAAAAAAAACCCTCTCAAATCGTTGCCGGAGGAAGAAAAGGCTGTTTCCATTTTGACTGTTTTAAAAAAAAGAAAAAAAAAGAAGAAAGACACAGGACAGGGACCCATTACTGACCACAGAATGTGCCTTTGAGATCGTTTTTCTGTTCCTATTTTCAGATATTACTCCTCTGTTTGCTGGACTGCATTTACTCAAAACCCTCTCTAATGGGACACAAATGTCTGTCTCTTCAGAAACTTGGCCCAGTGTTAAAGAAATGTGGCCTGTGTCACCCCCCCCCCTCCCCCCCCTGCCTGTGTCACCACGACCCCCCCTCCTTGGGGGGAAAGAGAGGCTACAAGAAGGGGTGGGGGGTGGGGGGGTGGGGGGGGGTCTGGGGGGGCACTCTGAGAATCAGTCTGTACGTGCTGCAGGAAGGGGCCTAGCAGGCTGGAGAACATATGCACCACACTGTATGGGGATGGGGGGGGGGGGGGGCGTGTGTCAGTTTTGCGGTCATCCCCCCCCCCCCCGCCCCATGACTCTGGTTTAGCAGCAAACAAAAAAACAGCTTTAAAGCCGCGTTTGTGCTTCCAGAACAAACAAACACATCTGCATGGTGAAAATCCCCCGCTTGCTATTTCAAAACCAGCGCTGTAAAACATGACAGACTCCATCTAAGAACACCCTGGGGGGGGGGGGGGGGGCTGGGGGTGCTCTGCTGCCTTCTGAATCTGAAACTACTGACCTACTATTCTGTAACAGGAACTTACAGTGATCCACTCTCCAACATCTCCACCACACTCAGGCCTATCACGCACCGAAACTAGCTGAAAACTTTGACACACTGACACTCTGTAGCTGAAATCACTGACACGCTGACATTAGCTGACATCACTGACACACTGACAATAGCTGAAATCACTGACACACTGACACTAGCTGAAATAACTGACACACTGACACTAGCTGAAATCACTGACGCACTGACACGAGCTGAAATCCCTGACAGACTGACACTAGCTGAAATCCCTGACACACTGACACTAGCTGAAATCCCTGAGACACAGAGAATAGCTGAAATCCCTGACACACTGAGAGTAGCTGAAATCCCTGACACACTGAGAGTACTGGAACTCCCTGAGCTGGAAGCTGTTTCCTGTTCTCCCGCCAGTGGGCTGCAGTGTGGAGATGAAGAGGTATCCGCTGGATCAGTCCCCACCTCCAGCTGCCAGACTCTGCACAGAGACCTCTCTGACATGGGAAACAGGAGGCCGTGTGCTCTACAGCAGAGCTGCCAGCTGAGCGTCATAAAGCAGAGCATGAAGCACACTGTGTAACAGGGCCTAATGCTGACACAGAGCACCATGTAACAGCGCCTAATGCTGAACACAGAGCACCATGTAACAGGGCCTGACACTGAACACAAAGCACCATGTAACAGCGCCTAATGCTGAACACAGAGCACCATGTAACAGGGCCTAATGCTGAACACAGAGCACCATGTAACAGGGCCTAATGCTGAACACAGAGCACCATGTAACAGGGCCTAATGCTGAACACAGAGCACCATGTAACAGGGCCTGACACTGAACACAGAGCGCCATGTAACAGGGCCTAATGCTGAACACAGAGCGCCATGTAACAGGGCCTAATGCTGAACACAGAGCGCCATGTAACAGGGCCTAATGCTGAACACAGAGCACCATGTAACAGGGCCTAATGCTGAACACAGAGCACCATGTAACAGGGCCTAATGCTGAACACAGAGCACCATGTAACAGGGCCTAATGCTGAACACAGAGCACCATGTAACAGGGCCTAATGCTGAACACAGAGCACCATGTAACGGCCTAATGCTGAACACAGAGCGCCGTGTAACAGGGCCTGACACTGAACACAGAGCACCATGTAACAGGGCCTAATGCTGAACACAGAGCACCATGTACACAGGGCCTGACACTGAACACAGAGCACCATGTAACAGGGCCTAATGCTGAACACAGAGCGCCATGTAACAGGGCCTAATGCTGAACACAGAGCGTGATGTAACAGGCTGATACTGAACACAGAGCACCATGTAACAGGGCCTGACACTGAACACAGCGCACCATGTAACAGGGCCTAATGCTGAACACAGCGCACCATGTAACAGGACCTGACACTGAACACAGCGCCATGTAACAGGGCCTGACACTGAACACAAAGAGCCATGTAACAGGGCCTAATGCTGAACACAGAGCACCATGTAACAGGGCCTAATGCTGAACACAGAGCGCATGTAACAGGGCCTAATGCTGAACACAGAGCGCGATGTAATAGGCTGATACTGAACACAACCAGCTTTCAGGAAGGACCGCTGAAGAACATGTTGTTTGAGAATTTCCCCGTGAAAATCGCAGAAACACCGCACAGCCGTCCGTGTCACACACTCTTTGATCCAATCAGCAACGTCTTTTGCACCAGCCACTCAGTCACAGACACTCAGAGCGCAGTTTGCTCTTTGAAGTCATCTGGACCTCCTGCTGTACACTAAAAAGCACACACATTTACCACTTGATTACAAAACGTTATCGTGGCCAGAACTGATATGCATTTAATGAAATGACTAAAACCGCAGAGCAATTTTTTCCGGTCCTTTATTGCGAATGTATCCTCGAGTTAAACAAAATGTTCAAATAACAATTGCTGTTCAAACCAAATATTTCAAAGATTGCTGCACTAAATGTTTTGTTGTCTGGTTGTATCAATTCCTATGCTGTGGACTGTCATTTCAGTTCAAAAAACAGTTTCATCATTTCAGGAGCACTTTGTTGTGTTTTAATGTGGGAAAAAAATGAATAGAGATGAAGTCCGGAGATGAAAGCAGTAAGGGCATATATTCCAGGGGTCATTGTGAGTACTGTTTGCTGTGGTTATAATTTCTCTGCCATAGACACTGCTGCACCTCCTTTGTTTTGGGTTGAGTGTGGGGGGGGGGGGGGGGGGTGTGAGGGGGGGGGCCGCGGTGGGTGGGGTCGTGTTTCATAGGAACGTCGCTGTTTGGAGACGCGGTTTCGAAACGAAATCGGATCGCGGGAGGTCATCCTGTTCTGATGAATCACAGACATGTGGACACGCCCTGGAGGGGAGAGAGAGCGAGGGGGTGGGGGGGGGGGGGGGGAGTGAGAGAGTGGGGTGGGGAGAGGGGGTTTGGGGGTGAGAGAGAGCGAGGGGGTGGGGGGGAGTGAGAGAGTGGGGTGGAGAGAGGGGGTTTGGGGGTGAGAGAGAGTGGGGGGGGTTGGGGGGGAGTGGTGGGGTGGGGAGGGGGGGGGGGTGAGAGAGAGTGAGGGGGTGGGGGGGGGTGCGGGGGGGGGGGTGAGAGAGTGAGAGAGTGGGGGGGTTGGGGTGGTTAAAGAGCAGGGGGGGGTGGAAGAGTGAGCGAGTTGGGGGGATGGGATGGTTAGAGAGTGAAGTGGGGGGGGGTGGGGTGGTTAGAGAGCGGTGTGGGGGGGGGGGGGTTAGAGAGTGGGGTGGTTAGAGAGTGAAGTGGGGGGTGGAGTACTGACTGGAAGGGGAGTCACACTGTCAGTTGATCATGTGACCGTAGAGCTGGAGAGGCATACCCCAGCGGGAGTATGATGTGTGCATGTTTTACAGGTACACCGTGTCTGACGGACAGGTCCCCAACAGCTGCTGCCCCTGCTCTCTACCAACCCCCCCCCCCCCCGTCCCTCCCCAAGAATGAAACACAGCCGCCGCGGCTGCAGACACGTCCAGGGCCTTCACACGCTACCGTCTCCTGTCGCAAGAACGGGCACGGCGTGCGCCAGCCTTCCCTCCGCCCCGGCAACAGCGTCCAGGCGACGGCGTCGGGCCAGGGAGCTGAAGAGGTACCGGTCCCTCTTCTTTTTGGTTTTTTCTCAAAGCAGGGTGTTCTGGGTCGGGGGGGGGGGGTTGGGGGGTGTCCGGTTCGGGAGTCTCTCACACGGTCCCGCAGCGCTCTGACATCATCGAAACCGGCAGGCCGGATCGTACGCGATCGTTGGGCGTTCGGGCCGGGCTGCGGGCGCCACACGCGCCCGCGCCGCCGCCGCGCTCGCTCTCATCGTTTTACGAGACGGCGCGGAGCCGGGAGTCCGATCCCGTAAAACCGCTGGCTTTCGTCCTTCTCCGCTCCCGCTCTTCAAGAAGACGTAAAACTTTAAAACACTTCTTTTTTTATTTTTACGGCGCCCGCGAGGTAAGAGAATATTTCCACGGCCCCTCAACAACACGACGGCTGTGCAGGATTTAAAAAGCAGTTACGCTTTCAAACCTTTAAAAAATAAAGCAGTTTGGACGATGCAATGAATCCGCTTTTTTTGTAAGAACGCCCCTTTTCAATAACATAACAAGGCAAAAGAATCATGACTTATTGCCTACGTTTCCTGACACTTGCTCACCCATAAATTGAGTGTTATTGCTGGCTTGGTGACACATCCCAGTGAATCAGGTGTTATACTTGGCTCAAAAAGAGATGCCTGAGAAACAGGTGTTTTCATTGGCCCAGAGAGTATATGCCCATAAATCAAGCGTCGTGATTGGCTGCAGAACCTGGCACCACACGCACTAGGCTGAAATCCCTCCCCCCCCCCCCCCCCCCCCGACCATGAGAATCTGCTGACTTCCAGCGCGTCCGTGGGCGACCGGGGCAGCTGAGCCCGCTCGCCCCTCCGCTCAGGAGCCTCGGCCCGCGGGCGACGGACCACCGGGGGTCCTGGCTCCGGACCAAGGCCTAGGCCGCAGCGTCGGGGGGGCGAGCGGACGGAGGGCGGCGAGGCGGCCGCTGACCCGACGCAGTTTCCGCGGCCCGGGGCTAACGGCCAAAACCCACAGCCGGCGGGCGCCATGTTTTTATTCCCCTCTGCGTTCAGAGAGGCTCCAGCTACGGCTTTCTTTCCGTCGGGGTCACGTGACCCGCAATTTCCCGCAGAACAGCAGTTCGGCGTTACGCGTTATTTCCATTTTCTCAAAACTGCCGACACACAGGCTGTTCCTTTCACTGGACTCCAGCGCTACGCGGCGGCTAATAGTTTTACTTTCTTTTTTTTTTTTATTTACGGGAAATGAATCTGACAACCGCGACAAAATTAGACTGGGCAAAAGCAGAAACAGCAATTGCAAAAAACCAAACGGAGCTGCCTTCTGGTTCAGAGCCCGTGACGTTTAACCTGGGATCGGTTTTTCCAGAGCGTTAGCGATAGCTGGATTAGCGGAAACTTTAATAGCGTTTCTTTAAGCCTGTTCTCTTCACCGGTACAACGGCAGGTGCGCTGTGTTTCCACGAGCCTGCTCCCCCTGTTTCTACATCACCCCATTGCTGGGGTGCATTGGGGAAGCAACAGCTGACCCAGCCTGGCCAGGGAATGACAGGCTAGTAAGGTGGATGGCGCCGTCGGCCTCGTCGCTCTCTTGCGGCCACTACTGGTGAGACCGGGTGATTGCGGGAATACGGTGACCTCGTTATCCTTCGGCTAAATGGGTGTGTCCGCAGCACGGAAAACAGCGAGAACAGGCACCACGTGATTCGGAGGAGGAAGGGTCGGTGGCGGGAGATTCGGTCGAGTTTGGGGTTGGGGAAAAATGGGACAAAACCATGGGGATAAAATATACATATTTTTTAAATTGGTTCATTGTTGGACAGAAGATAGTTATACTTATAACGTTCAGCATTTCGGTGTGCCTGCCCGAGGAGTGTGGTTAACAGTCTCTTTGCTCCAGGAGCGAGGAGCACTGATGTCAGCTTTAGCTGTCCAGGTCTCGCCGTTTCCATGGCATTACACTGACTAATTCTTACTGGACGACTGAGCTGAACTTAAGTGACCTGTGAGGGTGACCTCTCGTCCCCGCTGGGGGCTTCAGAGCCTGGGACAGAGACAGAGTGGACAACCCTCAACCCCCATGCCCCAGTGACCCACAATCCACTGGGGCTTCCATCAAAAAAAGGAGAGCACGCCACCATCACAAAGAAATTCAGCCGGAAAAATGAGGGTGCACTTCATCACAGGAACACGGGCTGACCCCCCCCCCACACACACACACACACCCCACGAAACATCCTCTCAGCTAGAGGAGCCTCTGGCCATACGCTGGACGACCCCACCCCACCCCGCCCCCGCCGGGCCGCGCCCCTGGCCCTGCTGGGGAGTTCTCTGGAATAGGGTTACATCGCTGGCCCCTTGGCCTGGGGCTGGGAGTGGGGGTGGTGGGGGTGGAGGATGAGATAAGGCAATGTGCTCTTCCAAAATCCCACACACCAAGACACCAGCAACATGCCAGTCAATCTGAAGAGCAGCTGTGCTGTAGATCTGTCTCCCACAGCCCTGAAGTTAGGGACACAAACACACACACACACACACACACACACACACACACACACACTAACACAATCTCACACACACACACACACACACACTAACACAATCACACACACACACACACACACACACACACACACACACAATAACACAATCACACACACACACACACACACTAACAGAATCACACACACACACACACACACACACGCACGCATTGTGACTGCCGACGCTCACTACATCAGCCATGATTTGCAGCAGCACACATGCGGAATCAAATAGAGAAAGGAGCGGACCGGGCCTGATGCTGAGTAATTACCTGCTGGGGAATTCTGCGGGGCATCCAGAGTTTAATCACCTATAACCCCAATTACGGGCCTGGAAGTGGGACTCATAAAGCACCCAAACCAGATGAACTCCCGGTCCAAACTCCAGCCCAGCCCGCACAGAGCAGAGCGCAAAACCAATCAGGGCAAATCCGTTTTAAAGCAGCAGCAAACGCCACGGTTTCAGACCCAGAGAGAGGGAGAGAGAGAGGGATAGAGAGGGAGAGAGAGAGAGAGAGAGAGGGAGAGAGAGAGGGATAAGGAGGGAGAGAGAGAGAGAGAGGGGGGGAGAAAGAGAGAGGGAAGGAGGGAGAGAGAGAGTGTGAGAGACACCGAGACAGAGAAGGAGACAGGGGGAAGATAGCGTGGGAGAGAGTGAGAGACAGAGAGGGAAAGAGGGGGAGAGAGGGTGAGAGATGAGTGTGTGTGTCTGTCTATCCGTGTGTATGCACACACATCTCAGACGGATTAGGGGCCTATCGGTGGGCTCATTAATGAGCTGTGCACCAGGAGGTCACGGGTTCAAACCTCGCGCTGGTCACCGTTTGACCGCAGATAGGATTAAATTTGAACACTGACCCACCTGCTAAAAGCAGATCAGAACCCCAGCACTGGAGCACGCAGGGACTCCCTTTAAGGGAAAGAGTCACTGTGCCAACACCACTGATTTATTGACTTTAATCCTAGCTGGGAATTAGGTAGTATTAGTTAAATCTCAGGACAGAATGAAACTTAATCTGACCCACAAGTTAATCACTAATTCACACTGCACACAGGGTGTCTTTTCTTGCGGCAGATTGCTTTGGTGTTTCTCAAGATCGGCAAAATTTTTTAGTCAAAAACAGCATCTTAGCACATATTTACATTTCTTTGTTGACAACGGGGAGTCCGCTTTGTTTATTTTTAAGTTCTACTTTTTTTTCTTCCAAAGATACATTTAGTAATGTTACTTTTATATTATTAAAGATGAACTAAAAATTGCATAAACGAAACAAAAAACATCTCCATGAGTGATGAGCGCAGAGGTGCTAGCAGTAGCGGAAAGTTAGCTCCCACCACGAGCCTCTGACTGAGCGCGCTTTGCGCCACGGCTGCCTTCCTCAAAAAGGCCTTTCACATACCGGCTTGGCACAAACACACAAATACACACACAGCATGCAGCGCCCTCCCATTTTCCCCGGTGCATTTTTAGCTGAAAAACAAAACAAAAACAACGTCCGTCTCGCGCGCAACGCCAGCACACGGGCCTGGCGGTAAAAAAACAGACACGTATAAATAAACAGAGCAGTCCCGGGCCGGCCGTTGCGGGGCAATTAGCGCCTAATCACAATGGTGCCCTGACGTGCCACTCAGACACATGATGCATGGCCGGGGTCACGGGGAGTAACAGGTCATGCAGTGAGCGTGTCCTACGGGCAGAGTGCTTGATTCATGGCCCGGTGAAACCGCACAATGCCACCTCTGTCTTATTCGCACTTCCTCTTTAACAAATAACTCACGCGTCCGAGAGTAAATCAAATTAAATACACTCAAACATTTCAATGAAAATCATATTTTCTCCCGGAACATATAGGCACGAACCCCCCCTCTTTCTCCCCTTCTCTGTAAATGATCACAATACTTACTGTATATTCAAGCAATCCGTTACGCAATAATGCTAAATAAACCTGAATTACCCCGGACCAAAGGTTAACGTCTTTCAAACCGATTTGCAGTCATTTTATCTACAAAAGGCAGGATCAAAAGCCAAGAGGTTTTTTTTCCCCTATCTCCCTTTCTCTCTTTATTGACTCTGTAGTCCAGAGCAACTCTACAGCAGACGGGAGACCTCTGATCTACGGTCCCGGCTAGAACACCCGCCTATAGAACACAGAGTTGTTTGATTAAGCCGTCGGGCTTTCATATACCCGTGACCTACTTAAAACTGCGAGAAATGCAAAATGCGATCTCCTTTCCTGTTTAAAAAAACGGCAGGCTATTGCAACTCGATGACAAGACAAACGAGACATCTGTTATTGGGGAAAGAGCCCGTTCGAGAAGATGACAGAAAGCCCGATCGACGAGAGGGATTCCTTTTTTGTGGAACTTGAAAGAAAACGCAAAAATCAAAAAGCGCGGAATTTCTGCAAACCGCGAGTCTCTTCGTATGTTAAGAATTACACGCCAGGAAATCCAACCAAACATAAGGGAAAGATAAAGTATGAGTGCCAAAATATACCTTAAACATCTCGGCTCGGTGTCACTTGCACACACAAAATTGCGTTGCTGCAGTACGGAGCAAGCTTCCCGATCTCGGGGATCACCGAACAAGTTTTACTCCAGACTTACTTTATTTAATTCGGGTTGATTTAGCTGAAAACTAGCCCCCAGATCTGTGTATATAATCTCTTGATAAGTAGCTACTTGCTGTAAATTATGTGTAAGAAACTTGTAGTCAGAGGAATGTTTATGCAGCTAAATATATTTTGTTTAAAATAGATTTCCTAAATTAGTTTTTTGTAAACGTGATTACCTCTTTTATTACCCATTATACGGTAAGGCCATTAATTATGAGCAATTATTAGTCAATTTTTATATGGCTCAGGCCAAAGAAAATTTAAAAGGAAAATGTGTGGAAAAAATCTTTTATTATTTTAAAAATCTGTTTGGAAGCAATGTTTTTCTGACACATACCAAAATGTATGCGGCATTTTCTGTTACATTAGTCATCCATTTCCTTTTCTTATATATACATATGAGCATGAATTTCTGTGTGTGTGTGTGTGGTAGGTGCGAGTGTGTGTGCGTGTGTAATGTGTGTGTGGTGTGTGTGCGTGCGTGTGTGTGTTTGTGTGGTCTGTGTGTGCGTGTGTCTGTGTGGTGTGTGTGTTTGTGTGGTCTGCGCGCGTGTGTGTGTGTGTGTAATGTTTTGTGTGTGTGTGTGTGGTGTGTGCGCGTGTGTTTGTGTGTGCGGGTGTCTGTGTGGTGTGTGTGTTTGTGTGGTCTGTGCGTGTGTGTGTGTAATGTTCTGTGTGTGTGCATGTGTGTGTGATGTTTTGTGTGTGCGTGTATGTGTGTGTTTGTGTGGTATGTGTGTGCGTGTCTGTGTGGTGTGTGTGTTCGTGTGGTCTGTGTGTGTGTGTGTAATGTTTTGTGTGTGTGCATGTGTGTGTGTAATATGGATTTCCCCTTATATTTAAACCTTTCCCTGGTTTCTCAGCACAAACAGGAAGGCTGAAGTCCCCCATTTCCTGAAGAATGCTGCTCAGAAGATTCATGCACTGAGAACTAGGAATAAACATTACAGTGGGGATTAGAAATATGCTCAGCTCAACGCTACAGCACCCCACACAGCAATCCCAGCATGCCACAGAGCTATCCCAGCACCCCACACAGCAATCCCAGCATGCCACAGAGCTATCCCATTATCCCACACAGCAATCCCAGCATGCCACAGAGCTATCCCAGCATGCCACACAGCAATCCCAGCATCCCACACAGCAATCCCAGCATGCCACACAGCAATCCCAGCATCCCCACACAGCAATCCCAGCATGCCACAGAACAATCCCAGCACCCAACTTAACAATCCCAGCATGCCACAGTGTAAACCAAGCACCCCACAGAACAATCCCAGCACCCAACTTAACAATCCCAGCATGCCACAGCATGCCACAGAACAATCCCAGCACCCAACTTAACAATCCCAGCATGCCACAGAACAATCCCAGCATCCCACACAACAATCCCAGCATGCCACAGTGTAAACCAAGCACCCCACAGAACAATCCCAGCACCCAACTTAACAATCCCAGCATGCCACAGTGTAAACCAAGCACCCCACAGAACAATCCCAGAACCCAACAGAACAATCCCAGCATGCCACAGTGCAAACCAAGCACCCCAACAGAACAATCCCAGAACCCCACAGAACAATCCCAGCATGCCACAGAGCTATCCCAGCATGCCACAGAACAATCCCAGCACCCCACAGAACTATCCCAGCATCCCCTTGAACAATCCCGTGCTACAGAGAACTCAGTTGAGAGCATTTTGTCAGACAGAGGAAGCCAGATATGAATCAATAAGTGTCCAAGTGCGCAAGCGCATACTCTAAAGGTCAAGGCACTCTTCAGAGAAGTAGTACGTGTTAAAGACTGAGGCTAAGTGTTACAGAGACAGGACAGAAAAGACACTGAGTGAAAACAAAAAAAGCCCATTCATTTTTCAGCAACTTTGAGACAAAGAAATGGCAGAGAAACAGACTTGGGCAGGACACAAAGCACAGCATTTTAAATCCCCATCAAAAGATTTGTAGACACCGTCGGGTGTTTTTTTGTACGTAACGATACTGCAATTTTTAGCACTTACGGAAAGCCAGGGGTTACCGACGAGCACCGTAGTATTTTTTTTTTATTTTAAAACCGAGCGTGCTGCCCCAGTGTAGGCTGACCCAGAGAGCAGCGGTGCTGTGCCTGAGAGAGCAGCGGTGCTGTGACTGAGGAGAGCAGCGGTGCTGTGACTGAGAGAGCAGCGGTGCTGTGACTGAGGGAGCAGCGTTGCTGTGACTGAGAGAGCAGCGGTGCTGTGACTGAGGGAGCAGCGGTGCTGTGACTGAGGGAGCAGCGGTGCTGTGCCTGAGGGAGCAGCGGTGCTGTGCCTGAGAGAGCAGCGGTGCTGTGCCTGAGGGAGCAGCGGTGCTGTGCCTGAGGGAGCAGTGGTGCTGTGCCTGAGAGAGTAGCGGTGAGCTGAGGGAGCAGCGGTGCTGTGACTGAGGGAGCAGCGGTGCTGTGACTGAGCAGCGGTGCTGTGACTGAGGAGCAGCGGTGCTGTGACTGAGAGAGCAGCGGTGCTGTGCCTGAGAGAGCAGCGGTGCTGTGACTGAGGAGCAGCGGGTGCTGTGACTGGGAGCAGCGGTGCTGACTGAGAGCAGCGGTGCTGTGCTGACTGAGGGAGCAGCGGTGCTGGACTGAGGGAGCAGCGGTGCTGTGACTGAGAGGGAGCAGCGGTGCTGTGACTGAGGGAGCAGCGGTGCTGTGACTGAGGGAGCAGCGGTGCTGTGACTGAGGGAGCAGCGGTGCTGTGACTGAGGGAGCAGCGGTGCTGTGACTGAGAGGAGCAGCGGTGGTGCTGTGCCTGAGAGAGCAGCAGGTGCTGTGACTGAGAGGAGCAGCGGTGCTGTGACTGAGGGAGCAGCGGTGCTGTGCTGTGTGCCTGAGGGAGCAGCGGTGCTGTGACTGAGGGAGCAGCGGTGCTGTGACTGAGAGAGCAGCGGTGCTGTGACTGAGGGAGCAGCGGTGCTGTGACTGAGGAGAGCAGCTGTGGTGCTGTGACTGAGAGAGCAGCGGTGCTGTGACTGAGGAGCAGCGGTGCTGTGACTGAGGAGCAGCGGTGCTGTGACTGTGCTGTGCTGTGACTGAGAGAGCAGCGGTGCTGTGACTGAGGAGAGCAGCGGTGCTGTGACTGAGGAGAGCAGCGGTGCTGTGACTGAGGGAGCAGCGGTGCTGTGACTGAGGGAGCAGCGGTGCTGTGACTGAGGGAGCAGCGGTGCTGTGACTGAGGGAGCAGCGGTGCTGTGACTGAGGGAGCAGCGGTGCTGTGACTGAGGGAGCAGCGGTGCTGTGACTGAGAGAGCAGCGGTGCTGTGACTGAGGGAGCAGCGGTGCTGTGACTGAGAGAGCAGCGGTGCTGTGCCTGAGAGAGCAGCGGTGCTGTGACTGAGGGAGCAGCGGTGCTGTGACTGAGGGAGCAGCGGTGCTGTGACTGAGAGAGCAGCGGTGCTGTGACTGAGGGAGCAGCGGTGCTGTGACTGAGAGAGCAGCGGTGCTGTGACTGAGAGAGCAGCGGTGCTGTGACTGAGAGAGCAGCGGTGCGGACTGAGCAGCTGACTGAGAGCAGCACGGTGCTGCACCTGAGAGAGCAGCGGTGCTGTGACTGAGGGAGCAGCGGTGCTGTGCCTGAGAGCAGCGGTGCTGTGACTGAGGGAGCAGTGTGATTTGTGCTCCGCGCCTGTCCCCCTGGTCTTTAACTTTTATTGACGGCCATTTAAAGTGCTGGCACGCCAGGCCCGGCCTCTCGTTAAAACGGCAGGTACCACCAGACAGCAGGATGTCTGCGTGCCCCCTTAAACCTGGTGGACTGGGGGGGACGAGGGGGGGATGGGGCCCCCCAGAGGGGGGTACCCGCCTAATCAGCTTCCTTCACAGCCCCCAAATCTAACACCCCTTCTTACGTTGTGGCATGTTTTCATACGCGGGAGCTGGCAAGCCCCGGTTCGCTTTGACTGCGGGGACAATGGGTCTGAGGGTTTACTGCATCGTGGCGGTGAGCTCGCGCGTTTGAAACAGCTTTCAGAAACCAGAGACGACACCGGCGGCAGAATCTGATCTGGTGTCTGTAGTACGGACGGGGGGTCTCCACGAAGCACCAGACAATCTTAACGATGCCGGATTTTTAACGTCTAATGAACACATACAGTATTTATGATTACTGCTTACATCCCATGCTGTTGCCTAGCCCGTGTTGGTGGGGGATTAGTGGTTCGAACCGAAGAAATAACAAAGATAATATATTTACACAGAAACAAATCGTTTTATATCGTGTACTAATTTCGTAAACTTTTGTAAAATGTGAAAGATCAAAACCTTGTCTAAAAAATACACCGCTTACATGAAATGTTTTCCTGATTGTGTTTCTCTATAAAAAAAAGGTGTTTGTTTAGCGTCAAATACCGCAAGAACCCCCACAAAGCTAACAGGAAACAAAACATCCAAACTGCACATTAACTTAATTAGGCAAAGCTAAAATAAACACCGTGAATGTTTGCCCTCAGACTGTCAACAGGAAAATGAGATACATAAATGTCTTCTTTTTAAAGTAACTACGGCAACCTTAAATACAAAGCTTAAATTGTACGAGCTCACCAAATGCCATTTCCGTCCCGTGGACAGTCTCGATGTCACATGATAAATAAATTACTTAATTACATTTAGACGCTTAAGAAACACGTGCCAAGCGCACTTGATATTTAATTTTGTTTGCTTTGGCTGGTTATAAACTACACTGCTTCTTTGTGTGTGTTCTGCCAGTTTAGGGAAGGCATCGGGTCCCTTTTCTGTATCAGATTCCAAAAGCAAAGGCCACCTCAGGGAAGTACTGTACGGGCCTCTGAGACAGGTAAAGCCGAACAGGTGAATTGGGAGACAAAGACGGCCACCCAGCTAACGCAAAACGTCCTCACAACGTTGTGGCCACGTTGTGGCAACGTTACACCATTCACAAAACATTTCCAGTAGCATCGTGCTAATGTTTTTTTTTTGTTGCGGGGGCTGAGGTCCACAGACAGAAAGGAAAGCGGTCCTGACACTGTTGCTATGGGGACCCCACGCCAGCTCCAATCAGACGCTCGGGAGGGAGCGCCAGGTGTTTGGGGCGGGGCCGGCGTGCGCTGTCTGACTGGCTGCTCCGCGGCTCGGCCCACGGGCCTCTGGGAAAGCCCCGGCGGCGCCGCTATTGATCTGCGCGGCGTGTACCCAACAGAGCCGTGCGGTTTGCCAGGATCAGGCCCGGTGCGTCTGCATAATTAAACTCCAACCGCAGCGGCGTCAGGTGACACACCGCGATCCAGCACATCCCTATGGGGGTGTATAAGCATTTCTGTCTCTGGCTATCACACACACACACACACACACACTGCTGTAAGCACAGAAAGTTTGCACACTGTACACCACACACACATGTGCATGCACACACATCACACACACACACACACACTGCTGTAAGCACAGAAAGTTTGCACACTGTACACCACACACACACACACACACACACACACAGATTTCTGCACACACGCACACTGCTGTAAGCATAGAAAGGTAGCACACTATACATCACACACACACTGCTGTAAGCACAGAAAGTTTGCACACTATACATCACACACACACTGCTGTAAGCACAGAAAGTTTGCACACTATACATCACACACACATTACTGTAAGCACAGAAAGTTTGCACAGTGTACATCACGCTCACACACACGCACACACACACACACACACACACACAGATGTCTCACCCTGCTCCTGTGGGTTGAAGGGAATTTTTTTTGCTCTACATCAGGTGAATGTAAAGCCTATGCCAAAGAGTACTGCGGCCATTTTGAGGGAAAAAACTTTTTTTTATTGACTTTTGAGAATACGCTCAAAATTCTGAGATGAAAGGGGAAATTCCTGTCTTTGCCTCTGACGTGTCTTCAAAGTCTGGATGCTAATTACGGCTCAGCGCTCACGGGCTATAAGGGAAGGAATTTCCTGACTATTGAAACCGGCTCTAAATTACATTTTCACCAGCTCCTTGATAGAGAACACATGTACGGCGCTAACACTGCTGACTGGTTTGACATTAGCCTGGCTAGGCCACTCTGCTTTCGTCTCAACATAAATATCGAGATTTTGACGTGATGCTTGAAAAATCTGACTCCTATTCTCAAAACGTGCTTTGACTTTAATCTCAACATTTCAAAAGTTTGATCGCAAAATTTTGACTTTAACCACAAAATTTAGAGTCTATCCTCGGAAGACAATAAATCACATTTTCCCTTCTCATGGCCCTATTTATGGCACTGTTTAATCTTTTTCTGCAGGCTGCAGTGATAAAAATAAATCCGTTTAGTGGAATGATACAGTTTGTATATTCTGCGATCTCGCTGAGTGGGATTCACTTAAGATTGATCTGAGGATGAGTCTGGGGACGGCGGCACAGGGCAGCACTTCGGACACAAACTGGAACAAAATGGCACAAACGCTCCACAAAATGGCACAAACGGGCCACAAACTGGCACAAACGGGCCACAAACTGGCACAAACACGCCACAAACTGGCACAAACGGGCCACAAACTGGCGCAAACGGGCCACAAACTGGCGCAAACGGGCCACAAACTGGCACAAACGGGCCACAAACTGGCACAAACGGGCCACAAACTGGCGCAAACGGGCCACAAACTGGCACAAACGCACCACAAACTGGCGCAAACGGGCCACAAACTGGCACAAACGCTCCACAAACTGGCACAAACGGGCCACAAACTGGCACAAACGCACCACAAACTGGTGCAAACGCACCACAAACTGGCGCAAACGGGCCACAAACTGGCACAAACGCACCACAAACTGGCACAAACGGGCCACAAACTGGCACAAACGCTCCACAAACTGGCACAAACGGGCCACAAACTGGCACAAACGCACCACAAACTGGTGCAAACGCACCACAAACTGGCGCAAACGGGCCACAAACTGGCACAAACGCACCACAAACTGGCACAAACGGGCCACAAACTGGCACAAACGCTCCACAAACTGGCACAAAACGGGCCACAAACTGGCAACAGCGGTTTGGAGCGATTCGGACGATCACAGAGAAATGACATCACGCACAGAAAAGTACTGTTCGATACCTACAGAATTAAAACACCACCAGTCAGTACAGACAGGAGACCATTTTGAAACAATTAGAACTACCTGGTATGGAGACTCATGTTGTGGATCATAAAATACGTTTAATATCTCAATATGTTGTGGCACAAATCCATTTTTATTCACATTCCGAATTCATGGGGTGGTTACATAAAATTTTTAATTCTGTGAGACAAAATTTAAACAGGGAGACCTTTTTGATGTAAAGGATACTTCAGACATTGCACATACAGTGGCAATACGTGTCAATCATTCTCATTTTGCAAACAAAATGGAGTGGCCGTGTCGATAAACACAAACGCCAGAGAACAGTTATTCAGGGATGTACAGACGTGAGTCTCTCCCTGATTCACAGGCTGCCCCTGACTGCTGAGTCTGCACTTCTGTCTCATTCCAGAGAGGCCTGCTTTCTGAACTCCTCTCAGAACGAGTCTGCACACGCCCCAGACCCCCAAAATAAAAATAATAGCTGCTAGATGGCATGTCCCATGCACACACACACACACAATAAGCACACACACACACACTCGCACACACATCCCCACAATCCACACACATACACACACACACAAGCACACACACACACACACACACAATACAC
>CM045896.1:35720000-35747500 GCA_025169545.1 Anguilla japonica
TGTCAACGTTAGCGCATAGCGGTGCTGTCAACGTTAGCGCTTAGCGGTGCTGTCAACGTTAGCGCATAACCATTGTTTTCAATTTCAAACAAAACAGCTGCTTTCTGACTCTCGTTGAGAAAGGAAAAATGATGTTGATGAAAATTACAGCGATGGTGATGATGATGGTGATGATGATGGTAATGACGACGATGACGGCGTGCGTTTTCGCAGCCCGGACCAAGCGAGGCGGGGGGCTCGGTCGGCGATCCGAACGTCGAGCGGAGCGGCGTGGGGGGGGGGAAACGCCATTAATCAGGCCCAGGGGGGGGGGGGGGGGGTTCCCGGAGCTGAGACACAGACCCCAGTGTGTGCAGCGCAGACAGACTGACGGACTCCGCAGCCTCCCTCCCTCCCCTCTCTGCGGGAGACGGGCCCTCATTACCGGGTGAGATCACCCCCCGTTTTTCCGCCATCCTTTTCGGCGTCCCGGCCGGCCACCCCCCCTTCCCCCCCTCGTCCCCCGGACCGTCGTTCATTATGTCTTCAGACGTACGGAATTCGCTAATCGCGCGCGGGGGGGGGAAACGACTTTTTTCCGGGCTTTCGGGACGGCTGCCAGACCGGGGCGGAGGGGGAGACCCCGCGCCCGCGTCCCTAATTAACCGTTTGACGCGCGCCAGCTGCCGCGCGGCGAGGGAGAGGCGGCGGCCCGGGCTCTTCCGCTAACTTTTAATTGAAAGAAAAGGAGCCGTCCGGAGCCGAGGGTGTAAACACAGATAAGAGGCCTTTTGGGGGGGGGGGGGGGGGATTCAGGGGGGGGGCGTTTGAGGGAACGGGCGGGACGGCGGGACGGGACGGCGGGAGGAAGCTGGGCTAACGGGCGCTCCCGGTGCGTGACTCCGGCGGGGGGCGGGAGGGGGGGAGTCCCGCTGCGGTGCGGAGCGTCTGAGCTAACGAGCTCCCCTCTGCGACCTCCCTCACCTCCGCTGAACCCTGCTCCAGGAAGTGTGGGGAGGGCGGGGGAGGGGGCCTGGGGGGGGGGGGGGGCGGGGGGGTTGAGGCATATGTGACCGCGAGGCCCGCAAAAAAAAAAAAAAACCAGACGGAAACTGTCTTAACATGTACACACACACACACACACATGCACACATGCACGTACACATGTACACACACACACACACACACACACACACACTTGCACAAATGCACGTACACACGTACACACGCACACACACATACACACACACATGCAAACACACATGTACACATGCACACACACACGTACACATGTACACACACGCACACACGCACACATGCACACATGCAAACACACACGTACACACGCACATGCACACATGCAAACACACACGTACACACGCACATGCACACATGCACACACACACGTACACACACACACACACACACACACACACGCTATCCTCTGACAACCACCACATTTTGCCGTCTGAATGGGCACTGACAGTAAATCAGGTCCTAATTAATGGGGGGGGGTGGGGGCGGGGTGGGGGGAGGTGGGAGGGGTGGCAGAGCAGTGTGGAAATTTTGGGATATTCAGCAGGAGCAGCACAATGAAATGATTATTTGAATTATGCAGTATTACGCTTTTTACCGAAGCTATGAAAATAACGTGATTAATTAGAGGAAATCTTTGCACCTGGTGAGGCTGGACAGGCCTGGCGAAACGATGAAATAACACAGACATTACCCGCACGGATAGGCCAGCTCACTGCTCAATGTCAGAGACACATACGTCACATATGCCTGCACACACACACATACACACACACACACACACACACATGTACACACACACCACACACACATATACACACACACACACACACACCCACAATTACACACACACACACACATACACATACACACACACATGCATATATACACATTCATATATATGTACACACACTTTAGAAAAATAATGGAGGAAGCCAGCGGTTATGTTTCCACTCTGCGCAGTTTCCGTCGTTCGGGCCTGAAACAGGGGCCCCATGTGCGCTCGGCGCTGGCTCCCCGGGCTCCATTACGGAGCAGGCGGGCCGGGCCGCGTTCATCAGGAAAAAATTAGGCCCCGCGCTCGACGCCGCGCTCCCATTGGCCCGTCGGCTCGAGGGCACCCCAGACATTCCAGCGGATAATCTTTTCCATTCCTCGCCTCGAAGAGAGCGAACGGTCGGCACAGGCCTCGCATTGTACGGCTCATTCAAAGCCTTCTTTTAACCGCCTCTCTCCCTCTCTCTCTCTCTCTCTCTCTCTCTCTCTCTCTCTCTCTCTCTCTCTCTCTCTCTCTCTCTCTCTCTCTCTCTCTCTCTCTCTCTCTCTCTCTCTCACACATACAACTTTTCCAAAAAACTTTCTTTTTTTTTTTCTTTCGAGGCTAAAAAAGAAAACGGCTCGACAAAAAAAAAAAAAAAAAAAAAACACTTGGAAAAATAACAAACGGTTCCCTGTGAGACGTATTTTCGAAATCCTGGACGCTGCGTTTCTCACGGTTCTCTCTGGTTCGGCTTAGTTTCGGAAAACAAAAGAAAACATTAAAACGACGTAAAAAAAAAAAACCCCCAGGAAAACCAGACTGTCACCACATCAGGGGGAGACGTGGGGTTCACGGGATTGGTGTTGGGGCTGACCGGGCCCGTAGCTCGCCAGATATCCCAGCGTCCTCCGCTCCTCGACGACAAGCTCGCGCTGTGGCTGCCGCTCGCTACCAGGAAAAGCAGCAGCTGGAAGCCGCCGTGGTGGCGGCTGGGCTTTACGGATACACAGACCGTAATTACAGACCGGGCTAGCCTCCATAGCGCTCGCTATGAAACACAAGAACTCCAGCTATTCCGTCTGCTCCGTTCTCCGCTGCCCCCGGATCCCGATAAGCAAACCGCAACTTTCTACGGCTCCCGTCTTTCTTCGGACGCCCGTGACGTCATTTTACACGTCGTTGTCAATATTGCACGGGCGGCGTGCGTAAACTGTCAGAGTCATCGTTTGTTTTCATTTGTGTTTGTTTCTTGGGAATCCACTCATGCCCATGAACCAATCAGAGAATTCCAATGGACCGTGGCTTTGAATGCAAAGGCCTCTATTGGCCAATGAGCTGCCACGTCAGAACTGACTGAATGCACGGCCATTTTTCCCCTCAGGTAAAGCTGGATGTGCTGGCCCAAGACAGCACTTCCTGCTCTCTTAAAAAAATAACCATGTAAAAAATTTAATTTCATTTTTAAAAAAATGTGTTAGAAAGGCTTCATTAATTATAGCGGCTTCATATAATTTACAAAATAAAAATAACTCAAATTATCTCCTGTTCTGTGTTTGGCTCCGCCTTTAAATGAGTTTTACTGGCAGCAGACCAAGATTCTACCGAGAGCCCACCGTCTGATTGGCTGTCGCCGGTTAGCTATGTCCTGCACCTTCGCCCAAAAACCACCAGCTACACATCAGCGCGGCGGACAGTGCGTGCCCTTGCGACCCTCCGGTGATAGAAATTGTTTTTTTTACGCAGCCGTCATTTCGGCATGTGCGTCCAATAACCCGCTAAATCATTTCGGCGCTTTTTGGAAGGAGTTGAAAGCCGGTTGAAGCGAACCGGGGGGAAGCGGTTAGCGCGGTTAGCGCCGAGGTCGCGCGGGGGTCGACCGGCGTCCGCGACACGCTTCGTCACGGCGCGTCCGACCAAGTCAAACATTCTCCCGGGTTCTTTGTTTCCCTGCGCTGCAGGGCCGCACTTGAAAGGGAATGCTGTGAAACATTGAACCGGGGGCCGGTGACTCAGCATGCAGCCATGCAGACGGGGCCCGTTACCGCGTCTGAAACGAGTCACATGACCTCAGGAGCGCACCTCGCACTCACACACGCACACGCAGTTCTGAAAGATTTAATATCGGAGTAGCTCTTACGCGAGACGAGTCAAATTAAAATAGTAATATCGAAACCATCCTGGCTGCCCTAAGTCTCCAGTGACCACAAACATTGTGATTCATACGCATTAAAACGTCCAGTGTTCCTTTTCACTCGAACAGAGTACGATAGGAACCACATGGACTCTGTGAGAGTTGATTTAAAGTGAACAAACTGCGTATAGTTTTACACTGGGACAAGAGTACAGACAGTGGAAGAACAGACGGGGGAAGAGAGGAAGAGAGACGGAGAAAGAGAGCTTTATTTTAGAGGCTCTTATTTACATGACTGTTCTAGGTCAACAAAACCAACTGTTGATATGTTTTTTTTGCCCAGTGTGTTGTGTACGCGCTGTCACACTAATAAACCTCCGTGTGAATAAGAACATGAGAGAAAGAGAGAGAGAGAGAAATTGAGAGGGAGAGGAGAGGGAGTCAGAGAGAGAGAGAGACAAAATAATATAAAACAGACTTGTGTCTGGATTCGAACGGGACGGCGGTTAACGTATGTAGCGAAATGGAAAGAGCGACTCACTTTGAAAAACGCAGCTCTGAGTGCAGACTGCGGACTCCGCACACCAGACAGGAAATGCAGCCCCTTATTTATTATGCAAGATCAACAACCCTGCATGCAGGCTCCTCGAGTACGAGTACATCCCGCTACTCCTCGAGTACGAGCCATCCCGCTACTCCTCGAGTACAAGCCATCCCGCTACTCCTCGAGTACGAGCCATCCCGCTACTCCTCGAGTACGAGTACATCCCGCTACTCCTCGAGTACGAGCCATCCCGCTACTCCTCGAGTACAAGCCATCCCGCTACTCCTCGAGTACGAGCCATCCCGCTACTCCTCGAGTACGAGTACATCCCGCTACTCCTCGAGTACGAGCCATCCTGCTACTCCTCGAGTACGAGCCATCCCGCTACTCCTCGAGTGAGAGCCATCCCGCTACTCCTCGAGTACAAGCCATCCCGCTACTCCTCGAGTACGAGCCATCCCGCTACTCCTCGAGTACGAGCCATCCCGCTACTCCTCGAGTACGAGCCATCCCGTTACTCCTCGAGTACGAGTACATCCCGCTACTCCTCGAGTACGAGCCATCCCGCTACTCCTCGAGTACGAGCCATCCCGCTACTCCTCGAGTACGAGCCATCCCGCTACTCCTCGAGTACGAGCCATCCCGCTACTCCTCGAGTACGAGTACATCCCGCTACTCCTCGAGTACGAGCCATCCCGCTACTCCTCGAGTACGAGCCATCCCGCTACTCCTCGAGTACGAGCCATCCCGCTACTCCTCGAGTACGAGCCATCCCGCTACTCCTCGAGTACGAGCCATCCCGCTACTCTTTGAGTGAGAGCCATCTCGCTACTCCTCGAGTACGAGCTATCTCGCTACTCCTCCAGTAAGTGCCACCCTGCTTCTTCAGGAAATGTCGTTCGGATATGCAGCACAATTCTTTACGTTGTATCGGTGCCTAGATCAAAACCATCTGTTGTTACCAGAATACATAAGCAAGGAATGGCCGTCGGGACCCAGAAATTTTTCGGTGGGGGAAGCAGGCGTTTGGGTTTGCTTCAGCGTGACCGTGATGTGTCAGGAACCCTCTCTTCACATGCGTTAAGCACGTCAGACTGAGGGTTCATCACACTCACAGGAGCTGGGAAAGCGCACTGGGGTGCTACCGTACCTTCTGAATCCAGGGCTAAAAAAAAATCCCCTAAATTTTCACTGGAGAGAGTGACTGAGGAGCGAGGAGGGACAGACGGACGGACGCGAGAGACAGACGGCGGGACGGAAAAAAAAAACAAACAGCCAGATGGAGCGTGTGGAAAAGGCCGGGGAAAAAAGACAGGGAGAGACAGACATGCAACAAGAGAAACAGAAACAGACAAGAGCGAGGGAGAGAGGGAGAGAGGGTTAGAGTGAGAGGGAGGGAGAGGGAGAGGGAGAGAGAGCGAGAGAGCGCGAGAGAAAGAGAGGGAAGAGGGGAATTGCACTCGTGCGTTTGAGACTGTGTTGAAGCACGTTCGCGGATGAAAGTATCCGCGTGCGAGAGGCTCACTCCTTCTCCTGGGCTGAAGGGCTGATTCCGCACGCAGAGCAGGCACTGTGAATCTACAGCACCTCTCAAACGGCACACATTCCCTGATAAAGCTGCTCCGTGGATCTACTACTACAGCACCTCTCACACGGCACACCTTCCCTGATAAAGCTGCTCCAAAACACGGTATTAAAACACCCTGAAAAGCCAGCGGATCAGCACCAGGGCTGGGGGGGGGGGGGAAGGGGGGAGGGGGGGGGCAATAGCATTCACACCCCAGAGAAGGTGTCTGGGATTAGCCAGATTAGTAAATCGGCTAATCGTCGTCTTTAAGCGGTCTGAATGGGGTTGATGGTGCATAAAGGAACGGGGGCCTCGGTGAGACTTCTGAAACGCCACGCGGGGACGCGCCCCCCTCCTCGCCGTCGCGCGGCCGATGTGAGTCATGCCTCGCTGATTGCATGCTTCTCCAGACGATCGTTCGCGTTCATTAGCTCCGCGCGGAAAATAAAAGCGTTCGCCCGCTAAAGGACGTGACGATCGCGGCGATGCCGTCGGGCGCTATGGAGATAACGAGCCCGTTACCGCGGCGATGAGCGCGACGTGTCCTCGCTAGTCACCGTGCGCTCATTAACTGTGTGCTCATAAACTGTGCGTTCGTTAACTGTGCTTGGTACCTGTGCACACATTAACCGAGTGCTTGTTAACTGTGCACTTGTTAACTGTGCTGTCCTTAACTGTGCACACATTATCTGAGTGCTCATTAACTGTGCACTTGTTAACTGTGCTGTTCTTAACTGTGCACACATTGTCTGAGTGCTCATTAACTGTGCACTTGTTAACTGTGCTGTTCTTAACTGTGCACACATTATCTGAGTGCTCATTAACTGTGCACTTGTTAACTGTGCTGTTCTTAACTGCACATATTATCTAAGTGGTCATTAACTGTGCACTTGTTAACTGTGCTGTCCTTAACTGTGCACACATTATCTGAGTACTCGTTGAGTGTGCCCTTCTTAACTGTGCACACATTATCTGACGGGTCATTGACTGAGTGCACTGTTTACTCTCTTTGGGATCTGTCTAAACTCACAGAACAGAACATAATCTGCACTACTCCACTGAGCACACAGACCATTAGATCCAAACATCCACGTAGGATTGAGACCAGTGGATCCGCGCAGAGACTGCCATGAACCCACGATGTCCGCAAACGGACTCTGCTAGCGCTGTAATTGTTTATTTGATATTTCTTCACCAAAACCCAGAGTAGCCTAAGACAGCCCGTGGGTGCGCATACTTCTCCTGAGACAGACTCGGACTCTCCCGTCTGTTATTCTTTCCAAACCGCACGGAGTGAAAGAGTACGTTTCTGCACAGCCGCCTTAATATCGCCGAACCGCAGAAGAATTCAAACTGCGAGCGACGGGGCCAAAAAAACCTGACAGGGGGAAAATAACAGTCTCCGTCGTCAAGGGTTACATGTACAACAACATCTCGAGTCATAAAAACAGGTCGTAGCGAAAAATTAGCTGCGGGGCAAGATTTCGCTCCAGATTAGAGGGTACACGTAGGTGTGGGGGGGAAGGACAAGCACCGTCTTGCATCCCAGAAGTACGATCTGTACGAGCGGAGCTGAACTGAGCCAAACCCCGACAGCGAGGCGCACGCACGCGCTCTCTCTGTCCTTCTATGTTTGGGTACGTTTCACCAAAGATGGCTGAGTTAAACAAAAGGCTTCATTTCACCCCTTACTTGTCCTACTGTCGCAAGCAGAGTCTTGTGGCATATACGGAGGCCGAACCGCCGATGCAGTCGGCGCGCTCTGAAACTCCAACTCCCAGAATCCTCAGAATCAACAGTCTCAGGTGAGAGTTTGCCATCTAAAATTGTAGAGTCTGAAATCATGTTGCTAGTGCCTTGTGTGTAAAAACACCCCCGTTTGGGGGCTGGGTTTGACTGGATCGGATCCAGATCCTGGCGTGGTGGAGGTGGGGGGGGTGGGGGGTGACGGAGGTGGGTACCTGTGGACAGCCGACGCTGGTGAAGGGGGCACATGCCGGTGAAACAGGAGCAGGCATCCCCGGGTCTTCCTCGCTGGGGGGGCGGGGACGCTAGAGAGCACTGGGGCTTCAGGAATCCTGTGCGGGGGAGATATGGAGAGGAGACGTTAGCATTAGGTGTTAGGAGCCATTAACATTAGCGAATCGAGAGCTGCACAGAACAGCACACCCCCCCCCACCCCAAACCCCCACCCCACGGTGCAGACCGGCCAACCTCTCACATTTGTGGCCTGCCTGCCCCCCCTGACCGCCCCCCTCCCATCAGCTCAGTGTCCGCGCTGTTCCCTGAGTCCTCGCTGCCTGGGGCGAGGGGCTCAGAGGTGGGGAGGGGTCGTTCCTCTGTGCGGGCGAAATGCCAAATGAAGCCGGCAGGCCTGGGGGCAGCGGTCGTGCTGTCTCTCCAGGGGCCGGGGGGGTCAGCGTCAACAAGGAAGCCATTATCTGCTACAGCGGGACAAATGGATGCTGTCACCCCCCCCCCCCCCCCCATGTTAAACGAGCAAGATATAAATCAGCGAGTTGTGCTCCTCCTGCAAGGCAGCGAGCTCCATGCAGAATCTCCACAGTGCCCTCACTCTGCCAGTGCATGGCAACCCCTGAGGCTCCTCCCCCTCCCCTTTGAAGCCCCTCCTACTACCACTCCACGACAGGCAGGACAAGTGAACGGAACACAGCGTCATTATGACGTCATAAGAGACCAACCACAGCTGTGACAGGGGTGTGGTGGGGTGCACACTCTTGTACCAGAAAAGTAGAACTTCAGCCTCCCTCTCCAATCAAATCAGACACCCAAGATCCCAAGGTGGTGGGGGGGCGCTGAGGGGGGGCGCTGGTGATCCATGGGATGACCGTGCTCACCAGGGGACCTGCTCACTTCTATTTCTGTCCACCTTGCTCGCAAAGACCTTTACATTGGGAGCCCCCATCATTCGTGAAGGCCAGTGACAACCTCTGCTCAATAAAGTGCCATTACTTGGAGCATGAAAAACACGCCGCGCCAGACAAGCTCAGAGGATGACATTTAAAACAGGCACGGGGATATTGAATTAGTTCCCCATGATAAGCTGGCTGGGCTGCTGTGCGGGGGGGGGGGGGGGGGGGGGGGGGGGGGGGGGGGGGGGGGGGGGGGGGGGGGGGGGGGGGGGGGGGGGTTGGGGGGGGGGGGGGGCGTGTGCTCTGCCAGAGACATTCCTCAGCGCTTTGATTAAAATAATAAAAAGAACAAACATCGGCATCGGCGAGGGGTTAGCGGTTAGCTAACACTCCCCAACGCAGGAGAAGAAGACCGGGGAAGCCGCCATTTTCGTCTCAGGGCAGAACGAAGACGAAAACGCTCACGCACGGGGCGAAAAGCCGAACGCACAGCCCGTACCGAGAGCAGTGTGTGTGAGACTCATATCACAGCGTCGGCCCGATTTTTCTGGAAGTCTCCACGCTCCCGGTTATAAAAGTACAGCGGTTCAGGAGCGCCAGCCTGGCGTCAAGCCAAGCCCCATTAACATTTTTCCTCATTCTTAACTCCCAAAAATTCAGCGGCCACCAAAAATGAACTCCCGAAACTGCATTTGTGAGGAAAACGTTGACGGATTCCAAGCCCGCTGTGGACAGAAACATTTCTGCGGAGAGCGACATTTAACAAGCATTGCATGTTCCACCGATAAGCTGGAGAAAAACATTCTTAATGCCAAAGGAGGACAGACCGCCATTTTGGAAGACCAACAGCTCTCTGCGTATGAGAAACTGTCAGTTGTGTCCACCTATGTCTATGAGGCTCCCCTTGGGCAGTGGAAGGAGCCTGCTAACTGCGTGTGACACCTGCTCTTTCGGACTGGGGGTTGGACGCATTGTATGGAGACCGGTTCGCCCCCATAACAGTCCATTTCAATAACAGCCTACATGTGCCAGAACGAGTAATGCTTTCAAACTACCTATCAACAGCCAGGAACTAAGACCGAAAAAGGGCTTATTCAACATGTAACAGCTGGCAAAAATGCATTAAGTGTCCCCTGCCCCCCATAAAGCCAGCATCATCAGATTCTCTGCTTCTCTCTCCCCAGGTCTGTCAAACCTCTGCCCTTGTATTTCCCTGGAGTGGCCATCTCCTCAGCCCAAGCACTGCGGAACGGGCTGGAAGGGAGAGCAAAGACTTCACTGCGGCCGCAGCTCTCGGAGTGATGTCACTGAGCATTACCGTGACGACGCGCGAGCCGCTCCTCGGGGTCCGCTCCCTGCCAAAAATCGAAAAGCGAGCTCTGAGAGGAGAGGAGGAAGTGCCACGCACCATCGTTCCCTCCGCAGAGAGGACCCTGATGGATGCCGAGGACCCGGCCTTTCCCTAAATCTGAAGCCAGCCGAAGCTCTTGAACTTCAACTCTCGAAAACCAGTTAAAAAGTGCATAGAGGAAGGCACATTTAAACTCCAGTTCCCATGCTGCACTTTGGCTGGGTTTTCAGACATACCCACAGCTGTGTAATAACCCGAAGCAAAGGATTATGGGTAGCAAAGAATGTCAGGTGTTTCCCTGGTAGTGAAGGAATGCTACTACAAACACTGTCATTTCAGTGTAAAGTGCAGGTGTTTGAATAACAGACATTTCAGTGTAAAGTGCAGGTGTTTGAATAACAGACATTTCAGTGCAAGACACAGGCGTGTAAAGGATGCTGCCATTTCAGCGTGTGATAGAGGTGTTCGATGGACACTGTGCCGTTTCAGTGTGTACACAGAACGTCACGATGTTGAATTCTAAATTTAATTTTCGTTCTTAACTATAACGCTATCACCAAACTGTGTGGGTTTCCTCTGCGTACTCCGGTTTCCTCCCACAGTCTACAGACATGCAGGCTAACTGGAAACCCTAAATTGCCTGTAGGTATGAGTGTGTGGCTGAATGGTGTGTGTGTGCCCTGCGATGGATTGACGACCGGTCCAGGGTGTGTTCCTCGTTTGAAGCGTTCAGTAACACCAGCCTTTGGTCCTGTCTCCGCCCACCTCGCAATTTTAAAAGATGCAAACTGGGGTGGAGAGCGAGAGCGCGGAGGGGAGGGGAGGGTAGGAGGGAGGGGAGGAGGGAGGGATGACGGAACCGGTCGAAAATGGAAGGATAGATGGCCGGTGTGTGGTGCTAAACGAAACACACAGTTTGAGTGCGGGAGGAAAGGAGTGAGTGAGTAAATAAAGGGAAGGGGTTTGAGAGGCGCCGGGATGAAAAATGGAGGGAAAAGGGGAGAGCAGTCCTGGCCTCCTAACCGACATCCCGAGGAAACGTTGAGTCACGCGCGTGATTGACAGATCCAGGCGAGGCCGCGCGCGGGATCGCGTTACCGTGCCGTCTCCGGCTCGCACCCTCCGTCCGGGGCCCCGCCCCCTTTTCTACAGACCGGAGACGCGCCGGGGGGGGGGGGGGGGGGGGGGGGGGGGGGGGGGGGACAAAAACTGGTCGGTCCAGACGTTTCAGTCGGGCGTTAAGATCAAGTAGATTTTCTCCGCCGTTCAAAAAAAAAAAAAAACAAACAAACAAAAAAAAAAAATGAACTACCGGCGAGGATCCTGTAATACTGGTAATAAAAACAAAGAACGGAAAAAAAAAATTCACTTTCATGTTAAGCCCCTGCAGAACAAAGGAGACTTTTTTCTTTTTTTTCTTGCGGAAAGAAAGAAAGAAAGAGAGAAAGAGAGAGAGAGAGAAGCCAGATACTTTCTGCTTTCAGGCCTCGCTGGAGAACGCGCGGCGTTGGCGGGCTGCCTGTGTGCGCGGCGCTTCCTGTCGGAACGCGAATCAAACGTCTCTGTCTGTCCGTCTCTTTATTAAAGAGCTTCTCCTCTGGCAGTCATCTTTATTACCCCCAGTGCAGGCCCTTGATTACACACGTTTGATCTCTTCTTCTTTGTTTCTCTTCTAAATTGTATCATAATGGCTTTTTTTTTTTTCTTCTTTTTCTCATAATGGCGCATCGAGGTTTTTTTTCGAGGGGGACCGAATTTCACGCCCCCCCCCCCCCACCACCACCCCTCCCCGGACCGGCAGCCAATCAGCGGAGCTACAGCAGGTCTGGATGTGTGTGCGTGCGATACGAGCGTTCTGGGGGGTTTTCTCGTTAAAGGTCTTTGTGCTAATGAAACGCCGTCTTCGGGGGGGGGGGGGGGGGGGGGGGGGGGGGGGGGGGGGGAGTTCAGAGTCTCGTAACGTCTCTGCATTTGAAAGCCAGACTTTACGAGACCCATGACGGATTGGGGGGGGGGGGCTGGTATGGTAAGGAATCCCACCCTCCCCCCCGCCCATTTTTTTTTTTTTTGTGCGGGGCTGTCCCGTTCTGCTCTTGCCCTTGTATCCCGTAACCGTGGTGATCAAGCCCAAGGTCGAAGTTCAGCGAAGGAGCCCCATACGTCTTGGGTGTCATAAATGTCTCCGTGGCTGCGGGGCCCCCGGGGGCCGGGGCTGGGGCCTTGACGACGCAAACAGCGCGGCGCTGTCCTCGTCAACCGTCACGGCGACGGCGGTCAGCTTCAGCCGCCGTTCCGCCAAGTGCGCGAGCCTGAACGTCAGTGTGGAGGTGAGGGGAGGTCCTCCATCACAGAGGCCTTTCTGAGCAAGCGCTCGGGCGTTCACGCGTCTGTACTGACATCTTCACTGACATGTTTACTGACATCTTTGCTGACATATTTACTGACATATTTGCTGACATGTTTACTGACATGTTTACTGACATATTTACTGACATGTTTACTGACATATTTACTGACATCTTTACTGACATATTTACTGACATGTTTACTGACATGTTTACTGACATGTTTACTGACATATTTACTGACATGTTTACTGACATGTTTACTGACATGTTTACTGACATATTTACTGACATGTTTACTGACATGTTTACTGACATATTTACTGACATGTTTACTGACATATTTACTGACATGATTACTGACATATTTACTGACTGGCTCCTACAGAGCTCCGTCACAGGCTGGTCTTCCCAAGGTGCTCTACAGACAGGTTTAGGCGCTCTTTTCTTCCCGCTGCACACAGATATTTTAGTGTCTCGGGTTGGAAATACTGAACGCAGGGTAGGGTTTGGGGAGTAGCTTTTAGGTTCTTAGCTATGTTTAAGGTATTTTCCGTATTTACTTATTTACTGTCCCCATTCTTCTGCTGTGTTGAACTCTCTGTATCTGTAACTGTTTTGTTAATGCTATATGTTTTGCTTTATTTTTTATAATGCTGCCGGGTGATTTAACTTTCTCCTCATGGAGATTAATAAAATCTATCTATCTATCTATCTATCAATCTATCAATCTATCTATCTATCCATCCTATCTACTTGTATTTTTCTTCTGTTTTCAGTGCTCAGCTGGTAGAGTGCTCGGTGTTCCAGAAGCCTCCGCCCCTGGGGATTTCTGCACATCCCAAATGTCGCAAGTCTGAGGTCCTCCGGGCCAGGGAACAATGTCCCAGAATTCTCGGGGGAGCCGACAGGGAAGGAGCCGAAGGTCCTGCGTCCGTTTTAAAAAAAAAAACAAAAAACAAAACGTCCGATCTTCCTCGGAGAACAGTCCCCCCTGCCAAACGGCGTCCCGTTCGCACGCCCTCCCCTTCTGTTTGCGGAACAGCCCGTTCGCCTTCGCAGCGCCGCACCAGCCGCGCGTGTTTATTTTTCCATTTCGCTTACGCAACGGACACGTAGCCCAACGCCGCCGCGCTAGCAACAGTCGCGGCCGCCGGCAGCGTTTTTTTCGCCCGCTCCCGTTTTTTTTTTTTTTTTTTTTTGACCGCCCCCCCCCGAAGATCCGTCAGAGAGCCGTCCTCCGTGACAGCACGAGAGTGGCTCTCCAAAATCCTGGGAGGTAAAAAAAAAAAAGAAAGAAAGCAAAAAAGACCAGAATACCACCTCCACCCACCCCGCCACCCGCACTTAAACAAAAAAACATCGTGCCTCGTTCTGTCTGTCAAACAGAAACTCTCCCTCTCTGAACTCTGGGAAGGGGGGGGGGGGGAAGCACTTCTGAAGCAGCGATTTACGCCTCGTTGTCCACGGCGACCGCTTTCACCCCGAACAGCCCCTGTGTCACGGTGCTGCCCTGATACCCCACCGCCTTCCCCATTTCCACGTTAGCGGGGCTAAACTCTCACCAAGAGCAGAGGAAGCCCTGCAGGAAAATACAATGCAGAGGCTTTTTTTGTTGTTTGTATTTATGTAGTGGTTTTTCTCAGGAAATGACTCAACTTTTACCGTTCTGAAAAATGGCCACATACACAGACACACACACACACACACACACACACACACACAGATACACACGCACTCACACACACATGCACACGCACACGCACACACACACACCTACACACACACACACACACAATATGCACGCACTAGAGCACGCTCAGTCTGACTCAACCTAGAGCACGCTCAGTCTGTCTCAACCTGGAGCACGCTCAGTCTGACTCAACCTAGAGCACGCTCTGCCTGACTCAACCTGGAGCACGCTCAGTCTGTCTCAACCTGGAGCACGCTCTGTCTGTCTCAACCTGGAGCACGCTCAGTCTGTCTCAACCTGGAGCACGCTCTGTCTGACTCAACCTGGAGCACGCTCAGTCTGTCTCAACCTGGAGCACGCTCAGTCTGTCTCAACCTGGAGCACGCTCTGTCTGTCTCAACCTGGAGCACGCTCAGTCTGTCTCAACCTGGAGCACGCTCTGTCTGTCTCAACCTGGAGCACGCTCAGTCTGTCTCAACCTGGAGCACGCTCAGTCTGTCTCAACCTGGAGCACGCTCAGTCTGTCTCAACCTGGAGCACGCTCAGTCTGACTCAACCTAGAGCACGCTCTGTCTGTCTCAACCTGGAGCATGCTCAGTCTGTCTCAACCTGGAGCACGCTCAGTCTGTCTCAACCTGGAGCACGCTCAGTCTGTCTCAACCTGGAGCACGCTCTGTCTGTCTCAACCTGGAGCACGCTCAGTCTGTCTCAACCTGGAGCACGCTCAGTCTGTCTCAACCTGGGGCACGCTCAGTCTGTCTCAACCTGGAGCACGCTCAGTCTGTCTCAACCTGGAGCACGCTCAGTCTGTCTCAACCTGGAGCACGCTCTGTCTGTCTCAACCAGGAGCACGCTCTGTCTGTCTCAACCTGGAGCACGCTCAGTCTGTCTCAACCTGGAGCACGCTCAGTCTGTCTCAACCTGGAGCACGCTCAGTCTGTCTCAACCTGGAGCACGCTCAGTCTGTCTCAACCTGGAGCACGCTCAGTCTGTCTCAACCTGGAGCATGCTCAGTCTGTCTCAACCTGGAGCATGCTCAGTCTGTCTCAACCTGGAGCACGCTCAGTCTGTCTCAGGTACAACCTGCAGTTCTCCTGAAGATATCAGCTCGTTTGACTGCTAATGTGCAGGGACACTGAGGCTGAGAGAAGGTTTAGTTTCACAAACCCAACGACGTTCATTCAAATTTTTTTTCCAACGTAAAAAAACATATGACTTGAGTTAGACAGTGGATGCCTTTTCAAATTTTATGTGGACCTTCAAGACAGAAAACCGTTACTAATGTGAAACACAAGTTGGCAGTTTCTGTACTTTTAATGCGAATAAACTTTGCCCGAACCCGTACCATGACCTTAAAACAAACCACAACTGGACCATTAACCTAGATCTGAACCCAAAACCCAAACCCAAAACTTGTGGCAGTTAAACTTTCAACTGCACAGTACTTACTAATCAATGTACACCAAGTATTTATAGACAAAGTATTTAGTACTTTAAAAAAAAAGAAATACACAAGACTGTTTTCTCTCAAGGTTAAGATTCTCTGTTCTTCTGTTTCGAATTTGCCTGTTGAGACACAGACAGAAAACGAGTCTTATGAAGTAAAACCGCACACACAAACACAGAAGAACAGAGGGCTTTCTCTCAAGGTTAAAGATTCTCTGTACTGTTTCAGATTTGTCTCGTTGAGACACTGAGCGAATATGAACCTCACAAAGTAAAACCACACGCACAAAGACAGAAGTAGGGAAGATTTGGCGGACGGCCACCGCCTTGTCTCTCTACCTGGCAGGACTCCTCACTGGGGCTGTATGTTTTGCCTGCGCTGACAATTCACCCTGAGAACAACTTACCGCAGAGCCGGCCTGCGCTGGTGGCCAGCCAATCGGGGCCTCCAGAGACAGGTCACATGACACGTGCTCGCAAAGCCAGGCCAACAGCAGACCCTCACGGGGTGTGTGTGAGTGTGTGTGCGTGCGTGTGTGTGTGTGTGTGTGTGTGCGTGTGCATGTGTGTATAGGTGCGTGTGTGCATGTGTATGTGAGTGTGTGTATATGTGTGTGAGTGTGTGTGTGTGTGTGTGCGTGCATGTGTGTATGTACGCTGTAGTTGAGTGTAGACACGCACGCGCTCTACTCTGACGCACGTCACACCGCCGTCCAAAAGCCCAGCCTTCCACAGACGTGAGCCTGAGAAAGCCCCTTTATGGCCGCTTCAACAAGCAAACTGCGGGCGCCTGATCTACCAGCAGGGGTCGCTAGAGAGCAACAGACCCCAGCCATCTGAGCCCTCCGTACCCCTGCGTGAGGCTACCGTCAATCACGCGTCGCCCCGCAGGCTACCGGCCGCGGTCGTCATGGACACGGCCGATCCCAGACCGTGGCGCCCAGCCGCGCACGCTTACACAACGCCTTAGCCGGATGAGCCGCCCAGCAGCACGCCGGGCGCCAGCCGGTCGTTAGCACGCCAGCCTTAGGGCATCCGAGCGGGCATTCTGGGGCAGGGCGAGCACCGCGGTCAGCCCCGCCCCATCTCCAAACAAACAGGAACTTTGGCTGTCGGACTGCGTCTCGCTGCAAACGCAGGTAAGTCTCCGCAGTCACCTGACTCACCTGAGCGCTCATTTTAACCTGAGACCCCCCACCCCCCCCCACCCCCCGTACTCCTGCTCCATTCTGAAGGAAAATGGGTATTATTCCGATAAAACCAGCCACATAGCAGCCTAGCAAGCGACTGGTAGGGACTGTTTTACTCTAACAACAAAGTATTATTTATCAAATTAGGAACTGCATCGGGTTCTAACGTGTTTTTTAATGTTACCTGCCCAGGGACAACAGGTTAAATTTAGCCCCATGACTCGTTTTAGGACAGGTAAACTGTCCCCGCACACCAGAAAAGTTAAATAGTTCATATTTTTATTCTAACTTGTTAGCACCTGTATAGCGCTGACTGGACAGTACGCTGCTAACTCACAAAAATATGTTCCGCAGGTTTCTAAGACTAAAGAAAAGTACCCCCCAAACGAATCGGAAAAAGACTTTTATCACAGCGGGCATGACGAGGCCCATTAGCAACAAAAGCCCCGAAGGTTAGCATGAGTCTAAATTCACGAAAGTAATTATTGTCATTTTCCCGGTGTTTTTTTAATCCCCGACTGAGCGCTATTTCCATTAAAACCTCCTCTGTCGCCGAAAGAAAAGAACCAGACAAGAAGTCAGACGCGTGGAAAGGGTAAAGCTAAAGTTACGCAAACTGCAAATTCACTTTTGTCTACCAAAAGCAGGACACAAATGTACCTTCGCCTTATGGGTAATTTCTGAAGGAGGCATGCAGATTTTGAAACAGCAAAACTGAAAGCGATAATTACTCAAATGTGAATGTTATACACCTCTTTTTTTGTTCTGCATTTTATTTTTGGACGTACAGAATATGGGACTGATTCACCGATTGCAACATTTGAATTCCTTCCAGTTTTTTTTATCAGTTTCTTTTTTAACAATTTATGTCGAAATGTTTTACAGTGATTTCGAAAAGAGCGTCAAAAGGCACTGCAAGCAAAGTTCAGCATCAGCATTAATGAAGTCAGCGAGGAAGTGGAGGAGCTGGATTCTGGCGTTGAAGACGAGGGGAAGGAAGAGACGAAGGCTACTAGAGGGCGGCCTGGGGGGGCGCGGACATCGGCCTCTCTCCGAGAGAGCAGGGCGCTCGCCGCCAAACACACCTTTACCTGCCTTCACATCTGCAGCCAAACACACCTTTACCTGCCTTCACATCTGCAGCCAAACACACCTTTACCTGCCTTCACATCTGCAGCCAAACACACCTTTACCTGCCTTCACATCTACAGCCAAACACACCTTTACCTGCCTTCACATCTGCAGCCAAACACACCTTTACCTGCCTTCACATCTACAGCCAAACACACCTTTACCTGCCTTCACATCTGCAGCCCAATCAGGCTCACTGCCAAACACACCTTTACCTGCCTTCACATCTACAGCCAAACACACCTTTACCTGCCTTCACATCTACAGCCAAACACACCTTTACCTGCCTTCACATCTACAGCCAAACACACCTTTACCTGCCTTCACATCTGCAGCGCAATCAGGCTCACTGGCAAACACACCTTTACCTGCCTTCACATCTACAGCCAATCAGGCTCACTGCCAAACACACCTTTACCTGCCTCACATCTGCAGCCAATCAGGCTCACTGCCAAACACACCTTTACCTGCCTTCACATCTACAGCCAATCAGGCTCACTGCCAAACACACCTTTACCTGCCTCACATCTGCAGCCAATCAGGCTCACTGCCAAACACACCTTTACCTGCCTTCACATCTGCAGCGCAATCAGGCTCACTGCCAAACACACCTTTACCTGCCTTCACATCTGCAGCGCAATCAGGCTCACTGCCAAACACACCTTTACCTGCCTTCACATCTACAGCGCAATCAGGCTCACTGCCAAACACACCTTTACCTGCCTTCACATCTGCAGCGCAATCAGGCTCACTGCCAAACACACCTTTACTTGCCTTCACATCTGCAGCGCAATCAGGCTCACTGCCAAACACACCTTTACCTGCCTTCACATCTACAGCGCAATCAGGCTCACCACCAAACACACCTTTACCTGCCTTCACATCTACAGCCAAACACACCTTTACCTGCCTTCACATCTACAGCCAAACACACCTTTACCTGCCTTCACATCTACAGAGCAATCAGGCTGACTGGAGCTAGGAAGAGAGAGGGGGAGACAGGGAGGGGCGGGGGGGGGGGGGGGGGGGTTCAGGGGGCTAAAATTAGGCCCTACCCCACAGCTTCTTAAAATAATGTGAAATTCCAGCGCCCCCCCCCCCCCGGGGGCAGACGGGCGGCCGGGTTTGGAAGCGGCCCGTGTCAGAGACAGACGCTCGGCTACACGTGAGCCTGGGGAACCTCTGACCCCCGCGGTACACCACACGGCCAGAGTCCACTCCCCCAGCCAGCAAGCCAGCCTCTCTCCCTCCCTCTCTGTCTCTCTCTCTCTCTCTCTCTCTCTCTCTCTCTCTCTCTCTCTCTCTCTCTCTCTCTCTCTCTCTCTCTCTCTCGCTCTCTCTCTCTCTCTCTCTCTGTCTCTCTCTCTCTCTCTCTCTCTCTCTCTCTCCCTCTCTCTCTCTCTCTCTCCCTCTCTCTCTCTCTCTCTCTCTCTCCATCTCTCTCTGTCTCTCTCTCCCTCTCTCTCTCGCGCTCTCTCTCCCTCTCTCTCTCTCTCTCTCCCTCTCTCTGTCTCTCTCTCTCTCACTCTCGCTCTCTCTGCCACACTTCCTGTCTGTTTCTCTATCTGTTTTCTATCTCTGTCTGTCTGTCTGTCTGCCTGTCTAACTCTCTTTCTCTCTCTCTGCCTCGCTGTCTGTCTGTTTCTCTTTCTCTTTTCTATCTCTCTCTCTCTCTAACTCTTTCTTTCTCTCTCTCTGTGCCTCTCTGTCTCTTTTCTCAAATTCAGATGAGCTTTATTGGCATGATGTATATTTATACACATTGCCAAAGTGTGAGTACAACAAACAATGAACACAATACAACTGTGTGTGCGCGTGTGTGTGGTATTTGTTTCTGTTAGCTTGTGTAATGTTCAGTATTTCTCTCTCTCTGTGGCTTTCTCCCTCCCTCTGTCTGTCTCTCTCACTCTCTCCCTCTCTCTGTCTGTCTCTCTCACTCTCTCCCTCCCTTTGTCTCACCCTCCCTCTCTCTCTCTCTGCGGGTCTTTCTGTCTGTATGTCTCTCTCTCTCTCTCCCTCCCTCTCTCTCACCTCTCTCTCTCTGTCTCTTTCTCAGGGAACAGGCAGGAAAGAGGCCCACCCTGGTGCTTCAAACCTCGTCAAACTCAGATCCTCCACGGCCAATAAAAAGAAACATTCGGACAAAAAGCCCCCCCCCCCCCACACCCTGCACTCACCAATTCACTCACTCACTCACTCCCTCGTTTATGTCCTTCATCCACTCACTCACTCACTCAGTCGCTCATCCACTCCTCGGAGCTCCACACTTTGGTCTGCTCGGCTGTAAATGTGTGAGAAGAGACTCTCCCGCCCGTCTCACGGCGCTCGTTCCCCCGGTAACAAAGCTGGCGTGTTCTGCGCTCAGCCCTGCGGGATCCCGCCGTCTCGCATTCCGCCGGACCGCTCCGAACGGTCGCGGCTCCGCGCGAAAAACGCACTTCTAGCGTCCGTGCGAAACTTCGGCGTTTGGCGTTCCCCTCGTGCCCCCCGCGGGTCCGTCAGAAATACGAAACGGCTTCGGAGGCGCAGCGGCGCGGCTCCTCGTAAGGCTGCGTTCGAGTTCCGGTGCGCTCGCTCTCTCGCTCGCTCGCTCGCTCGCTCCTCCGTAGATCACCTGCGCAAATCAAAGCCCTCGCTCGTGGTTTTGGCAGAGCGCGGCTGGCTGAGCCGCGCAGCGCCGGTGCGGGCGTGCCAACTCTGAGCTGGAACCCGAGCGTAACCAAACGCAGCCTCGACGAGCAGATGTAAAACGTGAATGAAACCGCACAAAGAACCGCCTCTCTCCAGGGAAACAACCCAACCTCTCTTACGCGCAGGCACGTCACAGGACTACTAACAGCAATACCATTATAAACATGGCAATAATGAAAACAAAAACAAAATAGTACCAGGTTATATCAACTATCACACTGTAGTGTGGCTTAAATGATTCAGAAAACAGTTTTTACCCATAAGGCAAGTTGACTGCTGATCCCTTACACCCCCCTGTGCCCCTTCCAAGTCCCCCCCCCAACTGAAATATCAGTGGACTTGTACTTTGCACTTTATTCTTACTATTTGTGTGTGGGTGTGTTTATATTGGAAGTTTTCACACAAGTAAGCATGTAATTGCCTCAGTGCACTGTATTGTGTATATATGAAAAATAAATTGAGTTGAATTGAATTAAATAATTATAAAAAATAACAAGGTATTACTACACACAACCGTACTTCACACTGTTATTATATAAATGAATTCTACATGTATTACTTCAGGATCTAGCGCATTATTATAGGACATAATGACTTTAATTTCCATTTGATATCAAACATGTTGCCCTTTTGCATGTTGATGGAAGAGTTCATCATTTGTTAATGTACTCATAACCGAATTAATCAGTACGCAATCTCACACCCAACAATTCACTCGTGCCGAAACCGGAGGGCACCATTTTGGCTCAAAGCTTCGGAGCTGTTCCAGTACATTCCTATTCACAATTCAGCAGCGCGAAAGCGAAGGAATACCCCCAGCTAGCAACGAACGAAAACAAAACTTCAAGAATAAAATCTCGAAAAGGTCAACTGTAGAATTCGCCAAAAAGAAAAAGACTGATGCTCTTTAAATGTTACCTCGATACGCCCACTTCCTGTCGAGCCGATGTCACGGGCCAAACGCGCGGGCCATCGACTGAACCGCGGGGCCTTTAATCACGTAGCTTAAATGCTAACGGTACACCGCAGAAAAGGCGCACAATGGGTTTCATTCACAACTTTTAGGGCCTTCGAAAACATTTCGGAGGAAACGGTTACTTTTAAAACGAGAGAAAGTCACAATTCATCGATCTCCGTTGTGATTGGCCCACTGCCCCGACGGCTTAGCTTCTAAAACACACAGTAATATTTCAAGCCCTGAAGATAAATTTGCCACGATTGTCACCATAACTCTGTATATGCACATTATGACAACAACAGCCATGATTTATTTTCATCTTCCATTTTAATTTGTACTGACTTGAGTTTCTTCTTGAGTTTCCAGAGCTTGGTCAGGAGCAGGTAATGTCCCCAGACACTGTTTCTGGTCAGCTACGTACTCCAGACTCAATGGATAGATGCTGTGCTGGATTATCGGATCTCTAAATTAACTGGACAGTTCACTCCATTCACTAAGCCCGCCGCGCCCGGCGATCCACGGCTGATACAGATCCGTGAACCTGCCTGCCTTCAGTCCAACAAGAGAAGGCAGAGAAACAGCAGCAAGCTGGCAGACAGAAAGACAGAAAGAAAGCCAAGAGAGAGCTGCGGAGGGCGGGAGAGGGGGGGCAGAGCAGTCCGTGAGTGATAGAGAAACCGAAAGCAGAACGAGGCGCCGGGGCGCGAGCGGAGGACGAGCGGTTGGGCTCGCAGCGCGGCTGTTTATCCGATCTGCCGTTTCGCCCCGAGAGCGAAACCCCCCCCCTGCGCCCCCCCGCGCCAGCCATGCCACCACCGGCCCCCGTTTCCTCAGAGAGAGAGAGAGACTCCGAACGGCGTCACGTGACTAAAAAAGCACTGCGTGTTCCAGCCCGACGCGGGGCTAGCTAATTTATCGCGCCTTACGCAACGGCGCGCGACAGACTCGCTCCGTCGCCGATGATCCTTCTGACTAATAAGCCATCGAAGCGCCTCCCCTTGCCAGGGCCGGTCCCTCTCCTACGAGCAGACGCGACTCGAATTGGAACAATTACCATCGGTTTACACAATATTTTGAAGGGGGCACTCGAGGGATTTGGATTTAAACGCAGTTCATTAGCCCGTTAGCTCGATAGCTAGCCCCCGCGATGTCGCCGATAGCGCGCTGAATTCTCCCGCTTTTTTTTTCACCTGCGGTACGAAACGCACGCGCTTGGTTGAGATGTGGTTGACGCGTGTGCGAAGCCCCCCCCCCCCCCCCCACCGTACCCCCCCCCCCTTTCACACTGCTGAACCGCGGGAGACGCGAGAGCGTCAGCGCCGCGGGTGCGTTCCTCTCCTGCGCGTCAACATCCGACTGCTGGTCAACACACTCTGACCGTACGTGGTAAAGGTCACGGTGGCCGTGCGTGGTAAAGCTCACGGTGGCCGTATGTGGTGAAGCCGTATTATGTGGTGAAGCTCACGGTGGCCGTGTGTGGTAAAGCTCACGGTGGCCGTATGTGGTGAAGCTCACGGTGGCCGTACGTGGTGAAGCTCACGGTGGCCGTATGTGGTGAAGCTCACGGTGGCCGTACGTGGTGAAGCTCACGGTGGCCGTATGTGGTGAAGCTCACGGTGGCCGTATGTGGTAAAGGTCACGGTGGCCGTATGTGGTGAAGCTCACGGTGGCCGTACGTGGTGAAGCTCACGGTGGCCGTACGTGGTGAAGCTCACGGTGGCCGTATGTGGTGAAGCTCACGGTGGCCGTACGTGGTGAAGCTCACGGTGGCCGTATGTGGTGAAGCTCACGGTGGCCGTATGTGGTGAAGGTCACGGTGGCCGTATGTGGTGAAGCTCACGGTGGCCGTACGTGGTGAAGCTCACGGTGGCCGTACGTGGTGAAGCTCACGGTGGCCGTATGTGGTGAAGCTCACGGTGGCCGTACGTCACGTGGTGAAGCTCACGGTGGCCGTGTGTGGTGAAGCTCACGGTGGCCGTACGTGGTGAAGCTCACGGTGGCCGTATGTGGTGAAGCTCACGGTGGCCGTATGTGGTGAAGCTCACGGTGGCCGTATGTGGTAAAGGTCATGGTGGCCATATGTGGTGAAGCTGGTTTTCTCTGCGGCGTCTGACCGCCGAGCCTGTCTGAACTTTCCACTTCCAGGTCGGCTAAATAATTTTTAAAATTAGCACGTAGCGCTTCTCCTCAAAGGACATGTTTGAAAAAATGACTAACGGGTAATGACTGCTGCAGCACCCTTAAACGTGATTTGCCCCTCGAGAGCCAGCTAGAGGTTTCCAAACGCTCGGGTATTTGATGTAAATTAAGTAGACCTCAGACCTGGGTCAAATATATATTAGTTTTGGATTCAAATGCTTTTCTGTGCTCTGTTGATCTTGCCTGGTGTAACTGAGCCTGCCGATATGACCAGAAGGCGGGGTTTGCGCTTTTTCAGGGTATTTCATTCGTTCCAATATGGACCAGACAAGATCAGTAAAGCGTAGAAAAGTATTTGAATCCAAAACAGATACGTATTTGACCCGGGTCTGGTAGGCCTACGTAGTCCCCTTTTCCCCGGACCTGTTCCCGAAACGCCGTAGCGACCGGACGGCTGCACTCGCCTCTTCGACAACGGCGGCAGGGAGGACCCACGATAACTTTAAGCAACCCCAAATCTGTCCGGGCCCCGTTCAAAACTCTTCGCGAAAGCGTGAGAGAATGTGGTTACACAGATTTCTCACCACCACGCCCGCTGCCGTTGGTTCCTCTCAATTTTAGCGCTTCGCGTCTCAGTAACGAAACCAACAGTTTCTTTCGTGTAATCTTTAAACCGGGGGGGAGCGAAAGTCTGTTAATTTCAGAAGGAGAAAACCCCTGTTATAAGTCACCACCCTTAACTGATAGTTTGTAGATTTATTATTTATTTTTTTTTTTGGTTGAGTGCTGCATAGGTTGTTTCCTCGCTGGGGAACCTATCTTGAACGCATCTTATTGTTATGTAAGTCGATACTTCTCAGCAGCATCTGCAGCCGCGTCACGTAAAGCCCCTCAAACTCCCTCAGAGAGATTAAAAAGCGGGGGAAAAAAACATATCAGCTCTATAAAGAGCATATCCCTGAGACACTGACAGCCTCTGACAGGCTTACGGCTTCATAGTTTTCTAACTTTAAGATACGGAAAGCCTTAAAAACCCCAATGACATGCACAATTAGTTCCTGCGAATCAATAGTTGTTTGGAAATACTAAAGATACGCTTTAACTTTGGAACGTGATTTCTTTAGGACACTGCTGTTAATATCTGAAGAATCTCCCCCCCCCCCCCGATTTCCTCAACATCAAAAGTTTTCTTAGAATAACTAAGTAAAACTACTGGTACTGGGAAGTAGGAGGGCCAGGAAGTTGAGGCTGCTCTTTCCAAAATGACTGGTGCTTCACAGCAAAATGAGCTTTCCACTAACCCAAAACCGTTAAGATGGAAGTTCCAACACACGCCCTCCAATGGTCTGCCCAATCAGCCACTTCCTCAGAATTTTACTTTCAGAATACATTCTGTACGTCCCGTTCAGAAGTTGGGCATTGATTTCATTGGTGCACGTGGGGAAAATGTTCCTGAAATATTTACGTAACGCCTGGGCGGTCGATGAGATCGCCGAACAGCAGTGTGGGGGAGCGAGCTCGGGAACTCGTGAAGATAACTAATACTGACTGACGGCCAGGCACACCGCGATTTGCCCAAAAGGTATGCTTGCCCCGAATCACCCTGCCCCAAAAAAATGGGTCTCCTTTCGTCAGAGACCTGAATGTTTTTTTCTTTTCTCCTCCTGGGTGGGAATGAAGTGTGTCAGGCAGTGCGGTTTCCTAAACGGTGACCATTCACGGGTGATTCGCCACACCCCTGTGGGCGAACGGGAGAACGATGTGATGACAGGGAAACGGAGAGAGGAGGAGGAGGAGGAAGAGGAGGGCGAGAGTGTGATGAGACGGGGCGCTGCGGGGGGGGGGGGGGGGTTACGGGGGAGAGAGAGTTTTTGAAAGACGGGTCTGTTCACGTCCGCGCGCGCCGCGGAGATTCCCCGGGGTTCGGCGAAACGAGGCCCGCTCTGCCGCCCGCCCGTCCTTTAAAAAGCTCCCCGGGCAAACAGCGTAATTAAATCTGTGCGATTAGGCTTTGAGAGGAGCCAGACAAAAGAGCCCCTTTGACGAGGGACGGAGACAGGGAAGCGCTTAAAATCCACGCTTCGCACTCCCATCCTGTGGCGAGGAATCACATGACCAAAAAGCGTCTCCCGAAGATAGCTTCAGAGCAAGACGCGCACACGCACACCGTATCATACTACCGGGCGGGACATGTGCCAACGAAACCTTAGAGTCAAAGGGTTTAAACCTTAAAAAAGTTTGTCTAAACGTGTTCGCAGGTTTTTTTTTTTTTTTTTAAACTTTTTTTTTTTAAACGCGATTCAACGTTCATATGGTCCCTCAACGCAGTACCGACCCCCAAATCGCTAGAAAAATAAAACAAAATGTGAAGTAGGCCTACCCCAGCTAGCTATTCGATATTCGAAATATTCTGAAACCGCAATTAAATTACACCCTTAAATTATGTAAACAGTGGTTGAGATCATTCGCCAAAAGCAGGAGTAGAATTTTCATTTCCTAAAAATAATAAACATCACTCGATCGCACGGAACTTTGAATTGACGTATGGAACAACCAGAATGCTTTTACTTTCCAGTCCACAAAAAAAAAAAGTGCTGAAGTAGGTCAAGTGTTTGAGAAAACCATTAAAAAACAAGTAACCTCTACCTTAACCAAAAAACTGTAAACTCAACATCTGAGCATACAGTCTGGTCTAAACATGACTAGACACTTTCCCGCCTCATTTAAAGCTACAGCATTGAGTCAACCATAAGACACCCTATCACACACACACACACACACGCCAAAAACATACACACATATGCTCCCCTTACCAGCCAACATACACACTCAAATTCTCTGACACACACAGGCTCTCAAATCTCACTCGCCTAAGCATACCGAGATACATTTACACCATCCCTCGCCAATAAACCAGCTTCTACACACACGCGCGCACACACACACGCACACACGCGCTCACACACACACACACACGCGCGCACACGCACACACATCTGAAACCTTCCTCCCATGCCCAGTTGTTCTCTCTCTCTCCCTCCCTCTGTCTCTCCCTCTCTCTCTGTTTTTCTCTCTCTCCCTCCCTCCCTCCCTCCCTCCCTCTCTCTCTCTCTGCTGAATATTTTCTGCCTGTGAGCCTGACCCAGATTCCGGAATCGTCCCGGAGTCTCGCACACAAAGCGGCTTATTAGTATCATCATTTCTTTATTTTGCTTGTGTTGCATTAACACGTTCCCCACCGGCCCATTCGCCACACCCCCCCTACCCCCCCCCCCCCCCACCCCACCCTCCCCCCACCCCAACCACCGTGTACACTCAGAGCGTGTTCTCACGGAAGGCCAGCATCCCGCGGCTCGCACACACACACACGCACGCACCCACGCACACACAAACACACACACACGCACACACACACACAGCACCGCGACGTTCGCGGAAGCCGAACGCTTCTGCTCGTTGCGCAAAACCGTCGATGTGCGTTCCACGGGAGAGGGAAGGCCTCGGCGCTGGAGCCAGCTCTGCACGACAGAGAGCTGCACGTGGGCCGTGTTCAAAAGGGGCTCGGGCGGAGGAGGAGGTTCCGTCTGAAACCTCTCGTTCGTCCCTCCTGAACGCGCAGCGAGGGCACGGTCGCCGTCGCCGCGGACGCGTCGCCAGCCGCAACCCT
>CM045896.1:35752500-35832500 GCA_025169545.1 Anguilla japonica
TCATTTACACAACAAACAGCGGCTTTATTTTTGGGGAATCTCGGCCAGCGAGGGGAACTTTTTCAGTGTCACGTTTTTTTTTTAGGTGGGTGGCGGCTGCGGTGGCAGGTGGGCGCTGTGTCTTTAAAAAAAAAAAAAAGAAAAAAAAAGCAAGAGGGGGAAAAAAAATGCAAAAAAAAGTTGAAATGGCAGAGATGAAAGGAGAAGCCGGATCAGTGTGTGTGAGAGACGGCGGTTTCCTCCTCTCCCCGGCCAATCAGGAAGCGGGGATGCGGAGGTTGCAGGAATATGATGGGGGGGGGGGGGGGGGGGGGGGGGGATAATGCAGGAGGCGATCCCTGTGCATCCTGCAAAGGGGGGGGGGGGGGGGCGGTATGGCTCCCAGGCTGAGAGGCGCTTTGCTGAGTCTGCTCTCAGAAACTGGTGTCGCAACCGGTTCCATTTGCAGACGTACCAAAAAGAAAGAAAAAAAAAACAGAAAGCAAAAAAAAAAAATGAGATGAGAACCGAGGAGATTTTTAACTCAAATCCCTTTTTTTTCCAGTCATGACTTTCTGTCTCCTTAGAGCGCGGTGGACCCTGTGACTCGACAGAGTGACCGTGGGGGGCCGGAGTCCAAACGAGGGGGGGGGAGGGGGTGGTCACTCAAGCCAAGGCTGGGCTCTCAGCGACAGGCCTTGCTCTGGTCAGCTCCACGGCTGGGCTCTCAGAGACAGGCCGGGCTCTGGAGCAGCTCCATGGCTGGGCTCTCAGCGACAGGCCGGGCTCTGGAGCAGCTCCACGGCTGGGCTCTCAGCGACAGGCCTGCTCTGGTCAGCTCCACGGCTGGGCTCTCAGCGACAGGCCTTGCTCTGGTCAGCTCCACGGCTGGGCTCTCAGTGACAGGCTGGGCTCTGGAGCAGCTCCACGGCTGGGCTCTCAGCGACAGCCTGGGCTCTGGAGCAGCTCCACGGCTGGGCTCTCAGCGACAGGCTGGGCTCTGGAGCAGCTCCACGGCTGGGCTCTCAGCGTCAGGCCTGCTCTGGAGCAGCTCCACGGCTGGGCTCTCAGTGACAGGCCGGGCTCTGGAGCAGCTCCACGGCTGGGCTCTCAGCGACAGGCCTGCTCTGGCGCAGCTCCACGGCTGGGCTCTCAGTGACAGGCTGGGCTCTGGAGCAGCTCCACGGCTGGGCTCTCAGCGACAGGCTGGGCTCTGGAGCAGCTCCGCGGCTGGGCTCTCAGCGACAGGCCTGCTCTGGCGCAGCTCCACGGCTGGGCTCTCAGCGACAGGCCTGCTCTGGAGCAGCTCCACGGCTGGGCTCTCAGCGACAGGTCGGGCTTTGGAAAGCTGGCCTGGCTCCGCGGCTATCATTTGATGCCTGTTTTAGCCGCTCTTGCAGGGAATGCTGGGAAGGCCTCTCATTCCTGCTGCAGCTCTGTGTCTGTGTCTCTGTGCGTACCTGCTGAACAGGCTGGACTCGTCCCACGCTGTACAGAACTCTGTGTGTCTAATACGTCAGCTAATACTCTCTCTAATTCTCTTTGAGCCTAATACTCTGTCTAATACTCTATGTGTCTAATACCCCAGCTAATACTCTCTGTCTAATTCTCTTTGAGCCTAATACTCTGTCTAATACTCTATGTGTCTAATACCCCAGCTAATACTCTCTGTCTAATTCTCTTTGAGCCTAATACTCTGTCTAATACTCTATGTGTCTAATACCCCGGCTAATACTCTCTGAGGCTGAAGCTCTTAGTCTAATACTATCTGTGTCTAATACTGTCTGTCAATACTTTCTGGGTCTAATACTCCCTGTTTAATATTCTCTGTGTCCGATACTCTCTAATTCACTCTGAGCTTAATGCTCTGTCGAATACTCTCTGTGTTTAATGCACTCTGTCTAATAATCTCTACAGAAAGTAATAGCAAATAAAGCTAAAAATGGTCACATAAAATGGTCACACACACACACACACACACGCTGGCCACAGAAATGCAGCAGAGCATTTAAAGCTCTGTTCAAGGCTCCGAGTACACATAAAAAATCACTAAATGGAACCTTCTCAAAATGGGCTGTTTTTTTCAGCACACGCCCAGGGATGCGCGGGAAGCCTGAAGATTGGCGGTAAAGGCGATGTGACACCCCGCGCGGCGCACGGCCCTCTGCGGGCGGCGATAACGGCGCCCCTCGAAACCGCGGCAACGGCGGCGGGCGCGGACGGACGTGCCGCGCGCTCGTCAGAACGCCCGCGTGCGGCCAATCTGAGCCGCGCGCGTTCCGGGCCGGCTTCATCCCGGGCGGGGAAACAAGTTCCCTTCACGGTCGACGGTGACGTCCTGCGTCGAAAAGACCAAATTAAGCAGGCAGGTAATTAGGCTGTGAAGAGCAGCTGTTTCAGAACCTTCCGGAACATTCTCCAAATAACATATGTTACCACTGGATTAGGCTCCACTATCGAGATCCAGTAAACCATAAATGACTTCTTATCTACTCCGATATATCATTAGCCCTATGCTCCAAACCAAAAATAATTATATTCACAATATTCAAATGTATGTATTTTTTCACTCCAGCAATTTAAGAAAGCTGACGAACCAATTCATGCAAACATCACACTGATATACTGTATACTGTGATTCCACATCTAAATATTTGCATGTTACTTTTGTTCTCAAAGTTTACAGACCATCCTGTCATCTCAGCGAAGGAATTTCACATCCGAGAGCTTTTGAGCGTCAGGAGGGCGTGAAATCAGGGCATGGAACGCGATTTCACTGTGGCCGGGACATGTTTACCAGTGGCGTTTCAGATGGCAGCGAAAAAAATTTTAATTAAAAAAACGCTCAGAATTTGCTCTGGTGAGTAACGCAGACGTGACGACGGGCTTCTGCGTGACGCGAAACGCCGACCCCGAACAGGGGCGATAAACCTGGCCCGTCCGACGCCGCCGCGCGTGCTCGCGGGAAGAACGGCGGCGTACGACGGGACGAGGACACGGGCGCTCTCTGTGACCGAGGACGTGCGCTAAACGCGGACCGACGTCTCGCGAAATGCGAAAGGACACCGGCCCGGAGGGGGGGGGGGGAGGGGCGGGGTGGGGGGGGCGTCTCCGAGCCGTCAAACAGGGGGGGCCTGATTCGAACGCCGGCATCGACGTCCCGGAAACAAGTTCAGCGGAATGAACTCCTTGACCTTCTTTGTTTACGTCTTCCGCTTGTCATTTATTTTTATTATTCTGAATGTTTTGGCTGGAGAGGAGTTTGAAAACCTGGAGCCAAAACAGCAAACTATATGACAATGGCACAGGTACGAGCGTTCGAGCCAGATTTAGGATGACATCACGCAGAAGCGACCGGGCGGGGGACGGTGATTGGTTGGACCGCAGACTGGGGGAAGGCTAGCAGCCCAGCCAAAGGCTTCCCTTAATTCCCCGTTCAGAAAGATATGAAATTGAACACGCACTTTAAAAAGGACAAGGGCGCGGGGAGCGATGGCTATTTCGTTGGTCAGAGAAGGGGCCCTGGGCGGGCCCGCGTAGAGGGGCGTGGCGCGGGGGGGGCAGAGCGGCGGGTCGCTCAATGGGCTCCCTGTGTCAGAGATGGGCCGGCGGCGAAAACACGTCGGATCAGCTGACAGCTGATTAGGATCAAACTGTCTCTGCTGCTCTGGGTGGGGGGGGGGGGGGGGTTGATCATCCCTGTCTGCCATGGGGAGGGAGGGAGGGAGGGAGGGAGAGCGGGCTTCGCTCTGTGACAGTTAGCGGCCCGATATGCCCCCCCCCACCCCGGAAAGCTCGGAGAGGCCTGAGCGCTGCAGAGCATCAAATACTAGACCCCCACCCCCCCAGGAGCACAGACACCCCCCCCACGAGCACAGACACCCCCCCCACCACCACCCCCCCGCAGAGAGCCTGCTGGGGAGCCCCGCCCTTCCACTGACGCCGCTCCTCTCTCTCTCTCTCGAGGAAAGCCCCCGCGGAAGCGCAGCAGCACACTGCGTGAGAGAGGCAGTGTGGGAAAGCGTGCGCTCTGCACTCCAGGCATTCAGGATCCAGATCAGAAAGACGATTGTGAGACTAGCGTACAATCAGCTTTTATTTACTGGTGTTTACACGAGCATACGTTTCATAAGGAAGGAACAGCCCACGATCCAAAGCGGTTATTGCATTCAAGGGCTATGCAACCAAACATTAAACTTTATTGCTTTAATTTACTTTTAAGTTAATCTGTTAACTTCATTTTTTCATAGCTGCAAATGGGGGGACTCAACAAAAAACAAAACAAGACACTGCTGTTTATGTAAAAATGGTGAAAAATGTACGCATGTAAATACCGTGAAGTGAAATCTGCTTGTCTATACTGTTGTCTCGTATTCATCTTTTTATCTCAAATCAAATGCCTTAAGCAAAAATAACAAATTTCACTTTAATGTTACTGTACTTTTGGAGGGCACTGAATGTAGGTCATCTGCAGAGCACCAGAGGATATCTGTGCTGAGGGCTGGAACTGACCCACTGGCTCATATCCTGCTTTTCCCATGGAGAGAGAGAGAGAGAGAGGGAGAGGGAGAAGAGCTGTAGGTGAGAGAGAGAGCACTGCTGTAGGTGACTGAAGTGAGCACTGCAATAGGTGACTGAGTGAGCACTGCTGTAGGTGACTGAGTGAACACTGCTGTAGCTGAGAGAGAGAGCACTGCTGTAGGTGACTAAGTGAGCACTGCTGTAGGTGACTGAGTGAACACTGCTGTAGCTGAGAGAGAGAGCACTGCTGTAGGTGACTAAGTGAGCACTGCTGTAGGTGACTGAGTGAACACTGCTGTAGCTGAGAGAGAGAGCACTGCTGTAGGTGACTGAGTGAGCACTGCTGTAGGTGACTGAGTGAGCACTGCAGTAGGTGTGAGAGAGAGAGAGCACTGCTGTAGGTGACCAAGTGAGCACTGCTGTAGATGAGTGAGAGAGATCACTGCTGTAGGTGAGAGAGAGAGCACTGCTGTAGGTGAGAGAGAGAGCACTGCTGTAGGTGAGTGAGAGAGATCACTGCTGTAGGTGAGAGAGAGAGCACTGCTGTAGGTGACCAAGTGAGCACTGCTGTAGGTGAGTGAGAGAGATCACTGCTGTAGGTGACTGAGTGAGCACTGCTGTAGGTGACTGAGTGAGCACTGCTGTAGGTGAGAGAGAGAGAGCACTGCTGTAGGTGACTGAGTGAGCACTGCTGTAGGTGACTGAGTGAGCACTGCTGTAGGTGTGAGAGAGAGTGAACACTGCTGTACGTTCTGGGTGCAGGCGTGGGAGTCTAAAACATGGCCGCTTGCTGGGGATAGCCTGGAGGACCTATATAATGTAAAGTCCATAAGAATTTAGCGGTCGGGGGGGTTGGTGGAAAATGCAGATTTACCCACCCACTTCCTTCCCAGCAGCCCAGCTCTGTTCTGGGCTTCCTGGTCCCCCGAACTTTGTCCTGATGGTGACAACAGCGGAAAACCCCCTGCTTCCCGCTCCACAGCCGTGTGAAACTGCCCCCACCACCCCCCACAAAGACTTTCTTCTGGGGTGGGGCAGCTCAGTAGGTTATAGAGACTCGCCAGCTTATAGAGTTTTACAATGTCCACGCGCACTGACTGCAGATAGCAGACTGTAACGTGCTACAGCAATAAACACTGCTGGCTAGGGTGGGGTGGGGTGGGGGGGGGGGGGGGGGGGGGGACTGGGGCCTGAAGGCCTATTGGATCTCCATGAGCCTCTCTCTCACAGGGCAGAACTGTGAGTGTCTCTGAGCCTTTCTCTCTCACAGAGCAGAACTGTGAGTGTCTCTGAGCCTTTCTCTCTCACAGAGCAGAACTGTGAGTGTCTATGAGCCTCTCTATCTCTCACAGAGCAGAACTGTGATTGCCTGAGCCTCTCTCTCTCACAGAGCAGAACTGTGAGTGCCTGAGCCTCTCTCTCTCACAGAGCAGAACTGTGAGTGCCTGAGCCTCTCTCACAGAGCAGAACTGTGAGTGTCTCTGAGCCTCTCTCTCTCACAGAGCAGAACTGTGAGGGCCTATAAGCCGCTCAGGGCTGCAAACCCCCCCCGGGGGGGGCGGTAAACACCATCCTCAGGACAGGAGCGGGGAGCGATCCTCCTTTTGATCGGGGGCCACTCCCACGTTAGCATGCAGCCGCGGCCGTCTCCGTGCGCCAAGGCGCCGGGCGAAAGGCAGGCGGATCAGAGACGTTCCGGAGAGTTCCTCCATCGGGAAAGAAAGCGAGGTCTCCGCGCGGAATGCGAGGCCGCTCTCGACGGAGATCAGAAACGCCGATGAAAGGAGCTCGCGGGCGCTAACGCCGAACGCTAAAGGCGCTTCTGAAGGGCCCTTCAGGGCTCTCGCCGTTCCTGTTTCTGCACTCAGGACAAAAAAAAAAAAAAAACGCATGGCCAGGGGAAACGGGTCCGCCAGCGCAGGCACCATCTCTGGGCGACCGTTTGAGCGGCAGGGCGGTCCACGACGACACCCTGCCCCCTGACTGCGTCGCGTGAAAGGGCGTGGTGCGGCCGCGGAAGATTTTTACCCCAAAAAGGTCCGCGGCAGGCTTCTCCCGCTAAAGCACCGCTCAGAGGGGGGCGTCCCGAGCGTTTTTCAGGTTACCGCCGTGATTCGGCTTTCACCCGCTCCCGCTGCTGTCCCCCCTACCCTCCCCCCAACCCCCCACCGCCTCAGGCCTCTCCAGAGACGAGCCTCTCTCCGTCATCGACGCGTTCGCGTGCCGCCCGGCATCCCAGGGGACCCCGCGCGGTTCAGCCGGAGTGCGCCGGAACCCGGGCCGAACCCGCGTCCGATCGCCACCGTCCGGGGGCGGCAGGAGGCGCGCCCCGCGCATTTAAAACAGGCTAACGGCTCCCAAAGCGCGAACGCTCCTCGCTGCCGCGCGAGCTTAGCCAAATCAGCTTTCTGTCGGTTTTCGGGAGTCTTTTGATGAAATATTAATGCTGGGGATGTCTGAACGCAGATTTTAACGCGGGGGCTTGTCGTGGCGGGGCTGAGGCTGGCTCTGCAGGAGACTGATCTCTCCTAACTGGCTCCTAATTACCCAGGCTGCACGGGGGGCTTCACGCGCCTCATATGGGTCCCATTTGGCTCACGGTAAAGTCCGGAGCGGCCCCGTCCGTAAGGGGAACGGGAGCCTCCTTCACTTAGAGTGCCACCGCTGGAGGCCTCGAAGATGGGTGGGAGAGAGAGAGGGAGAGAAGGAGAGAGAGAGAAGGAGGGAAAGAGGGAGAGAGTTAGGGACTGAGAGAGAGGGAGGGAGGGAGAGAGAGAGTGTGAGGGGGGAGAAGGAGAGAGAGAGAAGGTGGGAAAGAGGGAGAGAGTTAAGGAGAGAGAGAGGGGGAAGGAGGGAATGAGAGGGAGAGAGAGAGAGGAGGGAAAAAGGGAGCGTTAGGGAGACAGAGTGTGAGAGAGAGAAGGAAAGGGAGAGTAGGAGAGAGAGAGGGGGAGGGAGGGAAGGAGAGGCAGAGAAAGAGAAGGAGGGAAAAAGGGAGAGAGTTAGGGAGACAGTGTGAGATAGAGGAGAGGGAGAGAGAGGGAGAGGGACAGAGAGAGAAGGAGGGAAAGAGGGAGAGAGTTAGTTAGGGAGAGAGAGGGAGGGAGAGGGAGAGAGGGAATGCAGAATCAAAGGAGAGACCCTTAAATTCCAGCAAAAATCTCCAGATGTGGGAGAAATATTTGCTGAAGTGCTCCAGATGTGCTCGTTCTCTGTCCCCTTCTGGCGTACTGCTCCAGGACTTCCTCTCTCCACACCCCTTCCCTTCCTGCACCCCCTCCACCCCGAAGCACGCACACCCCTGACTCTACCCCCTCTCTTTATTGAACGACCCCCCTCAGACACACGCAGGCAACGGCCCACAGGGTTCTGAAACAACAAGAGGGAAAGAGAGAGACTGTGTGTGTGTGTGTGTGTGTGTGTGTGAGTGCTTTTATGTATGTATGTATGCATGTGTGTGTGTGTGTACGTGTGAGAAGAACAAGAGAAAAAGAGAGAGTGTGTGTGTATTCATGCCTATGTATGTATGTATGTACTATATGTGTGTGTGTGTATGAGTGTGAGAAGAACAAGAGAAAAAGAGAGAGTGTGTGTGTATTCATGCCTATGTATGTATGTATGTACTATGTGTGTGTGTGTATGAGTGTGTGTGTGTGTGTGTATATGGGTGTGTGTGTGTGTGTATATGAGTGTGTGTGTGTATGTATGTGTGTGTGTGTATGAGTGTGTGTGTGTGTGTGTGTATATGGGTGTGTGTGTGTGTGTATATGAGTGTGTGTGTGTGTGTATATGGTGTGTGTGTGTGTGTATATGAGTGTGTGTGTATGTATATGTGTGTGTGTGTGTGTATATGAGTGTGTGTGTGTGTATATGAGTGTGTGTGTGTGTGTATATGGGTGTGTGTGTGTATATGAGTGTGTGTGTGTGTGTATATGGGTGTGTGTGTGTGTGTATATGAGTGTGTGTGTATGTATATGTGTGTGTGTGTGTGTATATGGGTGTGTGTGTGTGTGTATATGAGTGTGTGTGTATGTATATGTGTGTGTGTGTGTGTATATGAGTGTGTGTGTGTGTATATGAGTGTGTGTGTGTGTGTATATGGGTGTGTGTGTGTGTGTATATGAGTGTGTGTGTGTGTGTGTATATGGGTGTGTGTGTGTGTGTATATGAGTGTGTGTGTGTGTGTATATGGGTGTGTGTGTGTGTGTATATGAGTGTGTGTGTATGTATATGTGTGTGTGTGTGTGTGTGAATGCGTGTGTGTGCAGTGGCGTAGGTTTCGTTTGAACAGTGGGGGGACACATTAAGTGGGGGGTCTGGGGGTCCTCCCACAGGAAATTTTGAGCGTCAAACACTTAATTTGCTGCATTCTAGTGAATTTTTATGCACCAATTTGTGCCTTTTCTGCATCAATTTATGGTGGAAATGCTTCTTTCATGTTTTTATTGGGGGGGACAAATGCACGTGTTCTAAATATTGAGGGGGAAGTATCCCCTGCGTCCCCCCCGAAATCTACGCCTATGTGTGTGTGTATGTATGTATGTGTGTGCGTGCGTGTGTGTATGCATGTGTGTGTGTGCGTATATGTGTGTGTGCGCATGAGTGTGTGTGCGTGTGTATGTGTGCGTGTGTGTGTTAGAGACAGTATTATTCCCATCACAGTTTATCATCATTAGCCTTTATCAGAGCTGAGCACTGAACTCTCTGCGTGTGACGGCTGTGAGTGATGTTCTGTCCTCCTCTCCCACAACTGCAATCCAGCCTTCACTGGGACCGCAGGAGTCCCACGCCACCCTGCCCTGACTCACAGGAAAACCACGCCAAATCCCCCACCCCCCCCCAAAAACCCTGCAAGAGCCCACCCCACAACACGGCCTCATCACTGAACCCAAACCCCAAAACCCGGCAGTGCCCCCCCCCCCCCACACGGCCTCATCACTAAACCTGACCCTTAAACCCTGGCAACACCCCCCCCCACACACCCTCATCGCTGCTCTCCTCTTTCTCCTCCCACTGGCAGCCTGCCTGCTTCCCCGCCATAAAAGTCCTCGCCACGACCTTCGACCTCTCTTCTCCCCGAAAGAGCACGTCCTTTATTCCCTCCACGCTCATCGTCTTAAAAATCCCGGAGAAAACCCTTCAGATGTTTGTTTTGATTTTCCTTTTTTTCGGAAACTGTGAGTTTGGTATCTTTCCGCCGGATCTTAGATCTGATCTCCAGTGAGACCCTTTCTCAAATCACCGGTTTTTGAAATGGAAACGGGGAAACCCAAGCGAACGCGACGCTTCAACCTGCAGCCGGAGGCCACGGTGCCGGTGATGAGGACGTCGCTGGAGTCCGGCCGACAAAAGCATGCTTTCGCTTCAAAAACCTTCGCGCGAGAGAGAGAGAGAGACAAAGGAGGGAGAGAGAGAAAGAGTGAGAGTGAAGAATAGAGAGGCAGAGAGAGATGCTAAGTCCACGGTCATTACCGAAACGCCGCACTTCCTCTCCGTTTGAAAGCCAACGGAAATCGTAGGAGGAGCGGCAACTGAACACAACCTAATCAGATTTATACCAACAGCTGCTGAAGTCACTCAGGTTATTTCCCTCCAAAATGTAGAGAGAGAGAGAGACAGAGAGAGAGAGTAAGAGAGAAACGGACCAAGAACACAAACACTTGGCACCTCAGCGAGAGGAGAGGCAAAGTTTTAAAAAAAAAAGCATCCAGTCGTCCCTCTGGAACCAGGATGATGTAAGAAACGCTCCAGAGCCATTTTCTTCAACGGCAGGAAATTAAAGAGTTCCTCTCCTGTAGAGGCGAGACATCCTCTTAGGATGCAACGACTTCCCTCCTCCAGGCAATGTCACCTGGCAACCATTAAGGCACTAAGCCACGCCCCCCGGTTGCCCATGACGACCGCTACCGAACTGTACAATCGTTCATTTCAGCATTCCGCCGACCGGTTAAAACGTTAATGAGAATTCCGGTTTTGGTTAAAGTTTGAATTCACAGATCCGAGAGTAATTCTGTTCACCCTTCCTTTATGAGGGCAAAGCAGCCATTTACTCCACTCACGGCATAACATGGGAAATACGACATTGGCCGTGAGCTCGCCGAACCGAAATGGAAACGAGGGTATTCAGAGAAAATTAGCTCGTGAATAAACGTGCTAATTAAGTGGTCAGGTGGGGTCAGCCGATAACAGGAGACGAGAGCGGCTTTTCAGATCAGCCGCTCCCAGGACAACGAAAGATGAAGGGGAGAAACGGCCAAAGAGCAGCCAGCAAAAATCAGCCAATCGCGAACTTGCCTGAGTCGGACGTCACATTTTCCCCCAATAAGCATCGGCGTATTCCTTCGTCCATTTAAAACATAGATTATTATTCGTTTATTTAATGAGAACGCGAGCTAGCGGCGGCCGTTAGCTAGCGACCGTATAGCTCGCGCTCGTTAAACGTCCCTAGAGTCGCGAGTGGACCGGCTACTTAACGAAGCGATTAACACTAGATGACCCATCCTTTCATACAGCGTGAAGCTGTTTAAGTGTGGGGGGGGGGGGGGGGGGGGGGGGGGGGGGGGGGGGGTCATACGCCAGGCAGGATCTTTCCCACAGAAAAAAGTTCAGAAAGCTCTTAATACGCAGAGTAGCTGATCCTAACTCACGGAACAAGCAGCAGCCAGAGAGGCGTTGGGAGACCAGGCCTGACGCTCTCCAGGCCGTGGGGAGGAAGTGCGGAAGCCAGACCGGGGCGAACGAGCCGGCCTCCCCGTTAGCGGCTTTACCGCGCGACCCCGCGCCCCCGCTGACCTACGGGCCCTTCGGCTTCGGGGGACCGCCCCTTACCGCTAAAAGACGGGCGAGAGCGTCAGACGAGAGCGTTCCGCTCCGCTAGGCCGCTAGGCCGCTAGGCCCAGTTCAGAGACGCTGGAGCAGCTAGCAAGGGTACCAATTATGCCCCCCCCTGTCTTTCAGAGACACTTCGGGCCCAGGGTGGGGGATCTCCGGGGCACTGCAGACATCGCTCTTAGGGGCTACGTGTTTTTTCAGGTACCACCCCCCCCCCGGCCTCTCCGAGGGCACTGCGACAGGGGGCTGTTTTTTCAGGTACAGGCCTTCCTCACACCCCCCCCCCCCCCGCTTCAGCCTGCAAAGAATTTGGAGCCAGATGTCCCGCCACAGAATTTAAGGCTCCTATATGAGTCACTGCTGGAGACAGCCTGGAGGGCTGAGGGGGGCGGGGTGGGGGTGTACGGGGGGTATGTGGGTTATGGGGGGGGGGGGGGGGGGGGGGGGGGGGGTGCGGGAGCAGGGGCGGAAGCAGGAACGTTCGGGCCGGAGGCGTCAGAAAAGCCACTAAATCACCCTGATCCCCCGCGCGGTGAGTCAGAGCAGAAACGCACTGGCTAGGGCTACTTCACCGGCCTCTCCGCTCTCCGCTGCCCCTAATGGCCGAGCGCGGTAACTGCAGCTGCAGCCGCCGGGGAAAGCCAGCCGGTTGCGTAAGGGTAACAGTACCTTTCCGCCGTCTGCTTCAGTCGACGAAAAAAATACGGGTCCGTCCGCACACCGTGCGCACCCACGGCCGACAGGAAACCACCCGGGGTTTATCAACGAAACGTCAAAATTCGCGCTCAACGTATTTCGCCCGCGACTCGGCTGGAATATCAGAGACACCCGACACCGACCCGCTTTCTTAATCGTGTTTTCACTATTTAAAGCGTCCCGGCTAATCCCGTCTTTACCGTCGTCCCCGTGGATACCTCTCCAGCCGTCTCCGCGGCGGACCCTGACTTATCGCGGGGGCCAATCGGGAGCCCTTAATCCGGCGGGTGCGCTTGCGCTCGGCAGACTGAGCAGGGACACGATCAGGCACAGATACGCCCGGCCGAACACATCTCCGCTCGGCTGCGAAGCGCAGGCGGACACGCCCCCCCCCCCCCCCCCCCCCCGTACGCCAGACAGGCCCGGACTCGGCCTCGCCGCACCCCACCGCCCCCTACCCCTAACTCTGAATAACACATTTAAACCTGCTCTCCATTTTCTTTTCTCTTTGACAGATTCTGAGATCATTTTCGCTCGCTGCTTTCACTGCTTCATTCAAACCCGCCCTTCGGACCGAATCTGGCCGTCGTGAAACGCGGTGCATCGTGGGATGCGTGATCTCGCCGGGTTCAGTTCGCGGGGTCGGCGGGCCCCTGCCGACACGGACGTGCGAGAAAACGCGGAGGGGATCGCCGCTCAGTCGCCTCGTGACGTTTTCGTGAACGAAAAGCCTCGGCGGCTGTCGGGAGCAGTCTCACGCCAGAACCTGGACCCCGCCCCCGCAGGGCAGAACCCGTACCGAGGAGACGGGCAGAGCGGGGGGCGGGACAATCGCGGCGGCTCCGTTTGGGAGACGTCCTACGCAGGAGCGCGAGGTTCGGTAGGGGGGAAGACCCCCCGCGCCGCGGGTCCCGCCCCCTCACTTCCTGCTCTCCCCGAGCCGTGGCGCGTGGCTCTCCTTCCAGAAAGCGCGCGGGCGTCGGGGGAAACCGCCGGCTCCCCCCCCCCCTTCAGACGGATTGCTGCATGCCCATGCAGTGTCAGGTTGGTCGCGAACTGACGTCAAAGGTTTGAAACAACCTTTGAAACAAACATCACGTCAATATCATATCAGTGCGTTTTCAGACCCGATTTAAAAGGTCAATAAAATACTGAGAGAGAGAGAGAGCACTGAACAGTTTGGTGTTTACTGACAGAGAGAGACAGCACTGAACAGTTTGGTGTTTACTGACAGAGAGAGAGAGCACTGAACAGCCTGGTGTTTACTGACAGAGAGAGAGAGAACTGAACAGTTTGGTGTTTACTGACAGAGAGAGAGAGAACTGAACAGCCTGGTGTTTACTGACAGAGAGAGAGAGCACTGAACAGCCTGATCTTTACTGACAGAGAGAGAGAGCACTGAACAGCCTGATCTTTACTGACAGAGAGAGAGAGCACTGAACAGCCTGGTGTTTACTGACAGAGAGAGAGAGAACTGAACAGCCTGGTGTTTACTGACAGAGAGAGAGAGCACTGAACAGCCTGATCTTTACTGACAGAGAGAGAGAGAACTGAACAGCCTGGTGTTTACTGACAGAGAGAGACAGCACTGAACAGTTTGGTGTTTACTGACAGAGAGAGAGAGCACTGAACAGCCTGGTGTTTACTGACAGAGAGAGAGAGAGAGCACTGAACATCCTGGTGTTTACTGACAGAGAGAGAGAGAACTGAACAGCCTGGTGTTTACTGAGAGAGAGAGAGAGTACTGAACAGCCTGGTGTTTACTGACAGAGAGAGAGAGCACTGAACAGCCTGATCTTTACTGACAGAGAGAGAGAGCACTGAACAGCCTGATCTTTACTGACAGAGAGAGAGAGAGAGCACTGAACATCCTGGTGTTTACTGACAGAGAGAGAGAGAACTGAACAGCCTGGTGTTTACTGACAGAGAGAGAGAGCACTGAACAGCCTGATCTTTACTGACAGAGAGAGAGAGAGAGCACTGAACATCCTGGTGTTTACTGACAGAAAACTGAACAACCTGGTGTTTACTGACAGAGAGAGAGAGAACTGAACAGTTTGGTGTTTACTGACAGAGAGAGAGAGCACTGAACAGTTTGGTGTTTACTGACAGAGAGAGAGAGCACTGAACAGTTTGGTGTTCACTGACAGAGAACTGAACAGCCTGGTGTTTACTGACAGAGAGAGAGAGACAGCACTGAACAGTTTGCTGACTGCTCTTTACTGACAGAGCACCCTCCCGTCCCACCCAAACGCCTCTCTCCTGAGATGGACAGCACGCTAAGAGCAGCTTTTAGGGAGCGCACCACCGTCGGTCTGCCAGAGGACGCTACGCTACGCTGCCCGCCGGTCGAAGGAAAGCAAGCGCGTGACAGAGTCCGCACTGCCGCTCAAATGGTAAATGGACTGCATTCATATAGCGCTTTTATCCAAAGCGCTTTACAATTGATGCCTCTCATTCGCCAGAGCAGTTAGGGGTTAGGTGTCTTGCTCAAAGACACTTCGACACGCCCAGGCCGGGGTTTGAACCGGCAACCCTCCGACTGCCAGACAACCGCTCTTACCTCCTGAGCCACGTTCAAGCCGGGAGTATTTCTGGATGGAGCAGATGAAGATCGCCCGGCGCTGCTGCTCTCACAAAATGATCACTTTACCTTTCAGTCCTCACTCAAAACGAACTGCAGAGATACTCGAGGCTTAAATTCATATCGAAAAGGGTTCACGAGTTCTCATGAGCTCTCACTGAAAGAGTTCAATTGGTTATTGAAAGCATTTAGACAGCCATGTCTGAAGATGGCCCTCACTGCCTCATTCACCAGATAAACAACAAAGACTTTTCTCCCAGCCACCTAACGTGTCTCTCAGGAAAACAAAGTCGTTTTCTCAGAAACGCGAATGTGAAAATGTATACGGCAATCACGCAGAGATCACTGCCGCTGTCGTCCAGCACGGCCACCCGGCCACTGAGCCATCAGGGACGGGACGCTTTGAAGATGCCGCACGCTCGCTCGCGGGGTCAAAGTTCAAGGCACAAAGTCCGGTCTGCCCTTTTATCGCCAAAAACGCCGTTCTGCTTGCGCTGAGCCCCTGCAAGCACAAATAATTAACGATGACGGCAACGACGAGGACTACGACTCGCGCAGACAGCGACGGTCCGGCGGCGGAGCCTTCGCCGAAAAAACTGCCCGCCGCTTTTTTTTTTTTTGGAGCGAGACCACCTCTTTGCGCCCTCCGACGGTCAGGGGGGTTCTCCGGGACCAGCGGGGTCTGGCGAGCGGGACGCGGGCGCTGAACGAGGAAGCGTCTTGAGGAGCGCGGCCGCCGAGGTTCCCGGCGACGCGGCCGAGCGTAGGAAGCCGCGGCGAATCCGCTCTCGCGCCCTGGAGCGGGGCGGCTCTCTCCCTCTCGCTGCGTCGGCTCCTGGTGGAGGATGTGAGGCTGGGGGTGCGGGGGGGGGTGCGGAGGGGGGGGGGGGGGGGGGGTACGCTTCCTTTGATTGGGAGGATGTGGGAAGCCGCGGGCGGCGGGGGGAAGGGAGAAAGAGAGGGGAAAAAAAAGGCGCGCTGTCCCTTTAAGCCGTTAACTTTCCCTATAAACCCCGGCCAATAAAAATGACAGCTGCAGTCCTGCGCGGAGGGGCCAGGCATTACTTTAGAAAATCAAAAGTGCAACGCAGTAAACTAAACTTGTCCCCTCTTTTAACGGCGCTGCCCCACCCACCTTCCTCTGACCCCCCTCCTCCCCATCACAACTTTTGTTCCACTTTAACACTCCCTCGTTCCTCGGAATCCAGAACTGCAGCAACAGGAGGGTGACCCCTCCCCCCCCCCCCACACACCACCCATTTGAAGTTCATGGTCTTAAATGAGAAACGGAGATTCACAATGTGAATTCACAAGGGTGGGGTGGGGTGGGGTGGGTGGGGCGGGGGTGAGGGGGGTGTTGGACACCTTCTGTCGCACCAACCCCCCGTTTGGGATCAGGGTGTTTACCCGCAATAAAGGAAGCTTCTGGAATTTTTGCGGGAGGCCAGGACCGGGACAAATAAATACTACTGCAACAACAACAAAAAGACAACAGGGAAGAGAAAACTCTCAAAGGAACAGCTGTATGGTATATACCCTTAAGCATAGCAAAGTCTACCACAAAATACAATATAAAGTTATTATTAACTGAAATTTCAATCTGCTCACACTTCCACCCTGTGTCCAACCTATCCAGGCCTTTTAAATTTAGATGTTAACAATGAAAAATATTTCATACTCTCGAAAATAAAAACACACGGATCCTTGTTTTTTGCAGGGAGAGAAAGACAGAGAGGAAGGGAGAGAGAGACAGAGAGAGAGAGGAGGGAGGGAGAGAGAGAGAGAAGGAGGGAGGGGGAGAGAGAGAGAAGGAGGGCGAGAGAGAGAGAGAGAGAGAGAAGGAGGGAGGGAGAGAGAGAGAGAGAGAAGGAGGGAGGGAGAAAGAGAGAGAGAGAAGGAGGGAAAGAGGGAGAGAGTTAGGGAGAGAGAGAGGGAGGGAGGAAGAGAGAGAGTGTGAGAGGGGGAGAAGGAGGGAGGGAGTGAGAGAGACAGAGAGGAGAGAGAGAGAGAGAGAGGAGATGCTGCTGTCTAGCACCTCCTTGGCGGTTTTCCTTATGGGACATGGCGATGCGCGCAGTCGAAAGTAGCCCCCCCCCTCGCGGGAGCGCCGCAGCTCTCTCCAGAGCGCTTAGCGGGTCCCTCTCTGCCTGTCCCCCGCACACCCGCCGGGGGTCCAGGGGTCCGTCAGCTGGGACCCCCAGCTCAAATTAGCACCCAGCTGGGACGTTTTTTTTTTTTTGTTGACTGGTCAGTTTGGAGAGAGTTTTTTGGGAGAGGGATTGTGATAAGGTGGAGACCCTGATTGTGATAAGGTGGAGACCCTGATTGTGATAAGGTGGAGACCCTGATTGACCCTGATTGTGATAAGGTGGAGAGCTTCTGTAAGGTGCCTCTGTCTACCTCACTGGGGACTGAAGAAAACAAAGCCGGCTTCTTACCACTGGCCACATGAACCAGGGAAAAAATACGTTATAAACAAACACAGCGTGTCTCCTCAATCAGGGCCACATACACCCCACACAGTGGATTATTATAATTATTATTATTAGCCGAATTTGAACTCAAGCGATTCGTACTGAATGTACGGTTCACAGGCACGGAAGCTGTGTCCCCGCTCAGCATTAGAACCAGCAACCCCACCAGTTCCCTGCCCAAAGCGCTCCACCACACCGCCACCCAAAATGAAGCATCATGATAACGGACTACCGTAGTAGTCCGTTATCATGATAACTTGTAACTTGTAACAAGTTATCATGATACTTGTAACCTAAGGGTCACAGGTTTAATTCCCAGGTTGGACACTGTTGTTGAGCAAGGTACTTACTTAACCTGCTTTGCTTCAGTATATACCCAGCTGTATAAATTAATGCAATGTAAATGCTATGTAAAAAAGTTGTGTAAGTCGCCCTGTAATGTAATGCGAAAAGCCCCTCAGTTTGCGCAGTAGTCACGCTGATCCAAAAGGGGATTCTGCGCACTAGCAGCCTCCTGAAAACCGGCACGTTTTACTGTAACACTGCAGTTCTGATTTGGTGCAGAATACATGATAAAATCTCTGCTTACTCTCTCAATCACGTGATTTTTTTTTCTGTTGAAGATTTAAAAAGAAAAGCTTAGTTCATGCAGAATTATTGCCACTGTCAGTTTTTACATCTTCCCAACATTCTGGCCAATTTCATTTACACATCTCTACCTGTTTTGAGTTTAAATAATTTGCGAGTGCTTCACACTGCTTTGAAGTACAACACGTGCCCCTTTTTTTCCACAGTGCTGCACTTATAGAAACCTCCACAGTCTGAAGAAAACCTTGTTTTTCTACAGGGTGCTGCAGCTTGTGACGGCCGTCTGTCTGTACGTCTGCTCACGCACAGAAACACATGCTCTCAGCCGACACATTAACGCAGTCATGGTATCCGACTGAAAAAAAAAAGAAAGACCGGCAGATATCCCAGCAGCCCTTGCGCCGCACACCTCCACATACCGCGGAGTTGATGTGTGTCAAGGTGTAACCCGACTCCTTTGTGAAGAGGAAGCAGACACAACAACAATACCAGCCTGCAGTTTTTAAATATTTCTTTTTTTGGTGAGTGTGAATATGGGGTGGGGGCGGTTATGTTTTAGCTCAGTATGAAAAGAGGGAAGGTTCCCCCCACCACACAGAATGAAAAAATTGCGAACCCCTTGACTGACAAAAACAGACTTGGCACCACAGCATAATTTTTCCACGGCTTTTGATGAAGTGATCCTTGCTACTCCTACCTAAAATGCCACTGTCGTCATTGACGTGTTGGCGTAACAGACAGGTAGAGCTGAGCCAAGCAATTTAAATCTGAAACGGACACATTGTCTACACGCACACTTTCATTGACGTGTTTCCCTGCCAGGAAAATGGAACGGAGCACGGTCCCAATAGCGCGTGAAGCAGCATAATTCTAACTAGACTGGGTATTGCTGTGTTGGCAATCAAGTATAATTCACGATAATAATAAAGATGCAGTCTACACCACCTAAGTGTACGATGAAAATATTTAAAAAGGTGAAAAAGATTCAAACAGCCACAAAAATCTTGGTTTCGCTTACAAAAACTTTACGTAGAGGCACAAACGACGGCTTTATCAGCCTCTCTGGCAAGCCCGTACCATCCGCCCCCGACCGCACACCACCCAGACTCGCGGTAATGTTGTAGCGAGGTTTCAGCGTTGCTTGAAATCACACGGGTCATATCGTCTAGGATAATGCGAAAGAAAGGCAATATCTAAGCACAAAAAACGCTTACGCTGCGGTTGCGGCTGTAGTTCATTACTAGAGGAAAGTAGGCTACACGTGGTAAAGACAAATTTTTATTTTATATTTAAAACTTAGGCGCGCGCGCAAACAGGGGGCCTGTTTTGGTGACAAGTAGGCTACTTCTGAACCTTTCCACACCTTTACCGTGCCCGTTTTCATTTTTCAAATGTCTGTCCGCCTGATCTTTTCACGAGGGCATTTTCTCATTCACAACTACAGCATGTTTTCACATTAAAAGGTTAGACCAATACAACAGTTCCACACGTTACCACGTCTTGCAACTAAAATGTAAGGCGTCAAGTGTTAACAATATCATGCGGCAGTACTTTTTTCGCCGTGGCGAAAGTGACAGGGCAGGTCGGCAGCAGTACATACTGTTCTGCACCCTGTTTGAAAAACTTTACATGCCTGCATATAGGATTATTCAACGTTCTGGTTAACACCAGCGTGTGCTATCAATCTGTAATTTCGTTTGCCGAAGCACAGCAAATTGCGGATGGTTTAGTAGATAATAACTCACTGCGTGCCCTATTTGTGTCTAGTTTGTTCACATTTATGTAATAATCCCACTGTCTGTTTTTGTCAAAATCTGCACAAGTTGCACGTGAAAGCTGCTCGGAATCTATAAACATTGCTGTTAGTAACACACACATTGAAAGCTACAATAACTACAAATAACGACGATCGAGTTTTAAATTCGATTTAAATGGTTCGAAGAATTGACGTAGGCTAATTACATTGCTTTCACATAGGCTACTGAAATCTAACAATATTTGAAAGCTAACGTTTAACGTGTGCTCACGCATATGCTACAACGTACAGTAATAAAAAAAAATTCTTTTTTAAAAAGCACTGTCACATTGAAATCAAATGTGTCCTGTCATCGGCATTGATAGCACTGAAAAGGAGACGATGGCATGTGCTACCCATTTGACAAGCCTATCGCCACTTAAGTTTTGTTTTCTAATAATAATTTCATTACAACTACTCATAATATACTCACACTGTGCCAACCAACGACACTTACTGCTTTTTAAAATCCCCTCTCTTATATTTGTTTTCGACAACTGATTAAGACTAGCACAATGTTTCGATCGCGAAAGAAAGCCACAGCCGATAGCGAGCTCGCTAAATCATTTTTTGTGCCGACGATGGCAGGCGTGCCAGTCTTAGCGAGTCGCCGCAATCTCAAAATTCGTATTAACAATTATAAACACATTTTAACGAGAGAACTTACCCAGTGACAAGAAAGGTTTTGTCTCCATGTCTGGTCGGTTAGCTCATGCCAGCTGATGCGAACGCCTTTTTTGAGTTTTCAAGCTGGAGACGACGTGGTGTTTTTGGAGCCGGACGAGAGGGATCCAAAGAGAAGAAAGTGACAGTCTAAAACGCCGCGTTCTGTCGTGTCAAAATTCACTTAGCGTAACTAGCTGGCTACTTCTGTCCAAGATCTCTCTCTCTCTCTCTCTCTCTCTCTCTCTCTCTCTCTCTCTCTCTCTCTCTCTCTCTCTCTCTCTCTCTCTCTCTCTCTCTCTCTCTCTCTCTCTCTCTCTCTCTCTCTCTCTCTCTCTCTCTCTCTCTCTCTCTCTCGTTCGTTCGCTCACTCGTTCGCTCTCTCTCTCCACGGACTACTCCAACTACTGGAACGATACTGCAAAGGGGCCCCTTGCAGGGGGACTCCCACTGGCAAGCATAACAGAAATGACACAAAACTGTAATAATTCGTTACTAATTTACACGTTGATTCAAATGTAGCCTACTGGATTTATTGTTCGCGTTTATTTATGGGCTTAAATTGTAATAATCGTGCAGCTGTGTATGTTTGAAGTGGCTCTGTTTACAGAAGTCCACAGTAACATAATGTAACAGACAGTAATTTATGTATTACATATATTAAAATATCTCAAATTTTAGTGAGAAAATATATTTGAAATACCCTAATGTACACTACTAGGTAATATCATAAAGTATCAGTAATCGTCACTTGAATCCAAGCAGTTGTATGGACATACTGTTGTAGATATTCTAAAATTAATAGGATTTATCTTTATAAATATAAAAATATGAATTTTATAATATAATTAGTCCCTTCATGGATACAGCTGTTGTGATACCTTGGACTGTATAATTGTCAATAGAATATTTTATAGTACATTCAAAAAAATATCCACTTTGAAAAATATTACATGCCTTCAAGCACCATCTGAGCAATACTGAAAAAATACCCTTTTTGTATAGTATCCTTGGGCTTATATCAAGTTTATGTAATATATTTTAAATATTTTACCACACGTTTTTTTCTAATGTCAGTCTTTTCATGGTGCTCATGTCCCACAACATTGGTTATAAAATAATAATAATGAAATAATATTTCCTTTGAAGGTATTTCTGTCTTCAGCTGTCTTTTAAACAAGTTACTTGCAGAAGACGAATATTACAAATCCCCGCATTCAATCAATAGCTTCTATGGCATACTGCAGCCCAAACAGAGCTGAAAGTACAGGCTGTCCTTTACAACTGCAGAACATCAAGGGCTATTGAGCAATTTAGAACCAGCAAAGATGCTTCAGCATTAAATATATAATGCCGCGCACGGGCTTAACATTATTATGCACTTTGAAAAGGCCTCTTCAGTGCGGTAATAATGGGATTAGCTCACGGTGGTCTGTTTGTGCCACACAATGCCATCAGACAGTACGCAGGAGGCTGCTGCTAACTCTGTGATCCCTACGATCCGCATGTCGGGGGGCTTAGCCATGTCCTGGGTTTGTATTTTCTCAGCGAAAAATCAGCAAAAAAAACCAAATCCCGAGAATGCCGTAATCTACGTGGTAATTTACTGAATCCATTACGTGTTTACTTATATGACAAAAATAAGTATTTATAGCATGTGAGGGGATCACGCTTCGCACGTTTGATGACACTATTTATTTAAAGTAATCACGCAGTTAGGGATGTAATGTAATCTGTCTTATGAAGGCCTTCTGCTGTGAGAATGGTTTTACATACACACTACGTCAGCATTCGAATCGCCATCCATTTGTGCCCAGAACGTGATTATTGAGGCTATTGTGACAGCTGAGTGAATGGGAGTGCGGGCGGCAGTGTAGTGTAATGGGTAAGGAGCTGGTCTCGTAACCTAAAGGTCACAGGTTCGATTCCCAGGTAGGACGCTTGCTGTTGTGCAAGATACTTAACCTGCATTGCTTCAGTATATCAAGGTATATGTGATGTAAGTCGCTCTGCATAAGAGCGTCCGCTAAATGCCAGCAATGTAGTGTAATGGGAGCCTCCTGAGTTCCTCTCCCAGAGAGCTGAAACTGCAAATGAATTCTGCGTTCAGGATGAACTGTATTCCACACTAACTCAGTTAGGTGTGATCGCACTTGACATCCACTCAGAATCACTTCAGAATATATGGGCAAATACACAAGCTATTGCAACTTTCAGATGCTGCAATGTATTCCACTGCTGCAAAATATATTTATCACTATATAAATCCACATATACGACAATATAATGCAGTATATTATATTTCTTTATGGGAATCCATCCAAAAACAATGATTTCACATTTGGTTCATTTCCGTCCGACATTCGAATAAGGTGTGTCAGATGTGGTCGATTGACAAAACTTTCAAGAAAATAAAGTAAAATCGTAGTCTGGCGCCCTTGTAGTCCTCTGCGCATTCAGAAGGGTGCACATTAGCAGCGATATCCTCTGAAGTGAGTACGTTTGCTCTGTAACCCTGCAGGTGAGCTGTGCAGGTACCCAGGCCCAGGGCTCCAGACAGGGTGCAGCTGCTGCGGGCCGAGCACAGGTACCCCCCCGTTAGCGGGAGCGGTGGCCACTGTGCTACGAGACGGGAGAAAACCGACCGTCTGACCCTGACCTCCCCCCCCCCCCCCCCCCCCCCCCCCCCTCTCTCTCTCAGCAGAGCTGCTACAGCTGGCCGGGCGTACAGCTTGCATTTGGGTTGCCAGCCCCCCCCCCCTCCAACCCCCCCTTCTCAGAGGAGCCCTGAGGCCCAGCCATGTGCCACCACTGTGTTAAGAACAAGCACCTTGATAAGGTAATCAGGAAGCCCCAAAACAAAACCAACTTAAAAGCCTTTGTGTATATATATATATATATATATATATATATATATATATATATATATATATATATATATATATATATATATATATATTTTTTTAATTATTTTATTTTATTATTATTATTATTATTTTTTTTGCTAAAACAGCCCAGCAGTTATGGGAAAAGTATCAATCGAGTGCCGATGTGCAGTACGATTTGATCACCTTTTGATTTTAACGTACTCCAGCCTTTAATATCTGTCTCTTAAAACTGAGCTGTTGGCACTCTGATTTTGTGTAGGAGTCCTTCTATTAATTTGAGGCAGTTGACCTTCGTCTTGCTCTACTTCCTTATTCTGAGAAAACACCATCGCTGACACGTGAGTCTAAGTTGTGTCCTGATTGTCATTGCCATTGAAGCCACATTTATGGAGAAGAGACACGACTAGTTTGACCACATCTGTGCTACTCTCTGTGTGCTCAAAGATGATGTAAACTTTATGTCAACCTGTGACTCATTACCCAGTGCACACAGACACTAGCACTCACAGTTATGCCAAATGGGCGACGCCAAACCATCCGCGGAGTTTTGGCAGTTTTTTTACAGCAGCCGTTTTTTATGGAAAACAGGGAAAGTGTACAAAAGCATTTAGGAGGGAGCATTCAGGAGACCTAATTTCTCAAGATAAATTCTGCTGGCTTTAGGATTGATAGTAAACCAAAAAAAAGGTACCCATTTTAATAAATTAGTTAAAAATGTACCAATAACTAGTCACCTACAAAGCTGGAGAAAGATTCTGGCTGTAGGTAGCAACCATTAATAAACAACGCAAGGACAATTAACTTGGGGTGGCCAAGCAAACACTTTCCCTGAGATTCACCGTCTAATGAACTTGACTGGTTCCAGAGTGTTTGATGTTAATTTTGAGTCCCTAATCCCTATATATTCTACAATATTATCGTAAACAACCTGTTAATATTTTACAGACATAGAGAATTGCATTTCGAGCATATGAAACAGTGATGAACAAAGTTTAAATTATAGAATGATGCCAATAACTGGACCACTGTGTCATTATTTATATTTTTGGCCACAGCATGCTGGCAAAATGCGACGAGGCTCGTCGTGTGAATGTTGTAGCTAAGCCAATGGCAGTTGACTGGCAACACTCCCTGACTGCTCTAAAGTTAGCTGCGCGTGCTCTAAATCAGCGGGCGAAGAAGAGAACGAATTAGATCAATTAGATAGCTGGTGTGAGCAGCCTTAACGGTTAGGTTATTAATTAAACTTAATTTAATAGAACCCTATTTTAAGAGAGAAGTGCGTATTTATACGACCGCACCCATTTGCTGCTGAGTTTACATAACGGACATTAGTAACTGAGAGAAGAACTAGGTCATTTCTTTTTTTATTGTTCCTCTCCATTGTGTTGGGCACGGCGGTTTATCCTAATCCTAACTATGTCTGTCATTCCAGAGTGCCCGTTTCCCCACCGCACGTGTGCTATATATATATATGAATCGCATTATGAAAATACACATTTTCGCATGTGACTGTTTAATGCCCCCCGAGCTGCGCAGCTCTCACTGAATATTACACGAACAGAGGGCCGTAGCTGCAACCATATAAGTTTCTTCTCTAAATCCCTCCTGTCCTATATTCCGTCCTGAAGCCATTCTGGAGGCTAGTGAAAGACAGCCTGCGCTTTATACGAACGTTTGAAGGTGCTCGCGCGCGTTCCGGCCGGGGGGAATCCATAATTAATGCGGCGCGAGGCGCATTAGACATCAAAGACGTTTGTCGACACCGTGCAATAAACTTAAAGCGGGCGAGACTGGGATCTGGCGTGGGGCGATTGAGGGGAGGTGAGGGAGAGAGCCCCAGGTCCGTCACCCCGAGACCGCGAGCGCAAAGTTGCAGCTGGGCCGGGCTACAACAGCTCGTGTCTCATTACGCTACAGTAAAAACAGTTCACAGTGTAAGGGGATCAAAGGGGATCAGAGCAGCAGATCTGAACGAAGATAATCTCGGCGCGAAGCCGCTCATGAACAGGGCTGTAAAGCAAACTCGAGATGGCTGATAACCATCTAATCTGTTTTCTGATTTATGTTTTTTTTTTTTTTTTTCCGCTAGTCTTAACCTTCCCGCAGAAAGCAGCGCGAAGTGCACGTGAATGACGTGCGCAAGCACGCGGATTCAGCCGTCTCCACCTATGCTTCTTTTTTGGAAATCAAACCGTCAGCTCCTCGCGTGCTTTAAAGGGAGAAAATGAACGCGCCGAGTTTAATGTGTACTGCATATCAACGAGCTGAGGGAGTTAGGCTCACTTTTCTGTGCAAATTACGCTTACACGCCCTTTGTCTAAGGGATTTTTAAAACCCTCGGAAAATGCATACCCATACTTCTCTAAAGCAACTGTACAGCTGCGATCACAACAGTCTTGTCAGTCATTTCAATAGGCCTGTCCATACATTATTTATTTGAGTAGATGTGGGTCAAGGAGGGACAAGTCATCTGCACCACCGGTTCCATAAAAACAAACAAAACCGGCAGAAAAAAATGAACGTTACCTGCATTTCACTGGGATAAGAAAATGCAAAGCACGGCTTCTGTAGCATGCAAATTAAATGTTCCAGCACATTTCTGCCTGTGGTGTTTGAAATCTTCCCCTTTAAGAAACCAAAGTGCACGATCTAAAAACTGCATTCCCTCTCTTTTTTAAATATTTCTGTACGAAATAGTATTCCGATGATGAAATATGATCAAAACGGGGGAGGGAGATCACCTAGGTTTGAACCCACTGAGGGACCTGTTCTTGGCTGAAGAGAGCCCTTATGGAACCTCTCTCTGTACACTAGCTGTATGTAGGTCTTGACTGAGGTGCTGCCACACGGAGAATATGTGAGGCGCAGGTTAAAACAACAGACGGGCTAAGATCTTCATTCCGTTTTTCGCTAGAGAGAGAGGAGAGAGAGAGAGAGTTCAGGAGTGTGTTCAGGAAATGTGCACTTTAAAAATGATTATCACTGTTCCCTAACCCATGCTGCTGGAGAAAGACCCCAGACTGTTACCCGGGGGGTAAATGCACTGTAGGTGCGGCGTAAGGTAACTCACGCAAGAAACACGGTCATAGGTAGGAGAGAGGAAGAAAAGGAAAAAAAAGAGAGAGAGAGAGAGAGAGAGAGAGAGGGGGAAAAAAGTGTTTGAATCCGGCTCTGCTCCCGTTCAGATGCTGGCCTTAGGCCCCTGTGCTGTAATCTAAGACAGACACAACATTTTCCTTTACAACACCTCAGCCCCCCCATCCCCCCCCCCCCCCCCCCAGGCCACTAGACCAAGCAATTTAATCCCGTTCTTTTTGGCTGTGATTAATAGCAGTATGACCTTTCACCTTTTTTCAAAAAAAAAGAGTGTCTCCGAAGGGGCCTCGCCTCGCGTCGTCCGCGCGAGAGTCCTGTGCTCGCCCAATCAGCACGGGCGAGCGCACACAGCGCCGCGGCTCATTGGTCCCCCAGCGGCCTCCACGCCGAACGGTGCAGTCGGGCTGCGAGGAGAGCAGCGCGATAGCCTAGCGCTGATCTGTCGGGGACCGGATGTGTTTATTCTAATTTGAAAAGGGGTGTGTGTGTGTGTGCGTGTGCGTGTGTGTGTGTGTGTGTGTGTGTGTGTGTGTGTGTGTGTGTGTGTGTGTGTGTGTGTGTGTGTCTATGTGTGTGTGAGAGAGAGAGAGAGTGAGAGCAGAACAGAGAGCACATTCTAAATGGTAAGGCTGTACTTGCAGTATTAGTTGTCTGTATTATAATACGATTTGTCTACACAGTAAAATGTCCAGTGTTAATTCAACTCTGACAGTGTGAATTCATTCAGCTGTTAACAGATAACAATTGGTCCCACTTAATAAGAGTTGAATTAACACTGGACTTTTACCGCATACTGAACATTTGCACAGAGTTCAGCTATTTAATTACGTGTCTGGTGTTATTGGTCATATATGATTTGTGGCAACACTGTGTTTAAATTATGCCAATAAAGTGCATTGAATTTGAAATAGAAATTAAGAGGGAAATACGGTCTTTGCCTTTTCCCAACTCCACTAAATTGGTAGTACTGATCTCTGACCATCCATCAGAGAAATGGGAGAAATGCCCAACTGGTGATACGAATTGGGATGGCAGGTATGCCAACCAGCAAGTCATGGTGATAAAATGTTTTTATTTAAAAATTATTTAAAAAAAAAAAAAAAAAAGGATAGTGTGTAGACCAGAGCTGCCCAACCCTGTTTCTGGAGATCTACTGACCTGTAGGTTTTCAGTCAAACCCTATCAGAGCACACTTCATCACCATCTAGAGATCTTGGGGAGATGCTAATTGGTAGGATCAGGTCTGCCAACTGGAGGGCATACCTGCAGACACTGTGGCCCGCAGGACCTGGCGTTGAGTAGTTTAATTAATTGGATTATTTAACAAGGATCTTGCACAACATACTGTAGGTGCACCTGAGTTAGCTAAGTAGCTCATGTACGTCTGTAGTCCCTGGGCAGGAGCACATTAAGAACATTAGTGGCGGAAGACAGGATACATACATTACATATAGGTCAATATGACAGCATATTACGCAAGACAAAAAAAACAAGATACCATACGATACAAAGCAACGAGGATAGAAATGAGGTAGCGCTGCTCTACCCTCCTCCCCAAACTGGAGCGCCAAAGGAAGGGTCAGGGTGGCAGCCCGGAGGAGGATGGGCAGGAGCGGCTTCTCCGCGAGGCTGCTCGGGTGAGACCCGGAGGAAGGCCAGCCGCGTGTGAAACAAGCGGTGTGGCTTACCGGCGGATTGCCGGCGGTATGAGACGCGAGTCGATTATGAGCGCGGGGAGATCAGGGGATTTATTCGGCGATTACGGGCCGCGGACGAAATGACGGACAGGGCGGGGCGGGCGCCGGAGGGGGAGGGAGGGGGACGCGGCGGCACGTCAGGGGGGTGGGGGGGAGTAACCTCTGGCGCTCTCCGCGAGCTAAATCAACATTTTCATAATAGATTAGAACCCCCGCCCCCCCCCCCGGCCGCTCCTGGGCGTTATCAATATTAAACATTACATTACCGCCATTTCCACGGCGACGCGGCCCGGCGGTTCAGTTCAGCCACTGGCGAGTCTAAATGTGGAGTCTGGCGTTCCTCTATATGGAGGAGAGGACTCATCCGTTCTTTAATACCGAATTTGGGTGAGATTTAGCGCTGTAACGGGCTCCCGCGCACGGGGGGGGGGGGGTGGGGGGAGGGGGGGGGGAGTCGGGGGGCACGATGATAAATCTCCGCCCGCCCAGGAACGCGAGATGCGATTTTCGTTTCTCTTTTTATGGCCGAGGGTCGGACGCACGCGAGTCCTCCTCTCCGCCGGGTCGGGTCTGGCCGCGGTCGGCGGCTCGCTAGCGCGTTTGACGGATAGCGTCCGATGTGCGGCGTTTCAGAGAGGAAGCAGGATAGGATGGACCGCGGTTAGCCTCTGAATGAGATCTGGGGAGGAGGAGGAGGAGGAGGGGGGGGGACGGGGACGGGGAGGGGTGCGGCGACCGCGGGGGAGCGGGAACAAAGCGCGGCGTTTCGGCGGGTGCAGGGGAAGGGGAGGATAGATGGGTGCGTTTAAACCTGGTCCACAAGACCGCGTTTGAAGCTTAAAAACAATATAGAGCGACAGATTTATGTGCCGTAGGCTCGCCCACACGGTTTAGAAAAGAAAGTGAATTCCAGGCACAGGTGGGTGTGGCAGAGCAGGAGGGGTTCATTTGCATGCGCTGATAAGTGTGGGGAAGGCTCAACGGTCCAGAGCGGAGCGTAGAACAGCAAAACTGCAGTTGACTACTGTGAATCTTTTTTTGTTGTTTTTAGGAAAGTTATATGAGTGTAGCTGGTGCAGGTTTAAGGAGGTTATAGATGAGGGAACCTTAAGGTATGAGAGAGGGACCTGCTGTAACACGGTGACAGCTGAAGTCACCCCCCCCCCCCCCCCCCCAAAGTTATAACAAGTTATAACATAACAAGGGGCCGTCTGAAGAGTGTAGAGGTAAAAGCACTTGCCTATCACCAGCTTGGTCAGACGTTCCTATGAACACAATTGGCAGTGTTCGTGGGTGGGAAGCCGGTCAGGGTATGAGTCCTGATCGTCGCATTAGCGATTCCTACTGGTTGGTCGGGGCGCCTGTCCAGCAGGGAGGGGATCTGGGGAGATAGCGTGAACCTCTACACGCGTTACGCTCTCCCAGTGAAACTCCTCGCTGTCAGGTGAAAATAAGCAGCTGGCAACTCCACATGTATCGGAGGAGGCATGTGGTAGTCTACACCCTCCCCAGACCAACGGAAGGATAGTGCATCGATCAGGACCGTGATTCACACGGGGAATTGGTATAACGACTAAATTGGGGAGAAAATGGGAGCAAAAAAAAACCAAGATATAGCATAACATAATATAATGTCGAGAACAGGCCATTCAGCCCAACAGTGCTCGCCAGTTTCCTAACTAAATTAGTGCTCTGATTACCTACAGACTAGATAGTATCTACTCTGTATCAAGTCTAGTCTTGAAAATCTACCAAGGAGGTGATGACCAAGGAGGTTTATAAGGCATCTTTAAAAGAGATTTGGCATGTGTCCCCCTTCCTCCGCTTAAAGTAGCGTTGGGCATCGCCCGCGAAGGAGAGTGGCGCGTTCGGCCGAGGTGCCCGCCTGCTGCCAGCGTGGCACGGCGTTGTCGGGCACGCGGAGGGCCAGCCGCCGGCGGGGCGTCCGGGCGGGCGGGGGGGAGACGGGTTCGGCGAGCCGTGGACGGAGGGAGAGACGGGTTCGAATGAGGCAGATTTTCCCTGTCGCTTCGTCCCCCCAGCTTACCCACAGCCTCCCACAGAGGAAATCAGCTCAATGGAGCGTGAGAGGCAAAATGGCCAGTCTGACAGAGCTGGACATCTTGTGCTGTGTGTGTGCGTGTGTGCGTGTGTGTGTGTGTGTGTGTGTGGATGTGTGTGCGTGTGTGTGTGCGTGTGTGTGTGTGTGGATGTGTGTGCGAGTGTGTGTGTGTGCGCTTATGTGTCTGTATTGTGTGTGTGTGTGTGCATGCGTGCATGTTTGTGTGTGTTTGCACGTGCGTGTGTGTGCTCGTGTGTGTGTGTTTGTGTGTGTGTGTGTGCATGCGTGCATTTATGTGCATGTGAGTTTGCGTATGCTTGTGTGTGTGTGTGTTTGTGTGTGTATAGATGTATGTGTGTGGATTGGCCTCCACAGCCACATGAAGTGGCACCAGCGTCAACGACACTGAACCCCCCCCCCCGGAGCAAGCGTCATCATTGGACACGATGGACAGCTAAGAAAGTTTGTGTGCGTATGTGTGCGTATGTGTGCGTGTGTGTGTGTGTGTGTGTGTGTGCGCGTGTGTGTGCATGCGTATGTGTGTGTTTGTGTGCGTATGTGGGCGTATGTGTGCATGTGGCAGAGCTCTATAGTGCTTCTATTTTGGGACCATTTGCTCCTGAATGTTGATGTGTGCTAAGTGGAAATATAATTTAGCACATCAACTAATTGGGTTGCATTAGTGTGCTCCTAAATTTTCAACTTAGGAGCACATGTGCTCCTGGGAATAAATGTTAGCGTAGAGCCCTTATGTGTGTGTGTGCGTGCGGTGTGCATGCATTTGTGTGTGTGTGTGTGTGTATGCTCATGAGTGTGTGTGCACAGTTCATGGTCTCACTCGCTCTGGCTTCCATTTTAATTGTTCAGTTTGGAAGCTCTTTATCGCCATGCCGACGATGCTAACGCAAAGGTAAAAAAAAGAACAAAAGATGAGGAATAATTACACAGGGATCCGCGGGGTTAAAAAATAGCTCCCTCTCGCGCACACAAACACAGCAATTTCCACAATAACAGAGCGAAGGGCTGTTTGCAAACACAATTCCACAGAATAAAATATAGGCATAACAAGGGGGGGGGAAGATTATATATGTATAAAAAACTGTAGCGAACGCAAAAAAAAAGGGAAACTCCGGAGGAGATTCGCAGCGCCAAGGCTACCGCAGAGACGGGGCTCGTCCCGTCCGTTAAGCAAACAACATCCAGAAACACAACGAGAGAGACCGCGTGCCCAGAATACGGAACGCCGTGGGCGCGTGCGGGGGAACGGGCGAACACGCTTACCGCCGCGATCGTGACGTCGTCGCGGTGATTTAAGGGTTAAACCGGGAAATCGTTTAACCGCTGATGTCAGCCCAGAGGGAGCGCGGCGCTTGTTGTGGGAAACGGTGGCGGTACGAAACCTTACATTACTTTACTGCGGTTTCCTTGATTTACGTTGGGGTTCCACTCGATTATACACTACCTGTTTTTATAAAATCTTACCTGTCTTCTCATTTGGTGTTATATTTTATTCTTTCTAGAAGTAATAGACAAAAATATTTTGTGGCCATCTAATTCTACTAGGCTACTACTATACTACGAAACTTGATTCGGTACTTAATGATTGAACTACTTATTGTTCAGCTGGATTCAGACTCATGATGGCCTACTCTACTGGCATTGACACGTATTTGTTCCTCATGTTTAGAACAGCAACGACTCCAAATGCAAATTCTACACTTAGAATTAGCTCTAGACTTTTTCGTTAGCTTTTTTGTGCATGAACTAATGATGCAACAGCACACAGCTGGCCAAGAAACAGCTGGGCAGCCAATTGTCCGGTCACTTTTGGTGCCTAAAATGGCGTAACAAAGTATGAAAAGGGCTGTAATTCCTACAAGATTCACCCGATTTGGGTGGAAATACCCTCAAAGCTGACAGTCTGCCCTTTAATCTCTTTTTCGTTGATTCATTTCAAGTCCAATGTGTTGGAGTACAGAGCCAAGACAACAAGAATTGCTTCACGGCCCAAATACTTACATACCGCACTGTATGTAAATATATTTTTATATTATCTAAGATAGTCCAAAACAACACTTTTTACATGGAAGATATACTCGGTAAAATGGCAGTTTAGCTGCGAGAGCCAGAAATGTGATTTTAATTATCTTGGAGTTTAATTAGCATTACCATTGTGCTGTGAAGCGAAAGCGTATTAGGTTCAACAAGGTGTGAAAAAGAAGAGTGTTTCTGGCTGACTGAACACCAAGGTGTGACTGAACCGTTGTGCTGTTGAGCTGAACATAGGATGTGGGCGAGTGGCTCGATAACGGCAGCACAGGCTGTCTGTGGGACTGCGCGTTAGGGAGGCGTGTTAGGGAGGCGCGTTAGGGAGGTGTGTTAGGACCGCATGTGTGTCCGGCCTGCTCCTTCACCCAGGATTTACGCCACCGCTCCGTCCCTTTCTCCGCTCGCTAGACCTCCAATGGCGAACGCAGCGAAACGCGCCGTAAATCTGGACGCTTCGCTTCCAGTGTCTGGAGCCATACCTCCCAACATTCCCAAACACCATCTGCCACGCCTCACCTCCCAACATTCCCAAACACCATCCGCCATCTGCCACGCCTCACCTCCCAACATTCCCAAACACCATCTGCCACGCCTCACCTCCCAACATTCCCAAACACCATCCGCCATCTGCCACGCCTCACCTCCCAACATTCCCAAACACCATCCGCCATCTGCCACGCCTCACCTCCCAACATTCCCAAACACCATCCGCCACCTGCCACGCCTCACCTCCCAACATTCCCAAACACCATCCGCCATCTGCCACGCCTCACCTCCCAACATTCCCAAAAACACCATCCGCCACCTGCCACGCCTCACCTCCCAACATTCCCAAACACCATCCGCCATCTGCCACGCCTCACCTCCCAACATTCCCAAACACCATCCGCCATCTGCCACGCCTCACCTCTAAACATTCCCAAACACCATCCGCCATCTGCCACGCCTCACCTCCCAACATTCCCAAAACACCATCCGCCATCTGCCACGCCTCACCTCCCAACATTCCCAAACACCATCCGCCATCTGCCACGCCTCACCTCCCAACATTCCCAAACACCATCCGCCATCTGCCACGCCTCACCTCCCAACATTCCCAAACACCATCCGCCATCTGCCACGCCTCACCTCCCAACATTCCCAAACACCATCCGCCACCTGCCACGCCTCACCTCCCAACATTCCCAAACACCATTCGCCCCGCCTTACCTCCCAACCTCCCCAAATACCATCCACTATCCGCCCCACCTTACCTTCCAACTGTTGCAAACACCATCCGCTATCTACGACACCTCACCTCCCAACCTTCACAAACACCTTCTACCACACCTCACCTCTAAACATTCCCAAACACTATCCACCCCACCTCACCTCTAAAACCTTCCCAAACACCATCCACCCCACCTCTCCTCTAAACCTTACCAAACACCATCTGCCCCATCTCAACAGCAGACCCACCCCTGTAGTTCTCTGTAGTTCAGGGACTGGGACACCGTGATGACTCACAGTTTATCCCTCACGCGATACGTCCCGAAATCTCAAATTATCATTCAGTTAGAATCATTTGGTCACAATTCGGTCAGTTTTGGATGCCGAAGCAAAGCCACATGAGTAGCATGACACGGCCTTGTGGCTCCGTGAGAGGGTTGCACGAACAGGGTGCAGTTTCCTTCAAAGCCAAAACTTTTAAAAATAAAGTTGGAGAAATACAGCATAACAAGCTTCTGAATGGCAGAGACACCTCGGTGAGCGGAGTGGGTCCTGCTCATTGGGTGCGGCTTGGCGGAGACCGAGGCAGGATTTTCGGGGAGTTTTTTTTAGGGTGGCGGAGTCTAAGGTGTGCTTTCGGTGGGATGGCGGGGCCCACATTATGAGATTTAGGATGAAAGGCCCTTCTGGCTGTCACTCAGGCCTGCGTCCCCGCGTGAACCGCGGGGGATTACCGCCATGATTCGCGCTTGGCGCGTTCTGACGAAGAGCCCTCTCATGATCTCGCATACCCACCCCATGTTGGGGGGGGGGGGGGGTGGACTTTATTGGACTTAGTTGGGGGGCCTTTGATTGCACCCCCCCCCCCCCCCACTAAAAACCCTAAGAGAGGGTGAGGAAAGGAAAGGGAGGTGGAGAAAGCGAGAGATTGAGAGAGAAAGACAGGGGAGGGAATGGCAAGAGCTAAGGAAAGAGAGATGGAGAGAGAGAGATTGAGAGAGAGGGGAGGGAATGGCAGGAGCTAAGGAAAGAGAGATGGAGAGAGAGAGAGAGAGAGAGGGAGGGAGGGAATGGCAGGAGCTAAGGAAAGAGAGATGAGAAAGAGAGAGAGAGGGGAGGGAATGGCAGGAGCTAAGGAAAGAGAGATGGAGAAAGAGAGAGAGGGAGGGAGGGAATGGCAAGAGCTAAGGAAAGAGAGATGGCGGGCATTGAACAGAAATGTCGGCAATTAGAGTTGACTCAGGACTCCAAAATTAGAGGCTCCACTGCCCCCCCCCCCCCCCCCACACTGCACACAGGCCTGATTCAGCTCTGGTGTCTGTGAACAGTAGCCATGCACAGAAAACACACACGGGGGGGGGGGGGGGGGGGGGGGGGGGGGGGGGCACACTGATTGTAAAATTGCTGTTTTCTCTGAAAACACAGCCCAGTGGCGCTCGACAGCTGGCCCGCACCAATCGGAACGCCGTGTTTTACCGTGTGACACTTTGATGGGATAATGACCGGTTGCCGTGACCTTCCGATGGCTGAAAGAAAAACAGTGTGGGGGGGGGGGGGAACAGCACAACAGTGATGTCACGGGGTGAGTTTGCTCTTTGGTGGAAGCACATGAAGATTCATCGGAAAAGCCGCCCCTCCCCCCATCCCCCACCCCCCACCCCCCACACAAACTACCTGCTCCCCCCCCACCCCCCACACAAACTACCTGCTCCAGACGATTTAAGGACACGACCACCTGATGTTATCGTTACCGCCATCTTGCAATAATTATTCTCTCAGAAAGAGAGAATAAAAATGGCCACTGAACGATGACTCACGCAGATCTGCTTCAGCGCTCTCCTTATGTCCCGCTTCGCCTCGCCTCGGCTGCGGAGAACCGAAGGGGGCGGAGCTGAACTGAAGGGGGCGGGGCTAAACTGAAGGAGGCGGGCTGAACTGAAGGGGTGGAGCTGAACTGAAGGAGGCGGGGCTAAACGGAAGGGGGCGGGTCTAAACCGAAAGGGGCGACGCTAACGCAAGCGGGCGTGTCTCTGCGACCAGTGTAAAGGGGCTGAGTGACTGCGCCTCGAGAACGAGGGAATGCTCTCGCGATATCGCCCTCTCTCTCCCCCCCTCCTCATCCTCCTCACCCAGGGCCAGGTTTCACTCCTGGGCGCAGCGCGTTCCTGCGAACCGCTCCTTTGCTACGTCACGTCCTGAGAGCCGGCAGAAAAAAATGTTAGCATTTACATTTTTTTGACGAGTGGATGACAAAAACATGTTGTAGTGGAAATATTTTAAAAGAAAAATAAATAAATATATTTACTGAATGTCCTTTTATTGTAGTTTTCTGCATACTAGACTATATGGCTCTTGAGATGAAGAGACTTATGTGGGAGTCAAAAAAAAATGTGGGGACAAAAATTAATTGTCAGGTCTTAGGAGGATATGACTGAAAAATAGGCTTAAGCCTTGATAGCTTTTGATAGACATTTAGATAGCTAACACATGTAGATATCACCAAACTTTGCTGATGGTTAGCAGCTGGCATATGCAGAGCCTTGAACCTGAGACCATAGAGCCCAGCCTGACTAACAAGCCCCTATAAATGACCAAGCTACTTGGGGCCAGCTGGTTGCTAACATTTTTCAATATCATGAAAATGTACGGCTGGATATTTTGTCAAAGCAATTAGGGTTCATTAAGGTTCAAAAACCTTGCGCAAGGTTATAACAGACTTCCTGCCCAGAACCTTCATCCTTCGGGTCTGTGTGCGTCGCCCTCTGTCGATCCGTGCCTGCATTCAGACGAAGGGCAACTCGACATACGCTAAGCCCTCCAAAAAGGGAAACCAAGCGGCTGTTTTCGAAAAATATCCCAGTGGTTTACCTTTCCGTGATTGCTCTGCTCAGCATGTATTCATCCAACTAGAGCTCGCAATCAACATTACATTGTCATCAGGGAGCTGCAGGTTAGTGAAATTCGGGCCGACGGACAGTCGAAGCTGAGGGCTGAGTGGTTTATATATGGTCCTGCCAGCCCAGGCGGTCAGTTTCTCAGAGAGTGACCCAAAATGTCTGGGCTCCTAGGAGACCCGTGGGAGGGGAACGCACACCTGATCCCGCCGTCCGTCCACCCGAGCGCCCGAAAACCTCCCACCATCCCGCCAGCAATCAGACTGCCATCTCGCAGTGCCACATCTGTTCTTGATCTTACCCCATCCCCCCCCCCCCGTCCCCCTCCACCTCCACCTCCCCCCACCAGAGCAGGGGCAGGAGAACTCCTCTCAAGCATCCGCACCGAAACCCGGCGTCTCCGCATTTCAGCCGAGAACGCTCTGCCTGCCCTCCGCCGCACCGCCAGCTAACCGAACCTTCCGGAAGCTTCCGTGCGCCGGCGGCGGGCGGGACGGACCCCGGACCCCCCCCCCCGCCGCTCTTTCGACCGCTCCTTGGTGCCACGGGCCGGCGGAGAAACGCGAGGCGTGGCTGCAAACCAGCTGAAACCCAAAAAAATCAAACCCGCTGGTGAAACTCGGAGAGTGAGCCGATGCTGTGATTTATCTTCACTCCCTCGACAGCATCTGGCACAACTTCAGCGGTACACAGGCCTTGCATTTTTAAAAATGGGAATACGTTATACGATGAAGTTGATGTTTATATATGTTTTACCAAAAAAACCCCGTAATGATCACTGGTGACATGCGGTGGAGAAGCTGGTTAAGGCACATATCAGGCTATCAGAGAAGCCCCATCTGATCGCCCCCAGAAGGGTGTCTGGCCCAGATGGAATCCATTACTATCAGCAAAAACGGAATCCGAGACAACGGTCTCCCGTTTCACATAATTTTGTATCTGGATTATGGAAAATAAAACGAATCCTACAAAAATAGTAATTATCCTTTCTTTTTAAAGCTTTTCACAATATTGATCACAGAGGGGGAAAAAAAAAGATCTGAGGAATTCTTTGAATCTACATGACTGCACTGCGGAATTCTGCGGTTTGACTGTTGCTGTGTTCTGCAGCCAGATTTACGTGAACAGCTTGTAATGTTCAGAGAACGTTCATTCATTTTTAATGCGTGATATTTAATTAAACTTCATAACAATAAGTTCTGAGCAATTAATTTTCCATCCTAAAAAGGCATAATCCTGTTTGATATAAAGGCACATCATTTTATAACTTTTCCAGTCAAGACTACAAAAGAAAAAGATGAAAAAAAAAAGAACACGGAGAGACTGCATATCATAGTTTACAGAGGAGCCACCTGAAAAAAAGTAACATCAAAAGCCCGATTCAACGCGACGTGCATCATGGAACAGATCTTCCCTGTTCCATAAGCGTAACCGTTCTTCACATGTGCGATGTGTAGCAGCCAGGACCTATATCAAAAAAAGCGAACTTCAAAAGCTGCCACGGCAAATTTGTTCATGGAGAGATGTTTTTTCTCTCTTTGCCTTTTTTCGCCCTTGGAGCGTGCGCGGGAGCCCGGCGTCGCTGCCGTCCCTCCCGAGTCCCCTTTGGAGGGGCCCCTTTTTTTTCCGAGGATCTGCCATTTTGTCAAGACTAGAGAAGTCATCAGCGGGCTAACTTCATCACGGGCCGGGTCAGAGGCAGGTCAGCACTCGGGAACCCCACGGTCAACAGGCCAGGAGCCCCCCAACAACCCCCCCAAATCCACCCCACCCCACCCGCCCCCGCCCCCGGCACAAGAGGATGCTGTCGGGTCATCAGCCTGTTGGGGGAGACACTTGGCACTCAGGGGGGGGGGGGGGGGGGGATTGGAGGGGGGCTCCTATCTCTTTACAAGGAGGCCCTGTCAGCTGGCTGGTGACTAATAGCCCGGCTGCAGCGACAGATACTGATGAGTGCCCATCAGGCAAAGCCTGCGAGAAACAGGGCCACCAAATTTAATAACGCCCCCCCGTCCCCCCCGTCCCCCCCAACTCCCTCCGCGCCCCCCTTCCAGTTCCGTAATGTCATTTTGGGAGCCGAGGCGAGCGTTGAGGCTGTCGCCGAGGCGATCCGTCTTCCTCCCACCGTCTTCCTTAAAGCCAAGCGAGCGCTCCCCACAAAGACGGCCCCGCCGACTCCTCTCTGTGCGCCCCGGTCTCCTCACCCCCCTTTTTAACGATTCCTTCAGCCTGTCGACGGCGGCGACAGGGGGGACACAAAAGGGCCCCCTTGAATGGGCACAAAAAAATTCTAATGAAACATTAACAAGATTGGGGTCCGTTGCCGGCGACCAAAAAAGAAGCCTCTCTCTGTTTTTGTGTGTGTGTGTGTGTGTGTGTGTGCTTTTAGAGAAAAAGGGTGAAACAGGAATCGATGCGTTCTCCCGACTCCTCTCGCACGCTCGAGCTCGCTGCGCCGGGGCTAACTGGGATCTGAGCCCAGAGAGGCTCGGCTCTTCCAGTTTTCAGGACGGTTCGATTCCGCGTGGAAAAGAAAGCGCGAAACAAATGCGGTTTCAAAGCCTCTGAATACCGTTGCTCATGCAGAAATTGTCCGGCTTCTTTTGCTGCCCTGACGTTTCCCCAGGTGGACGTTCAAAAATGGATTATTTAATTACTATTAGCATTAATTATGTGGTGATGTCCCCATCCACGAGAACCGTCAATCAATCAGGAGAATGAAAGGATGCAGAAAAATTGGTATGATTCAGTTCAGTAACGGTGAATTTTGTGGGGGGTGGGGGTGGTGTCCCTTCGTCCCATATTAGGGGGTCACTGTTTTCATTCTCCCATCTCAAGGGGGGCCCCGTTTCTTCCTTCACCCCAAGAAGCACCATAAAGCTATTGGGCTATGACCGCGCCCAGGAGACATATATGCCACTACTCCTGAAGTCTTTGACTTTCCCCCTGTCCCAAAGTCAACCCTGACCCCCCCCCCCACCCCAGGCTGCACAGTCACCCCGCATATAAAGGCACGTTTCCACCGCAGGAACTTTACCCCGGAACTAGGAACCTTTTGAGGAACTACGTGCGTTTCCACCGCAGGAACTAGGGTCTAAATTTAGTTCCGGGGGCTTTATTTTACCTCCAAAAGGTTCCTGCTCGGGGGGTAGTACTTTCCGAAAGTACAGGAACCTTTTGGGTGGAGATTGCAGCGCTGAACATTTCTGATTGGTCGAGTACACGCAGCATTTTTTTGTATTTATTTTCAACCACCATGTTTGAAAATATGCAGCCGCAAACCAATTTATTTTCATAATAACTTCAAATCAAACTTGTATGTTATGCGGCGCAGTAGCCTAGTTTTAGTTATAGCCTGCCAACGTCTTGGAATTATAACGTGTGCTCTTCTGTTCTTTTCTTGCTTTAGTATTCGTTTTATAAAATGCTAAGCATTCGTGCTGGGACAGCATATTACGTACCAAAACATTCAAACGGATTAATTCGGTTGCTGAATATTTTCTTCCGGATTTTCTTTGTTAGTCCGTTGTAATTGACTCAAAACGTTTGATACAGTTATGTGAGGTATGCGGTAGTTCTGCGTAATTCACATTGTTGATACAGTAAAAGCAAACTGGAAATCACCTTCCGCACTTTTTGTCAGAGAAAAATAACAGGTTAATTCTAGTAATCGTCGCTTTAGCTTTTTCTGACTGCCGTAATTTTACTCTGCCATTCTTCAATTCCACAAAAAGACCAGGAAGACTATGGACTAATTTATGGTGCATGGTTCGCATCTGGAGGGCACACTTCGCTGCTCGGCTAGCAGTAACTTCGAAGGAAAGCAAACGGTGGCTGTACCACTGCTAATTTAAATTTTCACGCAAGTCCGAGTTTTCGTTCTATTCTTGTCATTTTGCGATTAGCCTATATGGAATTGACAATGAGAAAGTAATCAAACAGCAAATTGTTTACAACGTGTGCATGTTTTCTGCTGTTGTTGCCAGTTATATTGGAAATGTGAATGCATTCTGTCGCTTCGGATGTCAAGACATGAAAGTGAATGTTCGCATAAAAACATAATGAATGTGCTTGAGAGGATATATAAAACAGTTACAATCTGACTATTAGCCTGTTATATCCTTTTTGTTGCATAACAACGGTCCAAGTTCAACTACCAACGACAGTTTTGCTTGACAACGGTAAAATATGCCCAAACGGCTGCAGAAGAATATTTCAATTCCAGGTGATTAAATTGATAAAAAAAAATCAATAAATACAAAAGTAACCATATATAGTCATTGTTGGTAACCCGTTGTATATAAGTGGAATAAACCCCTCCGGGCTGTCCCGGTTATTAGAAAATAATGTAGGCTACTTCGGTGGTAGTATGGGGTTACAGAATAAATCATAGGACAGATGGACCGACGACAACGTCGCTATTTTACACGTCAGCGAACTAATTTGCCTAATCTTCGCGGAACTTTAGACCCCGGTGGAAACGCAGGCAACCATTGTTTGAAGGAACCTTTTAGTTCCTGGAAAAGTAGTTCCTGGGACTAAAAGTTCCGGGTAATTTGGTGGAAACGCGGAAAGTGCAAGCGTCAGAGGGCTTGACACTGCCCATAATGAGCCCTTTTCTGAAGCCTGGGTCTTCGGACACTTGGGAGAAGGGAATTGCCCATAATTCTTTGCAGCACCGTTGACATTTCGTTGCAGTCGGCAGTCAACACTATATACATTACGGTTTTGATTTCAACTAAGACGAATGGGGATCGTAATGGTGAAAAAATTGTTGTACATTTTAGTAAAGCAACGTGTCAATCTATAGCCCGTTGAACAGCTATGAGGTCATTGTTTTCAGTGACCTTTATGAAAGTTAGCATTTACCCCGTTATTGTTGACTGCATCTAGGGTGTTTAATGGAGCAATGCAAAATAACCCAACTTTTCCCAGTGGGGACTGAGGAGCAGTTCTTAGTTCTGATGGTACCAGCTCTTGGACCAGGTTTTTAAAAAAAGTGTAAACTGTGCTGTGTACGTGGTGATGTCATTATATAGACTCGGACTATAGGTTTTGAAGGGCCTGAGGGTAGACATGGAATGGGGCCATGCCTCGCCGCTATTCTAGGTTTTAAAGAAATAGGGGTGCGTTTGAGGCATGATAGTACTGGTGCGTTTGGGGCACCATGTCAGCAGGGTGAGGAACTTTGAGCTGGAGAAAAACCCTTCAAGGCCTTCCACATCAATTAGGGGATGCACCTTTGCATAAGGTTATCGTACCGGCTGTATACAGCTGCTTGTGGTTGCCTATATTATGTTTCATTATTTTTTAGATGTTCTTATTTGTAGTGCAGTTGTATAAAATAAATAGCTACTGGTAAATGAAAATCACCTGTTACCCTCACAATGATGTCTGCATGAATGTGGAGATGCTACTTTGTGGAGAAGTCTCAAATCACGTCCAAATCTCCATTCATTTCTTTTGACTCAGCAGCATTAATCAACGATACAAAATTTAGATAAACTTTCAATCAGGGCGATTCCATTACGAGGATTGGTTTACCTGTTTTTTTGTTTGTTTATTTTTTTTAATTAAAAAAACGAATTAAAACATTGTTACCAAAACTGGAAAAAAAGATTCTGCCATAATAAAAGCTCCTAGTGGTGTAAACCACTTAGACACATTTATTTTATGGAATAGTGTTTCAGCATAGAAAATACACACTTTAAAAACAATCTGTAAATTTTGTCCACTTTTCCACTTACGTCTCTTGATTTTTTATTATTATTTATTTTATTTTTTTACAATTTGAGAACGGATTCAAAATATACTCAGCCATTTAACAGAAGAGGAAGATACAGTATCTCCATGCTTGTTGTTCCCGCTTTCATGGAAGGGACGCTGGTCCTCCAACTCTCTACATTGATTATTTTACATTATTGTCGCCTTCGATATACATAATAGTACGTTTTTTGAAATTTGAGTTGGGTAGTGGAGTAGACAGGGCGTTTCCGGCACCTGATTACTTCGTGATGTGCCGGCATTTCCCCCTCTTTCAATAGACCACGTGTGAAAGAGACGATAAATCAGCGTTCATCGATCTTCTGGCAAATGCCGCGGAAGACAAACGAACGTCTTTTAGCCTTATTAGCGGGTGACATGGTATAAATCATCAGTACGCTCGTTGCCCAAAGCCAAGTGGGACTGCCGCGCACCAGCTGTACAGCCGCGTGAGCAAAACCTCTCTCCGCGGCCCTTGCATTCCATGAAAATAAAACTCTTGCGTCATATAGTAATTGCTGGACATCTCAAATTGAATTTAGAAGTTATTTTAAATAATCGCTAGCTTTCCAGTTGTCACAGGAAATGGCGTGATTGATTCTGAATACAGTTTGGCAAAACGATTCACATTGCTTCGCGTTTATGTTTACTGGTCGGGTTTTTTCTTTCCTAACCCCTGAAAGCAGGTGGCCGTATGTGAATAACAACCTTCATCTCGCATTTTAAAATCTGGACCGTGAGACAGGTAGGCTACTGTCGATGACATCACATCAATGCAAATTAAAGTTTGCGGCGAATTAGTTGGATGGATGAATTTCCACCCATCTGGAAAGATAATCTCCTGTAAACATTTCAGTATGTTTTGACTGACCGTCCTACGCCCACCCCCATTTTTTCTTAAAGAAAATTTCAACATTTTTTCTTTGCTCTCGATGTGATTTACAGAGGGTGGGTTATTTTTCTTACATTTTTTTTTGTCTTACTGTCAGGAGCTTTATACGACAGTTTCGGCTTTAATGTCCCTGGCATATTTTTCTAAATATATCCCGACTTTCCTAAAGAGAAAGAGTATTCGTGCTTGTTGCCTCCCCCCCGAGCGCTTATAGCTCCATGCCTGCGATGAGAGAGAATATTCAATTTCTGGAGATGAAACGCAGAAACTGTGGCAGCCCCCGTACAGCGCGTGCAGCCAGGGAGGCCGGAGAGCCGCTGTTTTGCGCTCAGCCCGTGCGCGCGCTCGTGCTCGTTGTGCGCCCCGGAGGAGTTGAGTGGTATTTTATTTTCTTTGAAGACAATGTGATTTAAAAAATAAAAATAAATAAATAGGAAAAACAAAATCTACAACGGCGCTACGGCCCTCGTTAGTTTGTGTTGTATGAGCACCGCCGTTTTTCTTTAGCTTCTGTTCTTTCCTTTGTGTTCTAGATATTCAGTCTCAGTCTGAGAATGTTTTGATATTTATGTCATATACAGTTTTCGGTGAAAAGTATCTATCTGGGAGGCTATCTGTAATGAACAATGTAACTTCAGTGTAGTATTGGAAGAGGGTGCTTGGTATGGTAGGCCTGCAGAATAATTACATTGTGCGAATGTTATTTATTTTTTTCCTGGAGCGCTTGACAACTTTTTTTTTATTCCTAAGTAAAGAAAAAAAATGCGGTGCCAAAGAAAGATAGGCCTATACTAAATACACGGTGCCACTTTTAAATCCTTATGCAGAAGTGTATTCAGATAAAGGTTCGTGGATATAATTTCCTCAGAAATTAGTACATTTGCTGTAGCCTAAATCACCCTTTCTCACCTCTAAGCAACCTTGGAGCCCCTGTTGTTAGTTTTAGCCTTACCCTTCTTTTTAAAGGATAATTTTGGTACCGCCGTGGACATTGCGGGATGCATTAAAATCAGCAGCGGTCTTACATCTCGGCTCCTTTGTTCTAATACCTTGAGAAAATAACGGTTGCTAATGCAGAAGGCTTAGTTCTGTGCGGGAACAATAATATATGCGCGAGGATTTTTAGGACAAAACGTAATCGCATTTTCCGCAGTGGGATGAAAACGAGAACAGAGAGAATTTTCCCTGCCCCCTTCCCAGGGCCCGATTCAATGTGGGGGTTTTAAGATGGACGGCACACACATAAAACATTGTTTTCTATTTAGGTTCCTCTATTTTTGCCTCACATTTCCAGCTCTTGTTTGAATGCGGGCTCTCTATTTTTGTGTTTTTCTTCGCTGTTGACGTCCACAGCGCTGTTTCTTCTGAGCACTGGGGAAACTGGAGCTCTGCCGTCAAGTTCAGAAGAACCGTAAAAATACGTTTTTTTTTTTTTTTTTTTTTTTTTTTTTTCATTTATACTTTTTCTTGCTTAGTTTTATGGCCAAACATCACACATATGGAACATTTAATCTGCGTAGGTTTTTGCCAGAGCCCACATGAATGAACGTTAAACCTCCCTGGCCTCACCAGTGGATCACGTGACGGTGACTCACCCGTTTTTCGGGAGGGGCACCCAGCACCAGCTTCTGGTTTTCGTGGACCTGAAGCAGCCGAGAAACAGAAGCTAACGGAAGATTCCAGAATTGATCGCAGTCTCATATAGGGTGGATGGGGTAGGGGAGCTGAAGGGGGCAACGCTCGCACTGTCGTCTGCAAACAAGTCAAATGTAACTCGGGGGGCCCCTGGCTTGTAGAACTAAGATGATGTCATCACTGTTGGACGGGTCAATGAAGATGATGTTGATGGTGCATGTTTTCGTGCTTCAGGTAGGATGATGGTGATGGTGGAAACATCTAAACTAGAAAACAGAAATAGGATGCTTCTGAATTTCAAAAGAGTGGGTCATAGATGACGATGGTGCAGTGAAAAGGCTTTCGAATTATTTTGTAACGTTGTCGAGAGAACATTTTTTTTTTTGTGATTTCAAGACTTGCCCCACTGCTTGACGACAGACACAGAACCTCTTTGTGAGCGCCTAGATATCGCTTGAATTCTAAAGAGAGATCATATATAATATTCATATACTGGTCAAGCCTGCCGTCGGCACGGCAGCGGGCCTCCTCGCTAATGCTAAACGATCTTGAGAGGACGGGAACGGGAACATCCTTCATTTTTTTAATGCAGTACGCAGCGTTCCACCTCTTCGTCCGTCCGTGTCGTAATTCACTCTGCACTATGTGAGTTAAGAGCACGAGACACGGCTTATTCACATGTTTAGAGAGCGGGGATTGACTCCTCCCCCCCCACCCCGTGCGATTGGGGGGGTGGCGGGAGGAGACGGGCGTGGCAGCGGACCTGTCAAAAGCGCCGGGAAATGGATGGGTTTTGGGGGGGGCGGGGGTTCCTGTCCTCACTGCAACGTGCATCATACACATTTTTCTTTGTGATGAACGATCTGGGAGACTCACCCTCAGAAAATGCTGGGTGGGGGTGTGTGTGTGTGTGGGGGGGGGTCTGGATGATAAATCTTTATCTCAAAGTTGACCCCCCCCCCCCCCCCCCCCCCCCACACACACACACACACAATTGAAATACCACAGAAGGAATGAACCTTGTTTATTTTATTTATTTATTTATTTTTTTTTGGGGGGGGGTATGTAATCATTAATCCGTATTGGAGTAGTGCTTTTTGAGATGGCGTTAAATATGGCGGGGGAGGGGGGAGGGGGTGGGCTTAAGAGCAGGTGCTTGCATGCTGGTCACGGCAGACTCAGCTGGGACCCCCCCCCCCCCCCCCCACTCCGCCCACGCGCCCCACCCCCCACCCCCACCCCCATCGCCCCCGCGCTGTCTCACCTGCCTCGTACCGTGTTTGATTTTGTACTCCCCCCCCCCCCCCCCCCCCCCCCCCCCCCCGCCCGCCTGTCCTTTGATGGCGGCCCACGCGGCCCGGGCGCTTTGATTGGCGGCGTGGCGGAGGGGAGAGTTAAAGCGGGGGAACACGGCGGGCCTGCGCTACCCTGGCCACGCCCGCCTCTCTGGCGCACGGCGGCCCTCCGGTGAAACGCCGCTCTCTGGCACGGCTCGCGTGGGCGGGGGGGGGGGGGGGGGGGGGGGGGGGGACCCCTCTCTCTTCCCCCCCTCCTCTTTGATCCAGTCCAGGTTCCCGTGGGACAGACACAGAGAGAGAGAGAGAGGAAGGTAGAGAGAGGTAGTAGAGAGAGAGGGAGGGAGGAAGTAGAGAGAGGAGGGGGAAGAGAGAGGGGGGGGGGGACAGGGATGGGGAGATAGAGAGGGAGTTAGCGAGGGAGATGGGGGGGCAGGGAGAGAGAGAGAGAGAGAGATCTAGATGTTGAGAAATTAGAGAGAACTCCTCCCTACCCCTGTTCTGCTTTGCAGAGCAGCGAGAGAAAATCCCACTTCCCTTCGTCTCCTCTCCTCTCTCACCAGACCCCTTGAGAGACAGAGATGGAGCGATAGAGAGAGAGAATGAGATATTGCCCCTCTTTCAGCTCCAGGCCTTGTTTGGGAGTCACATGAAAGGAGCGAGAGAGAGAGAGAGGGAGGGAGGGAGGGAGGGAGGGAGGGAGAGAGAGCGATTGAGTGAATGAGACATAGCCCCCTCTCATCGCTCCGAGCACTGTTAGTCTCTGCTGGAAAGTCAGCGAGTCAGGTGAAGAGGGGTGGGGGCAGAGGGAGAGAGAGGGGGAGAACGACGGAGAGATGATGAGAGAGAGAGAAGGGCAGATGGGGGGAGAGAGAGAGAGTGTGAGTGGGAGAGAGAGAGTGAGAGAGGGGGGAGAGAGAAAGAGAGAGTATGAGAGAGAGAGAGAGCGCGCTGAGAGAGAGAGAGAAAGTGTGAGACAGAAAAGGAGGGAGGGAGGGAGAGAGAGGGTGGATTAAAGAGAGAGGGAGGGAGAGAGAGTGAGGCAGAGAGTGAGGGAGAGGGAGATACCCCCGCTCCGGTCCCCCTCATCAGTGAAGGGAGGTTGCGGGAAATCTGAGAGCGTTGGATCAGTACCCGCCAGCCCTGGCCCTGTCTGTTTGTTTAATTATGTATATGTAATTTGTAAAAGTGTACAGGGGGGCCATTAATTGGAGGCCGCTGTGAAAACGATGATTACCAGCGTCCAATTGATTAATTCATGGGGCCGCTCGGTAGCGGCGGACGGAGCTGATCTCTGGGCGAGGCCGGCGTGCTCTCCGGGCCGGCGGAGGAAAGCTGCTGTTTGTTTAAACCTTATCTGCGTCTGTAATCTCTCCTCTGAGCGCGCTGCGGATTTCACGAAGCAAGCCCCGTTTATTAACTACATAGATTTGTTAATTTCCCCTGGAGTACATTACCGGGTGTGCTGAAACAACATGTATTCATTACTATAGTAATTCCAAGCCGCGGTTGCGCTGGATAACGGTAATAGCGGATTTATTGATATGGATGGGAAAAGCAGTGGGAGCGCGGCGGTGTGCTAAGTTAGCACATAAGTCAGACTGCAGTGGACGCAGCAGTGGGAGCTGCTGCCTGTAGTCCAGGTCCTAAAATCAATTTCGAGCGCTGTAATCGCAGTCCCCCCCGCCCATAAAGCACAACGTGTGTGACTTGGACCGCCTGCTTTCATTAGGCCCACGGAGCGAAAGGTAAAATAAATCGAGTCTACTAAAGTACTAGTAGGAAGCCGTGCTAAAGGAAGAGATAAACGCGACTCACAGACAGTTTATGAGACACTGCGCGACCTAAAACAGGTGTGAAATAGAAAGAGATGCATCAAAATCAAAGGTTTATATATTTTGCATACGATTATTTATTTTAAGATTATTTTAATACCGCTATTTTGATGATGATGATGTCTGGCTTGTAGGGATGATTTTGAAGCTAGACAAAGTAATGAGATTTAGTATATTATTTTGTTGTGGTTTAGCTTCTGGTTTAATATCGTTACAAGAAAGCGGATGTTATTTTATGCAACCCGTGTTATTAGTATGAGAGCTGTCCTAAGCATTGTGTGTTGGTCTCGGTGTGATTACGCTCCGTCTGGCCTCGCGCGGGTGAGGGAGTGTGTTTTAAAATGGCAGGTGAGTTGTGATGTGTGTAGAGATGTGGGCGGATCTGGGCCAGTGGAGAATATCGCCGCTGTAGACGTGTCAGCCGATACTCCCGGCACAGGTAGTCGCAGCAGCATAATTAGCCCCAACGATATTTCGTCACCGCACAATTCTGGAACTTTTCTGTCGCGGCCGATCCGTGAGCACGTGTTCCGCATCGCCATGGTAACGGCTGACAGCGAAAGTCATCGGAAGGAATGCCAGGACGGCCCATCAGCAGTAAAAGACGACAGAATGTGATTTTTTTTTTAAAAATCTCCCGGCCGGTGCTGTGCAAACCCTCCACGCGCCAATTCCCCACTCGCCTGGTTCAACACAACGAAATGTAAACCTGCTGTAGTCCCGGGCGTTTATGGGATTTAAGCCACCGAAGAGAGTGCGTTTCATTGGCACCAGTTTAGCGTAATGACGGATTAGATCCTGCAGACCAGCTCCCATCTCCGAAGCAAGCGCATGCTTCTCTCAAGTAGCCGCATGCCATGCATTAAGCGCTGTCCATAAAGCATGCGCATTCACGACGCACTTATGATGCATTATTAATGTGACATAAGGCACAACGAATGCCTTAATTGCTCCAAGGTGCGCATGCTTATTTACTGCTGTGTACAAATAAGAATATGAAGTCATGAACTGCATTGCGTATCCAAGTTTAATGGGCCCTTATGACAACTGGTCATTATAAAACAATCAACCCCACCAATTATTCATCTTTCATTTAGCTGTGGACAGGCCAGTTTGAAAAGACAGAAATCTTAAGTTATAAACAGAATGCCCAAACTGCCCACTTGTGATGTAATATCTTCTAATCATTGTACTTTTCCCGCATATTTTGCATATAGTTAGGTGTTACTGTATTATAATATGTAAATGATATAAGCAACCCTCAGCAGGTAGTACTCCTTATTATACATTAATGCTTGTTTATAGTTAATTATGAAGATATGTATTATATGCTGGTTCTCTGCAGAAATATTTAATTTTTCCATCTTGCAGCATGGTATAAAAAATTAAAACTGAAAAATAATGACTGAATATGTGAGGCGAGCAAAGAAAAACATTTCAAGTTTTAAGCAAAAACAAAATATGATTTTTAAAAAAACTGAAGAAATATTACAGCAAATGCCAACACAAGAGAAACCATAAACCGACGCATTGGGAACAATCCCAATGTGTCGAATTAAAATTATGAATTAACAGCAATATTTCATTAAGGTTGACTGCTAATGGAAAACATGTCAGAATTGTTGAGGCAGTCATGCTAAAAACATGGACTCGAGATGTTTCACCAGGGTGCGGACACTGATATGGCTTATATCTTACATCACCACAGGGACCCAAGGTGAGCCACTGGTGACATCAGCAGTCCAGGCCAGCCAATAGGAGCGCCTCGTGTGCCCACGCCCAAGGTGAGCAGGTGAGCACCCCAACCAGAGTCTTTCACTCCATCTCTCTGTTCCTCCCTTCCTTTTCTCAGGTAAAGCACACTATATTCTATATATTACACTCTATTAAACCTGTTGCGTTTAACACTGTACACTTCACCGTGCACTTTCTCCAGGTAATTATGGTAAATACTGTTTTCAGTCGAGACGGAAATAATTCCTGGTAAATAAGACTGTTTTTGACCCACTTTTCTATACTGCTTCCTACCTAAAATCAGCTCTGTGTTTATGTGATAAACAAAGTATTGGAGAATATAAGGTGTGCATAAAATCCAAAGTATAAGGAATATATTATATGCATGGCATATGTGAAGGGTTTTTAATTACTGCAGTTTTGTTTGTTTTCAGTTATTCTACTGTAAAACAATGTTAAATTACGGCACTATTTAATAATACTTCATGCAGTATGCTCACAAAAGTGGAAAATATTTTGTTTGGTCATACACAAGACGTATGCGTATATTTGTATGTGTGTAGAGAAAATGTAGATGTGTGTATGAATGTGTGTTTGCATCCTTTAGTGTATATCTAATATGTATATGAATACCTTTATACTGCAAGGGCACTTATGACATCACAGGTCATTGTATCCCAAATGCATTATGTGAAATGTAATGATGTAATAATCTATTTATAATGATGAAGCTGATGTAGACGTAGCAGAGCTGCCGTGTTCTGCCAGCTTGCTGTCTCGCGGCTGCCTGAGAGGCTCCAGCCGTTTAACCGCCGGCAGTTTGACGGACAGTTCTCGGGGAGAGGCCTGCGAAGGTCACCGCGGTCTCGCTCTGTGTCTCCGCGGCGACGGGGGGGAGCCGTCAGAACAAACGCGCCGCGGCTGGCGGGGGGGGGGATTCGATAAACAGATAAGGGGGAGCGCAGGAGTGAGTGTTCCCCTACCCCCCCCCCCCCCCCCCCCCCCCCCGACCGCGCAGAGCAGGGGCGCTCGGGACTGCGTCGGGACGTACTTTCGGTGAACCGCCGCGGCGCATACCGCCAACTCCGAGGGCCCAACTCCGCGTCTCGGGCCGCGGCCGTGCGCGTGGGGCCGGGGCGCCGGAAGAGGCCCCCTCTCTCGCCGCTCTCTCGCCCCCCCCCCCGCTCGGCCGTAACTCTTTCGGGCCTGACTTCTGCCCGACCTCTGACCTCCCCGACGCCCCCGGGGCTCGCTCCGGTGTCCAGCAAATGACCCGGAAAAAGTAAACACCCGAAATATTCAGCGTGGCTAACGCATGTCCGAGTAGCCTTTCACTGCCTCATTCATAAAAAGGCTACACCCCCGTGCCCCCCCCCCCAGCGCGGGATAACAAAGCCGTCCTGTGTGAGGCAGGTGGGCGGGGCACACGGACAAGGCTCTGACAGACACCTGTCCCGGGACGGAGGGGTGTGGGGGGGGGGAGTTTGAGCCTCGGGAGCTACGCGTGACCGCGGCGAGCTCAGCCCTTTGCTGTCCTTACAGAAAGCAGGAAGCAGGAAGTGAAATGAACTCGAGTGCCTCGACCCCCCCCCCCCCCCCCCCCCCAGCTAGGCTTGCATTTCTAATGTCACTCATCTCTGGCGCTGTCGGCGTGGGAACGGCGAACAGACCAGCGCCGCGAGTGTGTGCGAATTAGCATCGCCGCTGTCGTTCTTACCAGAGCGTGCTGGGACTGAACACAGATCTTTTCCCTGCTGGGAAATAAATAACAATGTTCTTACATTGTTAAAAAACGTACTTATTTATAAATCAAAAATGATTTAGAACTGTGTTGGCGTGTGACTTTTTATCGAATTAAATCAGGAGTGGCGGACTGGCTGCAGATTAAATAAACAAGCTAAACCTGCTGATTTCAGTGGTTCAGTAGAACTCCGTTTGTGCTTCAGACGGCAGCGGGCAGTCCATCCTCTGAAAATGACAAATACACGCGAAGGCTGTACCGCTGGAGGCCAGTTAGCGATTAATTCTGCGTTATGGCTGCGGAAGGATAATACATTTCAACGCGTCTGACAGGAAATTATTTAAACTGTTGGATAAAGAGGAGAAATCGTACTTTTTTTTTTTTTTTTTTTTTTTTGGTGAATAACCAGGAATTCTTTTTCTACTCTTTGACAAGAAACTGATTTACAAGTTTGCTGAGAGCCATTAACTAGCGTGCGTACAATTCATTTTCTAATTTTACCAATTTTTAGCGCACACAAAAGCTTTATCCTGTAGCTCAGCGAGTAGCACGCGGCCCAAGATAGCATCTGTGGAGTATAATAGCGCATGTTTATGGTTAAATAAGAGATTGTTTACTGATGAGTATGACCTTTTCCTCTCCTGTGACCACTAGTGACTCAGTCTCACTCCTCCTCAGCCCCTGAATTTGACTCAATCAGGCTTTTTTTTTTTTTTTTCTCTTCCTTCAGAGCATTTTCGTAACAAAACGAGAGCGTTTCGCAACCCCGGTCAGCGGACGACACGTCGTCTGAAACAGCAGAATCTTCGGAGTTTTCCCCTTACGGAATGTTTTTTTTTTTTTTGTTTCATTTTGGGGCTTCCTCTGTTCTGTTCTGATCGGGGAACTTTTCCGAAAATAACCGCTGGTGGAGCGGTGGCGGTGTGTGGGGGCGCGGCGGGATGCCGCGGGACCTTACGACAGGCCGGCACGCGCGTTCCTCTCGGCCCGCTGGCTCAGCTAGGCCGTGCGTCGCCTAACCCCCCCGCCCCCCAGAGATTCGCTGAAGAGAGCAGTTTCACTTCTGTCGGCCAGAGCCATCTGACTGACCACACTCCCCGTCTTGAGAGAGAGAAGGATAGCCTCATTATTCATTACGCTTACCTCCATTCATTTCACGCTCTCAAACGCTTTATCAGTCTGAGGTATTGAGACTTTGCACTTTTATTGTCCGCACTCCCTCAGCCTCACCTTACAGTATAGAAACATGAGAAGAACCTTTCAGAGCATGTTGCCAATGTGGAAATGTTAATTGTATAACAATGGGATGAAACAAAATTATTATTATTATTGTAGCTGTTATTATTATTATTGTAGTAGTTGTTATTTTAATTATTATTATTATTATTATTATGGTTTTTGTATTTATTCCGATATTTCCCTGTGGTCAGAAGGTATCGTATTTATCCTGATATTATCCTATGATGAGAAGGTATCGTTGTATTTATTCCGATATTTCCCTGTGATCAGAGGTTATTGTATTTATTCTGATATTTCCCTGTGCTCAGAGGGCATGGCTGTGTTTATTCTGATATTTCCCTGTGCTCAGAGGGCACGGCTGTATTTATTCTGATATTTCCCTGTGATCAGAAGGTATCATATTTATTCTGATCTTCCCTGTGCTCAGAGGGCATGGCTGTATTTATTCTGATATTTCCCTGTGCTCAGAGGGCATGATTGTGTTTATTCTGATATTTCCCTGTGCTCAGAAGGCATGGTTGCGTTTATTCTGATATTTCCCTGTGCTCAGAGGGCATGGTTGTGTTTATTCTGATATTTCCCTGTGCTCAGAAGGCATGGTTGTGTTTATTCTGATATTTCCCTGTGATCAGAGGGCACGGTTGTGTTTATTCTGATATTTCCCTGTGCTCAGAGGGCACGGCTGTGTTTATTCTGATATTTCCCTGTGCTCAGAGGGCACGGCTGTGTTTATTCTGATGTTTCCCTGTGCTCAGAGGGCACGGCTGTGTTTATTCTGATGTTTCCCTGTGCTCAGAGGGCACGGCTGTATTTATTCTGATGTTTCCCTGTGCTCAGAGGGCGTGGCTGTGCTCAGGTGTGGCGCAGCCCCCTGTTGCAGTTGCAGGTGTCCGTTGAGGAGCGCAGGTGACGCGGCGCAGGAAGCAGGTGCGGGGTCTGGCGCGTGCCACGCCAGAGGCGCCGCGTGGCGTCCTCCCGCAGACGGACCACCGCGGCCTGCCGCGGAACATTCCGGAGCCCCGCCGGGCCGGGCCACGCGACGCCGCCAACACCGCTGAGCTCACATCCGCCATCCCCGCTCAGAGAGAGGGGGGGGGGGGGGGGGTCAGCACCAGCGTGTTTCACATGCTGTACCTCTCAGAGAGAAATCAGCACCCACAAATTTACCTTCAGTACATCTCAGAGAGAGAGAGAGAGAGAGAGCCCCGCGGAATTTACGTTCAGTACATCTCAGAGAGAGAGAGAGAGAGAGACAGAGAGAGCGAGATCAGCACCAGTGAATTTACGTGCAGTACATCTCAGAGAGAAATCAGCACCAACGCAGTACAGTAATACACCATAAAAACTCCTTGTCTCAAAGTTAATATGAATTATGTATTATTACCTATTCTGCAGAGCTGGAGAGAGAGTGAAAGTGTGAGAGAGACAGAGAGAGAGAAGGTATGAAAGACAGGAGAGAGTGCAAGAGAAGGATAGAAAGTGTGAGGGTGAGAGAGAAAGTGTGAGAGGGAAAGTGAAAGCACGAAAGAGAGAGAAAGTGCGAGGGAGAAGTAGTGAGAGAAACCGTGAAAGCATGACAGAGAAAGAGTGAGAGGGAAAGTGAAAGTATGAAAGAGAGAGAAAGTGTAAGGGAGAGATAGTGAAGGTGTGAGAGAGAGAGATCACAGTTGCCAGGTGATCTGCTCTTAGTCATTGAGGCTCAGCTCTTTGGGGAGAGCTGCCTTTGGTTTGGGGTGAAGAGCGGCAGGCCCGCGGGCCGCTTCCTGCCAGGGGGTTCGCTCGGGTTTCGGGTGCAGCGGAGCAGGCGGGTCATCGTGGGGGTGCTGTTCGGCTATGCAGACGGGACAGAGAGGCAGGGAAAACGCCCCGAAATCGATGGGCCCTAACCGTGGGGTTTCGGTGCGCTCGTAAAACGGCAAAAATTAGGAGTGAGAGCGAGTAAAGTAGATCTTCTTCATCCCCTCTTTTTGCCCTCGTTTTCCCCAATACATTACAGGCATTTAGCAGACGCTGTTTTCCAGAGCGACTTACACAACTTTTGCAGAGCATTTACACTGCATCCATTTATACAGCTGGTTATACACTGAAGCAGTGCAGGTTGAGCACCTTGCTCAAGGGTACAACGGCAGTGTCCTGCCAGGGAACCTGTGACCTTTAGGTTACAAGATCCTCCGCATTATACTGTACTTCCCCTCCCTCTCATACAAATTTCTAGGCTATAACTGCAAAAAGTAATTTTAGCGTGAAAGCAAATTTTTTATTTTCTAATCGTGGAAGAGTGAATCAGAGTGTTGAGCAATGCAAGTGTGCAATGCAAGTTTTTTTCTGCTCAACAAAGGTCAGATAAAAAGGGAAATTTGTCTTTTGGGCTATCTTTAGCTCTCTCTTCACATGTCTCTCTCTTCCTTCCCTCTCTGCCTCTTTCGCTAGATTTTCTTGTCTTGCTTATTTTTCTCTGTCTCCTGCTGTAATCTTCATGTTTGTCAGCACCTGTCTCTGCACTAAATTAACACATCCAAATGGTTCCTACAAATCATTTATTATGCTAGTGAATTTATGCTAATGAACTGACTGCCATTTCGGCTCTATGGCCAACAAAACTTGTTGTTCCGTCCCTGCAACCAATCACAAATCACCTCTGTGTTCTGTACACTTACTATGGTTTACTATCACCCAATGATAAAAGACATTTGATTTAAGCAAATTTAGGTCAACAAAATCTCTTATTCTGTGCGTTAATATAGCATATTTGCAGACTTTTATTTCTCAGTAGATCAGTTTGTCAAGCGTAAGGTCAGGGTGCCACATGAGAAAATGTTTCCCTTGTAAAATATAAATTTGTCCAAAATCATAGTTCTTGTGTGCCCAGCACATTGAACATTGAAGTACTCCATATATGTTCATAGATTTTGTCTTCTATTTTAAGACGGCTGGACTGTTTCAAGTGTACTTAGTTTCACATTTTAGGCCAGTTATGTGCCCAAATATACAGATTAATGAAATAATAAAATGGTAACGTAGTTATAACCCTACATGGCCAAAAGTATGTGAGCGCCCGAACATCACACCCGTATGTGCTTGTTGAACATCTCACTCCAAAACCATGGGCATTAATATGGAGCGAGACCCCTCTTAGCTGCTATAACAGGCTCCACTCTTCTGGGAGGGCTTTTCAGTAGGTTCTGGAACATGGCTGCGGGGATTCACATTCATTCAGCCACAAGAGCATTAGCGAGGTTGGGCACTGATGTTGGGTGATAAGTTTGGGTGTTGGATGGGGTAGGGGTCAGGGCTCTGTGCAAGCCGGTCAAGTTGGTCCTCACCAAACTCGGCAAACCATTTCTTTATGGACCTCACTTTGTGCACGGGGGCATTGTCATGCTGAAACAGGAAAGGCCCTTCCCCAAACTTTTGCCACAAAGTTGGAAGCCCACAGTTCTCGAGAATGTCATTATATGCTGTAGCATTCAGATTTCCCTTCACTGTAACTAAGGGGCCTACCCCAAACCATGGAAAAACAGCCCCAGACCATTATTCCTCCTCCACCAAGCTTTACAGTTGGCACTATGCATTCAGGCAGGTAGCGTTCTCCTGGCATTCGCCAAACCTAGATTTGCCCGTCAGACTGCCAGATAGTAAAGTGTGATTCATCACTCAAGAGAACACATTTCCACTGCTCCAGAGTCCAATGGCGGTGTGGTTTACACCACTCCAGCTGACGCTTGGCATTTCGCATGGTGATCTCAGGCTTGTGTAAGGTTGGTTGGCCATAGAAACCCATTTCATAAAGCTCCCGACGCACAGTTCTTCTGCTAACGTTGTTTCCAGAGGTGGTTTGTAACTCTGTAATGAGTGTTGCAACCGAGGACAGAATATTTTTTACACGTTACACGCTTCAGCACTTGGCTGTTCTGTTCTATGAGCTTGTGTGGCCCACTGTTTTTTTGGCTGAGCTGTTGTTGCTCCTAGACATTTCCACACTTCACAAAAACAGCACTTACAGTTGACTGGGGCAGCACTAGCCGGGCAGAAATTTGACAAACTGACTTGTTGGAAAGGTGGCATCCTATGACAGTGCCACATTGAAAGTCACTGAGCTCTTCAGTACGACCAATTCTACTGCAATGTATGCCTATGGAGATTGCATGGCTGTATGCTTGATTTTAAGCACCTGTTAGCAATGGTTGTGGCTGAAGCAGCCAAACCCAGTAATCAGAAGGGAGGGGTGTCCACATACTTTTGCCCATATAGTGTATAGTCTCAGGATTGTTTTGAGGAAGGGAGCTTTGGCTGGTTGTGTTTGTTTGCATCTAAAGATGCGACTTGAGACCTCAAAGTGTATTATTAGCATAAGACAGTTGCAGGTGTTGCTAACAGCAGAGTCCCTGAATGGATTTCACAGACTTGTGGTTTGACACTGCAGGCTTGCAAAAACAGAATCACAGAATGTGTATCTGCAGAGCAGCAAAAAGGACAGGGAGACACACACACACTCGTGCGCACGAACACACAGGTACACACAGGTACGCACACACACACACACACACACACACACACACACACACGCACACACACACACACTCGTGCGCACGAACACACAGGTACGCACACACACACACACACACACACGCACACACGCACACACACACACACACGCACACACACACATACACACACACACACACACACATACACACACACACACACACACACGCACACACACACACACACGCACACACAGGCCGGAGCAGACAGGGCACAGTGAAGTAAAGGTGTGAAAGAAGCAGAGCGGCGGCTGCCCCATAAACCCCACAGAGGTGCAGCATAGCGGCGCTCGGTCTGAAACTTAGCGAACGAGCGAAGCCGCAAACCTCGGAAACATTGAGCTAATTATAGCGGCCCCGGAACTCTCCGCCGGCCCAGTGGAAAACAGCGGCTACACCGTGCCCCTCGGGCTGTTCCTGGACCGACAAAAAAAACAAAAACAAAAACAAAATGGCAAACAAAAGCAGAAACCCAGCGGTTTACGAGCCCTCGTCTCCTGCGGTGTTCTTCCTGAATAATTCCACATAAATAATAATTATGATTATCCTTTTTAAAAAAAAAAATACTCCAACTGAGGATCACTCAGATTTAATTGGCTAAAAAATGTTCTCTCCCTCTCCACCTCAGCTAATGTGTGGTGAGCGTTCTGGCACAAAATGGCTGCCGCGCATCACCCAGGTGGGTGCTGCACATTGGTGGTGGGTGAGGTGAGTTCCCACGCATCACTGTAAAGCACTTTGAGCGTTCGGAAAAGGGCTATATAAAGGCAATGATTCATCATTCATTCATTCATTCACTCCAACTGAAGTAATTTCTCTCAAAGTGTTCTCCCCTTTCTTTCAGTTCGTATTCACTTTCCACTTTCTCCCTGGGCTGAGTTAATGTGTTTTTGAAGTGGAATAAGGCGGAGGTGAGCCGTCGCACTGCGTCACGCGCGCGTCGTCGGAGAGTCTGCGCCCGCGTTCGAGTCGGCCCCGCCCCCACGCCGCCGCGCGCCTCATGCAGAACGTAGCGGACGCCGTGTGCCTCATGCAGAACGTAGCGGACGCCGTGCGCATCATGCAGAATGTAGCGGACGCCGTGTGCCTCCTGCAGAACGTAGCGGACGCCGTGTGCCTCCTGCAGAACGTAGCGGACGCCGTGTGCCTCGTGCAGAACGTAGCGGACGCCGTGTGCCTCATGCAGAACGTAGCGGACGCCGTGTGCCTCACGCAGAACGTAGCGGACGCCGTGTGCCTCCTGCAGAACGTAGCGGACGCCGTGTGCCTCCTGCAGAACGTAGCGGACGCCGTGCGCCTCGTGCAGAACGTAGCGGACGCCGTGCGCCTCGTGCAGAACGTAGCGGACGCCGTGTGCCTCCTGCAGAACGTAGCGGACGCCGTGTGCCTCATGCAGAACGTAGCGGACGCCGTGCGCATCATGCAGAATGTAGCGGACGCCGTGTGCCTCCTGCAGAACGTAGCGGACCGAGAGAACGCTCAACGCAGCAGCAGATTCAAATTCACGCGGTCAACGCTTAACAAGCTTCAGACTGAACGCGGCTGAACGTCCGATACCTGCCGAACACCGTTCGTTCGAGTCGGCCCCGCCCCCACGCCGCCGCGCGCCAGTAGCAGAACGTAGCGGACGCCGTGTGCCTCACGCAGAACGTAGCGGACGCCGTGCGCCTCACGCAGAACGTAGCGGACGCCGTGCGCCTCACGCAGAACGTAGCGGACGCCGTGCGCCTCAGGCAGAACGTAGCGGACGCCGTGCGCCTCATGCAGAACGTAGCGGACGCCGTGTGCCTCATGCAGAACGTAGCGGACGCCGTGCGCATCATGCAGAATGTAGCGGACGCCGTGTGCCTCCTGCAGAACGTAGCGGACGCCGTGTGCCTCATGCAGAACGTAGCGGACGCCGTGCGCCTCGTGCAGAACGTAGCGGACGCCGTGCGCCTCATGCAGAACGTAGCGGACGCCGTGTGCCTCCTGCAGAACGTAGCGGACGCCGTGTGCCTCGTGCAGAACGTAGCGGACGCCGTGTGCCTCATGCAGAACGTAGCGGACGCCGTGTGCCTCCTGCAGAACGTAGCGGACGCCGTGTGCCTCATGCAGAACGTAGCGGACGCCGTGCGCATCATGCAGAATGTAGCGGACGCCGTGTGCCTCCTGCAGAACAGGTAGCGGACCGAGAGTACGCTCAACGCAGCAGCAGATTCGAATTCACGCGGTCAACGCTTAACAAGCTTCAGACTGAACGTGGCTGAACGTCCGATACTCGCCAAACACCACGCCCCCCCGCCCGCGCTACTCATGGGGAGGGGCCACCTGTTGCCCGTAGCGATCCCGCCCTTTGTTTAACCTTTAACACCCGCTTCACCCGCCCCTGCAACCACACGCGCGCTGCCGGATGAACACCAGACTGGTCTGCTCGTGCTTAATGCCATAACATTATCTTTCCCTCTGCGATAAACTATTTCAGAATCGCCTGTGGCAATAAACAAGAGGGGCTTTTGCCACTAAGGTGTGGTTAACACCTTTTGCTGCTCTTACCGTTTGCTTCCTGATTCATAACTGTTGGGGCATATTTTCGTGCAGATGAAAGCCTTTGACCTTTCGATTGACTCTTCTCAGCCTTTAAGTTGATTGGTCTGGTTTCTGAGAGATAAAGAGCTGCAAAAACCATCAAAAATAGACCAGGGGGTGGGCGTGCGGGTCTGGGTGAGGTTGAGTTGAGTGCCTGGTTTGTGCATCTGTGTGGAGACAGCCAGATAGGGAGTGTTTCAGTGGAAAGAGCAACCCCCTGCCCCCCAATCACCCCCAGTTGAGACATCTATAGTATGATCTTCATGATCCATTAGCTCCAGCTGTACAGTCTTCTATATTCAGCATTAATGAAATAATGTTTTATTATGGAAATGGCTGGTCTCATTGCTGTAACTATAATAGCCTCCTCTCAGCTGCCCTAGGGGCACACTGTAGTTGAAATACCAAGTTTTAGTGAAAATTGGGGGGGGGGGGGGGGATGCAATAAATAGAATACAGCATAGGCAATAATGTGGTGTTGACTGGTTGAGAGTCTGATATATTGTCTCGGAAAAAACAGAGGCGTGTGGCACAGGAAGGGGAAGTGTATGACCGATAGAATTTGCTGCCTTTGACACAATTGCAGCTGCCCTGAATTCTGATGTCGTCTTTCAAACCGACTTAGCCGGCCGAAATCGCGTTTGTTTCCGCGGAGACGCAGCCCACGTTGCTTCGGTGGAAGGGGGGGGGGGGGGGGGGCCACAGAAGAGGAGATGCAAAAGCACTGCCCCCACACAGGCTCGGCCCTCCCCTACAGAAGAGCCCAGAATGCACCTGGCGCTGCACTGAGCGTGCTCAACGCGTAGCTTAAACCCAGCCGCTGTGGACCTGGCAGCTCACAGCCAATCAGGAGGAATTACATCACCACCCGAGCAGCTCAGTCATAGAGCGCGAGCGGCTTGTGTCAACATCCAGTCTGTTCTTTTTTTAAAAAAGTAGAACGGAGGGTTCGCCCTCTTTTCTTATTTTTTTCCCCTGCTTTATTCAGCCGGGGGGAAAGCAGAGAGGGTAACAGACAGAGCTCCGTGGCAGGGGAGCGAACACCCCCCCCCCCCCCCCACACACACACACACACACCCCAACCCGTGCGTGTGTGGAGTTGGCCCACCTACAGACACCGCATCTCACCTTCTCCGTTTTTTTTCTTCCTTACAGAACATCTCCAGAGAGGAAAGCAGACACGTTACACACACGGCTGCTGTGACCGAACAAAAAAAGACAAAAAAAAACCCCCACATTATTTCAAAGTATCCCAGCGGGTCTGGGGGGAAGGTATCCAAGGTGACGAGTGTAAACTTTGGCAGGCGCGCAGGGCGGCCCTCAACATCGCGGCCGACGCGCCTGTCACCGCGGCCCGAGCCGGCGGGAAGGTTTATCGCCCCGCGAACCTCGCCTCCAAAAACTCCCTCTGAGGAGCGATCGGACAAAATGGCCGCCGCGCGCCCACGGGCTTCAAACGCATGGAACCTTTTTCGTCCGTTTCACGCGGACCGATGTGGAACGTGCTGCGCTCTCTCTGGCGCGAACTGCGGTGCTGAGCCTGAGAGCTTTCGGCGAGCCGCCGTTCGCCCGACTCTTGCCCTCTGCCACCCGTCCCTTCTGCTACACCGGGCCACAGCCCGCAAAATGTCGGCAACAAACACCCCTGCCGCTACGCGCGCTACATCAGAGCCGTAGTCCCGAGAAACGCTCGGACAAACAGACGAAACAGACAAACAGACAAACAGACGAAACAGACGAAACAAAAACACTTGACTTTCCCCCGACAGCCAATTAAATAGAAGCTCTGTACTCTTACTTAACTGTCCCAGAAAGACTGCGCGTTCAGTAGGAGCCTCCGCGGTGGCTGTTTTGTTTTTTTTGAGTTGACGGGGGAGAGAGCGCTGGCCGTCCCGTTTTTTTTTTTTTCCGGTTGAGGCCCGCCGCACACGGCAGACGGAGCAGATGGCGTTCGGGGGGCTGTTCCAATATTCAGCTCGGCCCCCGTGTCATCCGCGCCTTCAAAACAGGTTTGGGGTTTCAGCCGGAAAAAAAAAAAGAAAAGAAAAGAAAAAAAAAAAAGGACATTAGCTCATTAGCTTAATGGCTGCAGCGGCGGGCGTAGCGCGCGGCTGCCGTTCCTCCAGTGCCCCACGATGCACTGCACCGTAAAAACCCCCCCCCGCTGTAGGTTCCGTCGTGGCCCTACCTCACGGAGTGATTGGGGACGGGAGCCAGCGATGTCGATGGGGCAGCGATGGAGAGCCCTGACTGGACAGCATCGGTAGTCTCAGTGGAAGGGGTGGCAAAGATTTCAGGAATGGACGTGCTGAAAGGTCAACATGCTGAGCTGTTTGCCTTCTCGCCTGACAGAAGACTTATAATTCAGTTTACTTATTTATTTGTCTGTTTTTTTGTTTGACAAGAAGACCTCATAAAATGAAAACATAATTTCTGGAGGCTGAAGTCTGACGTATTGCCAGATGTAATTAAATATAACTACATTTAACTCCCTGTCCTCAGGCAGGTATGCAAAAATATAACATCACGTACAGAAACGGATACTACATACGAGATTCTATATACAGTTATTATAAGAGACATGGGGCTTGTGCAGTAGTACAGTACATATAATATACAGGTGTTATGAGATGGTTGTTTGGTCAGATTAAGTGTGTGTGTTACTAGATTATAATGGGACATTTAGTGTGCACAGCTTTGATTATGCTTCACTATCCCTTAATGAATCTCTGAGGATGAGGATGGAACGCTGAAGCACGTTTTAAGGTGAATGGGGAAGGACTGTCGCCGCTCAAATCTGTCTCTGAAGATTTGGGGACTTTTTAAAAAGTTTCTAATTGGGCTTTGATTCTTTGATTTTGAGTCAAAACTGGGGCAGCAGGATACTGGGTCTGTGACCGCAGCCCTTCGAGCTGTGAGGTCACAAATACGTGATTAGAATGTTCTTAACCGAGCGCTCCAACGCTTGATGTAGCAATCGCCGCTGGTAGCCGAAAGCAGCGACCGAGTTCTAGAACACCGGCTTGGAATTTTGAAAGAACATTCCGGAAAAACCTACTCTTCAAAGGGTTAAAGCTCTAATCGATTGGGCTGAGTTAATCCCCTCACGGGGAGCGGCGTGTCCTCTCCTGCCTGTTTTGTTTCTCGTGCATTTCCCTCTGATGTGGTCACTCTCTCTTACCAGTTCCATCCGCTTTTACTGCTGTGTCACTTTACCGCGGACAGATTGAATGTCTCTCATAAACTCACCGTTGGTAGTGTGTGTGTGTGTGTGTGTGTGTGTGTGTGTGTCTGTCTGTCTGTGTGTGTGTGTGTGTACGCACGTGCGTGTGTGTCTGTGTGTGTGTGTGTGTGTGTGTGTGTGCATGTGTGTGCACGCGCCTCCAGACGTGCATTACATAGTAACACAATATCGAATCGATAAAATTCTCTGAGCGACTGCAAAGGAAATGTAAACCGGCCTCGTCGCCGCGGGGACGGCGCACACGGATACCTGCGCAACGAGTGCAACGTCCAGCTCTCGAGAACAAAAAAAAAAAAAAAACCAACTCTTGCGAAAGCGCGAGTCATAAACCGAAGCGCTGATGAAATTTCAGCCGTGAAGCGGCAACCTGAAGGAGTCAGGCGCGGTTAGGGTGTAGCGGGGCGCGTGAAGCCCTCGGGCCTCGTTCGGCGAGATTCTCACCGCCTGTGGTGTCCGCGACTCGGGGTTTTTTTTTGGGAGCGGAAATTTCATCAGTTAATCTTCTCCCTTTCACCCGAGCGTAAAACATCACCTTCATAATTTATTCCTCGGCGAAGTGAAGACGATGTAGTTTTTATGCGCTCGCAGTCAAATGCAGGGTTTTTACACCGTGTTCTGCGTCACACGGTATTAAATTATTAGTGGTTTCTTCTGTCAGGACAGTTTATTTATAGTTTGTGCTACATGGTATTTTATTAGCATTTAGCTGGTCTTTCGGAATGGAGCAATGAATTGTGTGGTGTTGTGTTTTGTTGTATGTTTTTGTTGTCCTTGAAGTGTAGTCTTATAGTGTCTGATGTACTTTATGTTGTGTTCTGTGTGGACCCCAGGCAGAGTAGCTGCTGCTTCTGCAGGAGCTTGACGGGGATCCTAATACATGAAATGAGAGAGTGAACTTTATCTCTCTCCCTTTCCTTTTGATTTTGACTCATGACTTTATTTTAATTTGTTTTTTTATCCCAGAGTATTCCAGCCTAGTCTCCTGGAAGGCTGTAGTCAGAGCGATTTTCCAGTCATACTTTTTATTGATTTATTGATTGATTGACAGTCTCTTCAAAGTCTAAGCTCGCTTGACAGAACGCGTACAGCCCCGCAGGTGAAATGCGAGGGAGAGGGAGACGCAGCGCTTCCTGTTTTTCGTTCGGACGGAACACGGAGCATCGGGTGCGCCTGGCCCGCCTCGCTGTCGAGTCGGCTTTCCGGAACTTTCAATATGCTAAAATGTGCCGCCCCGCGCGATCGGAGCACCGCCATGCGCCCGATAGCGGCTGCTATCGGGCTAACTGACGGCGACGGAGGATTGGATCTGCGTCTCTTCGGCCTACAGGACAGCAACAGGAGGGGCGGGAACCGACGCCCCACTGGCTCCTCAACCCCCAAATTTCAGCGTTAATGCCCCTCCGGTCTCCTCGTCCCTCATGAGGGGGGTGGGGTACTTTTGGTGAGGGAGAGGGGGGATGAAGGGGCGGTCCGGCCCCGGGCTCCGCCCCCCTCTCTCTCGGTCCCGGCGCTGGCGGTCCCTCCTCGTTCCGCGGGCCGGCTCGGGTCAAAGAGCGCCCGTCCCCGCTGCGCGGATGCATATGAAGATGAAAGCGGCGTTCGCACACAGATCCAATATTCATGCGTCGAGCGGAATGGCTGTTCCTCGTTATTAATGCACTCGCTGCCTGTCAGACAGGCGGGGGTACGGGGCGGGGGGGGGGGGGGGGGGGGGGTTGTAGCTCATCTCCCACATCCCTCGTTCGTCTCAGACTTTGCGGTCTTAGCTTTTAATTTTTTGCCGGCATGGCAAATAAACGAGCGAGAGGGCGGAGCTCCAGAATGACTCAGCGAATCAGCTCCACGTCCCTCACGCGCCACCGGGGGACGAGCCCGCCGTCGCGCCCCGAACGCCATGGAAACGAGACGCGAGTCCGCACTCTGCGCGAACACCGAGCGTCCGCTAAACAACAAAAAAAAAATACACCCAACCCGGACTCTGAACTGCAACCCCAAACCCTGAACACCCCCCAAAAACACCACCCTCTGTGTCCCGCTGGTCAAGGCGTCCTGGCCTGAGCTGATATTTAGATGACTGCGGGTTGGGCTCCAGGGGTTGGTTACCGCTGTCGCACCCCCCCCCCCCCCCCCCCGGGGTATTGAATACCCAGCGGCACAGAGGATGATATGTAAAGTGCTCTCTGTGTAAGCCAGCCAGCGCGGGGCAGTCTGCCAAACAGATAAATAATAATGAGCACCCGCACGCCGGTTACGCCACGCGCCCCCCCCCCCCCCCCCCCCCCCCCCCGGCCCCCCCCCCCCCCCCCCCCCCCCCCCCCCCCCGGTCCCGCTTCTCGTGCTTAACGGTGCCTGAGTCTCTCTGGCTAATTGTCTGCCCAAAGCGTGGGCCCCTTTATTTTCTTGTTCCTGACATCATTGGGAACGCTCGCCGCTACTGAGGGTACATCCTGTGCCCGGCTGTTATCCCCCCCCCCCCCCCTCCGTCTGCCACCCCCGTCTGCCCCCCCCTACCCCAAGATCTGAGGGTGAGTTAGGGAGGGAGGCAGACAGGAATCTGCACCAACCCCCCCCGCCCCCCCCCCCCCCCCCCCCCCGGCCCTCCCCCCCCGGACGGCCCTAATCCCGCCGGTCGTCAGCGCGCGGATCGCCCCCGGTGACAGCGTGAAAGGCAAGATGGACGGAAAGTGAAAAGAGAGGGAGCGAGCGAACTGCGGCAGGATGTGGACGCGGTGTCATGTGACCTGTCTGTTTTTCCTGCTCCGTGCCCCGGCGGGTCGGGCTGAAGTCCGGGCTCTGCTTTTACGGAGGAGGCTACAGCAGGCCTGTCTGACCGCTTATTAAAAGACATTTCACTGCTCAAACACCTTCATCATTTACACAGCGTACAGCCTTAAATGCTTCACATGTATGTGCCACATGCACACTAAAGCTATTGTGGCTGAATTCAGCTGTATGCACACTAAAGCTATTGTGGCTGAATTCAGCTGTATACACACTAAAGCAATTCTGGCTGAATTCAGATGAAGACACACTAAAGCTATTCTGGCAGAATTCAGCTGTATACACACTAAAGCTAATCTGGCAGAATTCAGCTGTATACACACTAAAGCTAATCTGGCTGAATTCAGATGTGTACACACTAAAGCTAATCTGGCTGAATTCAGATGAAGACACACTAAAGCTATTCTGGCAGAATTCAGCTGTATACACACTAAAGCTAATCTGGCTGAATTCAGATGAATACACACTAAAGCAATTCTGACTGAATTCAGCCATATACACTCTAAAGCAATTCTGGCTGAATTCAGATGAATACACACTAAAGCAATTCTGACTGAATTCAGCTGTATACACTCTAAAGCAATTCTGACTGAATTCAGCCATATACACTCTAAAGCAATTCTGACTGAATTCAGCTGTATACACTCTAAAGCAATTCTGACTGAATTCAGCTGTATACACTCTAAAGCAATTCTGACTGAATTCAGCTGTATACACTCTAAAGCAATTCTGGCTGAATTCAGCTGTATACACTCTAAAGCAATTCTGACTGAATTCAGCTGTATACACTCTAAAGCAATTCTGACTGAATTCAGCTGTATACACTCTAAAGCAATTCTGACTGAATTCAGCTGTATACACACTAAAGCTAATCAGGCTGAATTCAGCTGTATACACTCTAAAGCAATTCTGGCTGAATTCCAAACCAGGATCTGAGCGGGTGAAATCTCTGCAACTTCTGAGCCACGAGAACAGTTTCAGTAACCACTGTGCTCAGCCACCACTCCACTGCTGGAGAGCTCTGATATCAAGGGCTCATTTCACAATCTTTCCTAAAGATTTTCCCCGCTGGGGGGGTGGGGTGGGGGGGTGAGGTGGGTACTGGGAGAGCAACTCCCCTCCTAAATTCCTGCCACCCTGCCTCTCCCGTCCGCACGCAACAGCCGCACACTCAGCCGCACACTCCAGTACCTCATTTTCATGTCATTCACGGAGCGGATTTATGAAATATTTCTCTCGGCAAAAAATAAGGCCTTCAGAAAAAAAAAAAAAAAATAGTCATATCTGCATGATCAGACTTGCTTTCTTGGTAAGTAAAAATCTATTTCAGATGGTTGCATATCTGGAATGCTCGCTCAAAATTAATCACGATTAATGGATTCATATTTTTCTGTCTTTGAAGAAAAAGCCTCTTTGGTCGCTCTCAGAAGTGAATCACTGCCACACTGGAAATATGCCCTTTTACCGACATTACCAAAAAAACATAAAATCTCTTTTGGGGGATAATCGCACGTATTTTCCTCTTGAGATCAAGTTTTCTCCTCTTCCTCGACCCTTATTTCTGTGGCTGGGTAGAAAGTTCCCTGCGTGGGATATCTCGGTCGGGTGCCTCGCTGCCCCCGCAGGCCGTGTGCGGTACTGCAGCCGGGGTGCGCTCTCCCGGATCTGGAAGCTCTCTCTTTCGGCTTCCTTTCACCCCAGAAGAGGAGCGGGGCGGCGCCATTTGTCTTCGTAACGAGGCGACGCACGCCGCTCGCCGTGCGCGGGACACCTGCCGGAGCCATTATCACCCCCCCCCCCCCCCCCCGGCCCACCGCGGGCCCTGCAGGACTACCAGCCAGCCAGCGAAGGCAATTAGGGCCGACGAAGACCCATAAATCTCCACAAGAGCCCCGCGAACGCTCTTTCCCGCGCTGCCGGAGTCCGTCTCCGAGTTTGGACCACGCCAGCCCCCTGGGAGAGGGGAACGCACCCAACCCCCGAATCCCCCCCCCCACCCCCACCCCCCCACCCCCCTTGGGTGATTGCTCCGGCCCCCAGAGGAAAGAGAAGGATCGGAATGAGAGAAAGAAGAGGGAGAGAAGCAGTTCTGCCGCGAACGAAGGAGGGAAGATAAGAGAGGAAGATGAAGAGAAAGTGAAGTAAACTGAGGATGCTAATAAGCTAGATTCGAGAAAAAAACTAAAAGACCGAATCCAGCCTCAAATCAAAATGGAGGACCAGAGCTCTATTAAATAAACATGATATCTCAGTCCAGCTGCTATGCCAGCGTCGTATGCATATCCACTGTTAAAAAAAAAAAAAAAAAAAAAAAAAAACTTTCATTATTTATTTCCTTAGGCAGCCGCGTCCATGGCAACGTGCTGGGATGCGCGCGGCGTGTGCTTTTCCACAGGCGGACGGAGGCCGGGGCCGCTGGGCTGGGGTTAAGTGGCCTGCTGGAGAGCACAACGGCAGCCCGTGACCCCCCAGGCCCCCCCGTCTGTCAGGCTGACAAATCTCACGGGTCGGGACCCCGCTCCTTAATCACCGCAGATGAAGCAGCCGGGGTTCAGGCCCCCCCCTCGAACCCGCGACCGAGTCATCCGAGCGGTGAACCGCAAGCGCGGCGTTGGGATTCCGCTCTAAATAAAAATAAATAAAAAACCCTTTTTCTGCTATCTTTCATTTTTCAGGCCGAGAGGATGTGTGTCAGCGAACGCGTGACAGATCGGCGAATTAAAAAAAGAAAAGAAAAGGAAAAAAAGAAAGTATCGCTTTTAATCAGGCACTGAGAAGCGTGACCGCGAACGCTGTGTGTGTGTGTGTGTGTGTGTGTGTGTGTGTGGGGGTGTGGGGGGGGGGGGTTGTTGTGTGTGTGTGTGTGTGTGTGTGGGGGGGGGTTGTTGTGTTGGAAACGGTGACTGGTCGCGCGTGTTGTTTCTGTCACATGCGAGGTGAGGTCACATGACCGCCGCGCCCCTGTCACGCCGGGAGAGCGCGCTCGCCGGTTCTGTCGCCGCGGCTACCAGGCTCGAGCACTCCTCTCGGGGGGGGGGGGACGTGCGTGGGCGGGACACGCCCCCGCGTTCCGCGCGGAGCGACACTCTGACTAATCGGAGAGGACGTATGGGGAGGCACATCCTTCCTCTGCAGGAAGTGGCCGTTTCCTTTTTTTTTCCCTCTCGTCTTTGTTCATCGCGCGCGTAAGGATGTGCGCGTCGCCGTGGCGGTATCTGGCGGCCAAACAGCCTCGTTTGTTCGGGAGAGATGGTCCGTTTGTGACAGGAGCCAGTCGTCGATTTTCGTTTTGTTTTCAGAGGAAAAGAAACACAGGTGTCTTCTAAAAACCGCCTGTTTCCCATCGGCTGTGCTGAATTCCATAAGTGGGCAAGCTCTGCACGTGTGGTGTCAGTGCACACACAGAGAGGCTAAATGGACCGGCAGATCCCGCTAGCTAAATTACTTTAATGTAAATTTAGCAAAGAGGCCGCTTTTCTTACTGAATGCAAGTTAATGAAAGTCTGTGAAGACTTGAGTAGTTGCAAGTACAATATCTCCATCAGCCTAGTGGTTGTCTCAGTCAGAAAATTACAGTGAAAATATATTTAAGGTATGTTATTGTTATAAGTTAGAGGTTACAGGAGGGGTGCGTATTTGTGATATTATGAAGCAGCAGATACTATGTTTATCATGATCTCAGTCATATCTGTGAGGCTTCTCAGTGAAAGTGTGTTGATTCATATGTGCTGCTGCCTAGCATCTGGGGGGGGGGGGGGGGGGGGCATTAGTCACCTGACCGCGATGACAACGGCAGTGACGGTGAGGGTGGATGATGTAATCAGTGAAGCGAAAGAGCCCAGACCTGTGGGGTCATGTGATGCTTCCGTGAGGAAGTCACATGACCCTGCCCCAGCCACGGGTTTCCTGGCCGCTGGTCAGGGATTGGCCAGTGAGAGGCAGCGTCGACAGGCCGCTGTAGAGGAGTCTGCCACCCCAGGCCCTCCATGCCACACCCCCCCCAGAATGAGTGGCGGTATTCCCCCCCGTACCCCCCCGCCCCCGATACCCAATGATGCGCTTCTTCCTTCCTTATTTAACCTCATGCAGAGGTGGCAACTTTTTTTTCCCCCTTTCTCTCTCTTATCCTCCCATCCCCCTCTCCTCTCCTCTCCTCTCCTCTCCTCCCATCCCCCTCTCATCTCCTCTCCTCTCCACCCCGGCGCGATATCACTTTACCGGGTCACCAGATTTCACCGAGTCACCGAGGGGCCGCCGAGCTCGACCTCTCGACTTCTTCACCTCTCGAACCGGCAGGGTTTCCCCCCCCCCCCCCCCGACGCTGGAAAGAGACTGCGGCCTGTCACTCTCACCTCCCACGCATCGCGGCGAAAGAGAGGAAAAAGAGAGAGAGAATGGGCGGGCGGGCGGGGTGAAAGTAAGCGGTGGGCAGGGAGGAGACGGTTAAGCGTCCTCTGTGTTTGCGAGGGTGCCCCATCAAAGTTTAATAACAGAGTAATTGGTTCGTAACAGGTAACGGTTACTAGGCCATTAATAATGACCACGAGCGCTGGGCTAGGGTTTCCTCCAGGGGTCTGGGTAATAGCGGTAGAGTTACGGCGACAGTATCAGCTGAATGGGGCTGCAGTTATATTTAACAAATATTTATACGGTGTGCCGTTACATGGACATCCTAACCCAGGGACGCTAGAATGGACCGGGTGATTGAGAAGTCAAACATGCATGTACTACATATTTATCTCCAGAGAAAATCTTCAGATAAGTAATTGTTTTGTGTACCGCTGCAAATGGCTCGGAAAGAAAATAAACCACGTGGCTCGACGGATTACGTATTAAACGTCTTGCTGGCGGTGCGGCGGTATGGGGACTCGTGAATGAAAGCCGCCGACCGTAAGAGGTTTCAAATTTGTGTCTCGTATTTGTGTACCTCTCTGTACGTGAAGTTTTCGTGAGCTAAAATTCAGTGAAAGTTGGCAAGTGAAAGGTGGCACCATTGTGGTTTATATTTTTTGTTCAATTTTGTATATTGACTTCAGGGTATCTTTCTTTATGATTTCCATAAAACATCTTACATGGCAATATGGTGGCATGGGGACTGAAATGAAAGTTGGTGACCATAAGAGGTTTAAAAGTTTTTTTATGTACTTCATATTTTTAAACTCTTTGTACGTGACGTTTTTGTGAGCGAAGATTTGTTGTACAAATTCAGTGAAAGTTGGCAAGTGAAAGGTGGCACCATTGTGGGTTACATAATTTTGTATATAGGCTTCAGGGTATCCTTCTGTGTGATTTCCACGATTATTGATTGTTCAGTTTCTCCGTGAACACCCTCCTCGTGAACCCCAGCCACTGCGCTGATTTACTGAGCATTCGATCGTGCTGTGCTGAGGGGCTGTTTGTGGTCAAAGCCAGAAGAGCAGTTGCTTACGGTCAGCAGAGGGAAAGAGATCTTGTGCTGGGGATTACCGCGCTTTAACATGAACGTATCGGTTTCGCCGAGAGCCCCACCGCCGCACCATATGTTTCTGTCCGAGGCGCTCCGAAAAGCCGCAGAAACCGACCCGTCCCAGACGACCGTAAATTTTCATAAGGCCGAAAATTGGGAGGGACAGGCTCGGCGGTTTTTACAGTTCTCCGCGTCTCCAAATTCCTGGGGCGAGATCCTGTTCCAGGCCAGAGAGTTTTTCACCTGAATATTTTCGCCCTGAAACGTGACACCCAGGAGACCTCGGGGGGGGGGGGGGGGGTGGAGGGGGGGGGGTGGAGAAAAGTGCTGCTATTTAACATTAAGCATTCCATGAAGTCACCTCCAGTTCACGTCCTGCATCGTGTAAGTGCGAAACGCGACGTTGAGAAAGTCAGCCTTCGCCGAGATTTACGCAGACTTACCCAGAAACACGAGGGCCAGTGTGTCCTGTCCAGTGTTGCAGCGGAGAACGAGGTCCAGACCAGCCCTCACACATTTTCCCTCACGTTATTCTGTGAGACACGGGGATTGCGGTTCTTACTCAATGCATAAAATGAACGCGGGGAGGCTAACAAAGAAAGGCATCGTGGGCCTTGGTGTTTTTTCGAGCAGCGAATGGAGTTGCGCCGGTCGGGCAGTAATTGCTGAGTGACTCCCCTGCTTCCCCCCCCCATCCCCCCCCCCCCCCCCCCCATGCCCCCCCCCCCTTGCTCCCCCACCCCCCTGAGACATGCAGCTGCAGAGGGGCCCCTCAGTGAGCACTAACTCGTGGGTCAAGTTCCTCCCCCCCTGCCCTGCCCCCCGTCCCCGCCCCCACGAGGACTTGATGAGTAACCGTAACCTCGTTCGGACCCGAGTGCTGAAGACGCGGAAGGCCTCTCCCAGCTGCCGCGGGTAAGCGGATCCCGCGCGCGGAACGGCGGAGCGGAACCCTAACCGCCATTCTCAGGTGTCTCGCCTCCGCCGCGGGCGCAGGGGGTCCTGGCCACCCGGAGCAGGAGGCAGGATTAGGGATGGCGGTGACGAGCGGAATGGGCTCATCCATCGCCATGCGCTGCAGCGTAGAGAACTACAAATGTGCCAGAAAAACTACATCTCCATGCATGCCAATGTGTTACATCCCCAACACAGACCGGTCAGTATTAATTCAGTTCTGTTTTACTCGTTGGGTTCCAAATTTCTCTAATCTAAGCACATGGCCTACATTCTTTACAGCAATTCCACAGTAAAAGTTTTTGTTTCTGAGCTTGCAAGGCAGGCCACATTTTTACACCGGTTGTCAACTGCACTCAACGTTGTTATGCACTTATACTTAGTCTTATTACGCTGCGTATTTTGGAAAGCTGATGGAGGAAAATTTTTCTAATGAGAACCTGCTTTCAGGTCGTAATGTTTTTATTTTTGAGGATTTAAAGATGGATAAAAACTTGGTCGTCAAAAGCAGACAGGTTATTGTTTTGTTGCATCTTACGGGAAGTGGACATAGAAAAAAAAATAATGTTCTAATTATATCCAGCCTGTGGCTTCAGAAACGGCCAGAATATAATGTGAGTAACCGTTTAAATAAACTATTGAAATTGTACATTTATGTATAATATTTTTCCCCCAGTCACATGTGGGTAAGTCATGTCCCTGTTTCCAGACTTAAGTATGAAAGGGTGGCGGATTGAACGGGTCAGGCGCGTGATTGGCTGGCGAGGTGTTACCGTGGAACCCGCCCCAGAGACTCGGAGCGCTGACAGGGTGAGCGGGCCGGCGGTGAAATTTTGACGCCCAACCGGGACGCTGAGGTAATGGAAACCCGTCCGGCCAATAGCGGCCTCGCTTACAACATCCCCCCGGTGACAATTAAAAAACAAAGAGGCCGATTCAAGGAGCTCCCCCCCCCCCCCCCCCCCCCCCCCCCCGAGCTCCGCACAGACCCTGTAATGCTTAGCTCTGCAATGGAAAAATAAAAAAATAAAAAAAACCAAGACAAAAACCCCGAATCTGGTAACATAATGAACGGGCTGAGAGCGTCTGCGCTCTCAGACGAAAATCGTCTTTGACTGAAAGTCGAGATCGAGAACAACAGCCCTCAGACAAATGAGCGCGGGGCCTGTTTGCTAAACCGTTCCTTATGCTACAGAGGGACCTCTTGTTCTGAGAGATATGTGCACCAATAGGGTGAGGGGAGGGGGGGTGGGGGGGGGACCGAGGAGCCCAAGATGAAATGACATTACGCAGAATCCGATTTGACTTCCTTTGTTAATTACTTCCCCTACCAACAGCCAGGGGGTCCAATCAAATTAATGCAGAACAGAAGCAGCACTGCTTGGGATCCAGGATCCAGGATACTCTGAAGGAAGACAGATGGGAAGCAAAGACTAACTGCCACTTTTTTTTTCCTTTTTTTTTGTGGCTCTAAAAATGTGTTCACTGTAATCGGATGATAGTAATGGAAGATAATAATAATAATAATAATAATATGGTAAATGGTAAATGGACTGCATTTATATAGCGCTTTTATCCAAAGCGCTTTACAATTGATGCCTCTCATTCGCCAGAGCAGTTAGGGGTTAGGGGTTAGGTGTCTTGCTCAAGGACACTTCGACATGCCCAGGGTGGGGTTTGAACCGGCAACCCTCCGACTGCCAGACAATCGGTCTTACCTCCTGAGCTATGTCGCCCCATAATAATAATAATAATAATAATAATAATAATAATAATAATAATAATAATAATAATAATAATAATAATAATAATAATAATAATAATAATAATAATAATAATAATAATAATAATAATAATTACTTCATTTGTATTGCGCTTTTCATACAGTGGTTTGTAGCCCAAGTGCTTCACAGAAGTGCATTTACAAAATCGAAATAAAAACTGAGAATACAGAAATGGTTCAAATAAAAAGTAATAACAGAAACAACGCAGTGATAAAATGGCAATGTACATAAAGAAGAAGAATGGTGAGATATATATTTTAAGATTTAAAATGATATAAATAGTATAATGTCATATGTTTCATATAACACAAGCGATGGTAGCAGACATTACATGAAACATTTAAAATGCTCTGATCTCTGAAAAGGATGCCTCGTGGGCAGAAAAAACCCAAAATAGGACATTGACTCTAAAGCAAGGCTGCTTTTCATGGACCGTACGTTCATTCACAGGGCTGTAAATTTTAGCACATCGCTGTTCCACTCCTTACACCCCCCTGCTCCTTTGAAGAGAGATTAAGATTCCCTTTATGCACTGCGCCGCCATCACGTAAAACAAACGACCAATCAGGGGGCTGTAAAGGCCATCAGGGAGTGGTCTGGCTAATGAGCGAGCAGGGCTCCGGGGCTCTAGATACTCTGCGAGTCTGCCTGTTATCTCGGCAAACCTGACTGTGCTGTGATTGGGTAGGCAGATGACCCATGCCTCGGTCTATTAATAGGCCATTGGAGTACATAGGTGGGTGGATCATTCAGACTGAAACTTCCAGATGCATTGTTGGCCATTCATTTCCGTTAACTTCAGCAGTTGCACTGTAGTCGGTACTTTTTGCATTGGTTAACAAATCCACAGATATGAAATGTAAGGTCGTCCTCATGACCTGGTGGGTGATTATTTGCAAACACATGTTACGCTACTGAATCAGTATTTTAAAAAGGACAAAATTGCTGGTAAGACTCAAGGGTTCAATGGTTGGCTGATTTGGGAGAAGCAAATCCCTTTACAACTAGAAATCTCAGAACCCTCAAACCCATGGGTCATCTGACCAAAGAGTCTGGAACTTTCCAACCTTCGTATGAGTCAGAATGTGTCTGTGGGGGGTTGTATTTTTGGCCAAGACGTGTCTTTGAAATGAGTTTAGCGATATGTGCAGTGTAATTTGTGTGGATTTCAATGTTCCGGACAGTAAATGGAAGGCTGGAGGCCATTTTAATATGTTTTCCCAGTTTACTTAACACATCCATTAAATGGCAGATTGTAGGACCCCCCCCCCCCCCCACCACTCACACACACACACACTGTACCCTGTGCCTGAGGCACTTGACATCTGTAATATTTCATCAGTTTATCTCAGTTAAAGTAAGGAGACATGTCTGTCTCCATAACTTCCACTCATTACAGCCATCCCAAGCTGGGCTCGCTAATCTTCACCCTGTCAATGTCATGGGTGGGTGGGGGGTGGGGGGTGCACTGGTTGGGGGATAATAACAGTCAGAGGATGTTTCTTTGACTGAGGACTTCAGTACTTTGTCTTAGCTATGAGGTGAATTCCCTCAAATCTTTGACTCTTTAGCCAATCAAATACCAGAGATCTCATGCTGAGATTTGCGAATGATGATCGCAGAGGAGGAGGAAGTGTTGATAGATCCCTGTGGAGGAAATCTTGTGGGCATGGGCCCTTTTGGAGGTGGGAAGTGTGCTCTTAGTAAATATTAATTACCATTATTTAATCAGGGGAGGCCAGTTGAGAACAGAGCTCTCTTTTACATGGTGCCCAGTAATATATCATTTACATCTAAAAGTCGTAATTAGTAAAAAGTTAGAAAAAAAAAAAAAATAGAAAAATAAATTACACAATAAAAACAACAATGCCTTGTCTCCCATGAATCTCGCCCTTACCTAGCAGGATGCGAGAAGATGAACGGAGGTCAGAACCTTTCGGTTTTTTGGGAACCCAATCAAAAAGTTTCCATTTCTCTGCAGCTGCGGTTCGGATGGCTTCGGTGAGCCCGGCACTGAATGACCCAAACCGGCAAAACAAAATGGAGGCTCAGACACTAAGGCTACATCAAGTCCAAAGGTTCAGAGGTCAGAGTTCATTCACCCGGTCTCGGCCCGCTCTCTGGCTTTCCCAGAGCGCATTGCTGTGACCTCAGTGGCTCTGATTTCCATGTCAACTGGACTCGATAGCTCTCTCTGGGCCAATGGGCTGACCCGAGATTATCCAGTTTCCAACAATGTAGGGAGAACTGCAGGAACAGGCCTCTCTGGAGAGTAACGGCTCCAGTTTTTGTGATTCAGTTTGTGATGTAAACACGACCGAGGCCCAATGAGATGGCTTTCTCCCTGTGACAGGGATGAGGAGGGCGTGAGTTTGGATCAGACCAGTTCTTCCAACCCCACAAACCTCAAATCCACATCCAACTGGCTCTGGAAATCCAGGTCAGAGCACAGAGATGAAGTTTTTGTTCTGATTTCTGATGGCTATTCCAGTAAAATTCTAACCAGCATGCGCAATCCGAGCACATTATTGTTTGAAAATGAGGCAAGCTGCCTCAAACCGGAAAGGTACGGGTATATTTTTAAATCCTTAAAAATGGATTTCAAACAGTCCATAGAATTGCAAGCTAAGTATAGTCATGCTCATACGAATTCTGTATTCCATCAAAATTCTTGCCATACACACACGCATACACACACACACACACATACGCGTTCAGACACACATACACACACATGCGCGCATGTGCACACACACACACACATGCAGACACACGCACACACATGTACACACATTCACACACATGCAGACACACACGCACACACACGTACACACTCACATTTACACACACACACATGCAGACACACTCGCACACACGTGTGCACACACTCACATTTACACACACACACATGCAGACACACTCGCACACACGTGTACACACACTCACTCACACACATGCACACACGTGCGCACACACACTTATACACACACACACATTTCTCCTGAGTTGTGAGGACAGTTCCTGCCTCTAATTCCTGGTCTCATCACACAATGTGCCCATTGATAGTGATTAATATTGTGCAGCTTACAGTCTCTACGGTCCATAAAGCGTCAGCTTAGTCATGGCAGAGCCTCGCAGGCCGGCCGTGTCTGCTGTGTACGGGCATGCTCAGTGAGGACCGCAGACGTGGAGAGCGTGAAACAAACAGCACCGCCTCCCAACTGCACCCGCGGAGAACACAGCACCACCTCCCAACTGCACCCACAGAGAACACAGCACCACCTCCCAACTGCACCCGCAGAGAACACAGCACCGCCTCCCAACTGCACCCGCAGAGAACACAGCACCACCTCCCAACTGCACCCGCAGAGAACACAGCACCACCTCCCAACTGCACCCGCAGAGAACACAGCACCACCTCCCAACTGCACCTGCGGAGTACGCAGCACCGCCTCCCAACTGCACCCGCAGAAAACACAGCACCACCTCCCAACTGCACCCGCGGAAAACACAGCACCGCCTCCCAACTGCCCCCGCGGAAAACACAGCACCACCTCCCAACTGCACCCGCAGAGTACACAGCACCACCTCCCAACTGCACCCGCAGAGTACACAGCACCACCTCCCAACTGCACCCGCAGAGTACACAGCACCACCTCCCAACTGCACCCGCAGAAAACACAGCACCGCCTCCCAACTGCACCCGCAGAAAACACAGCACCGCCTCCCAACTGCACCCTCGGAAAACACAGCACCGCCTCCCAACTGCCCCCGCGGAAAACAAGTGGAGCTGGACTGCCACCATCAGAGCAGGCGACGGGGTTTCCGAAGCGAGATCGCTCTGGCGGTCATATCGCTGAAGGGGGGGGAGTACAGCACCCTCCCAAATGGCAGAGAGCGGCCTTTTACTGCGTGACCTCCCCCCCCCCATGGGGGGCGGCTTTGCCCTCCTCGGGGAGCGGCACGGATCGGGGCACAGGAACACGATGTGACAGAACGGGGCGAAGGTTGGGGGGGGGGGCGCGTCCTTCGCCCCGCTGCCTCTCCTGGGTCGGGGGGACCCCGGTGGCCCACCCCCGCGGGGCCCTCAGAGGCAGGCTGGCCCCAGCCGAGGTCCGGCCGTTTACCTGCGAGGGGGTCAAAGGTCGCGCTATATGTGGAATGGGCCTATGGTGGGGTGGGGGGCGGGACGGGGGGGTAGAAGGTTTATGGTCTGTATGTTCCCCCAAGCCTCAGTCCTGAACCACATTTCACATTTTTGGAAAGAATGAAAGTGGAGATTGTTTGGTTTTGTGTCCCATCTGGATCAAATATGTTCTATAGAATGTTAGATTTCTTTCTTTCTTTTTTTCTCGCCCTGCATGTGGTTCCTTTTTGAGAAAATACTGCAGAGGGCCTGTGGTTGAAAAGGGAACGGTTACGTCAGAACAATCTTTCTGCTGTTCTTATGAATTATTTTAAAAGGTTCAGTGGGGGAAACAGGTTTCTCAGACTCAGGTGAAAAACACATTTATTTTTCCAGATGGGCTCCATCCATAGAGTAATGACCACATCCACCATTCTGTGTCCCACAATCCTTCACTTCGTCCATGGAAATAATGGCCACAGGTGTTCTATGTATAGAACAGATATTCAGCTCCAGAATTCATGCGTTCTTGAGGCTCTGCTTGGTAACCGTTGAGGCCCATGTTGCTGTGTTCACCACTGATATTCTGTTTTTGCCCACACCCATTCGTACACACACACACACACACACACACGTTAGTGAAAATGTTGAATGAACCGCAGATAAGAATGCTGATGTCCACACTGGAAGAACCGTCATGAAACTCTGAGTGACCATATTTTTGTGCAATCGCCTCTTCACTGTGAACTAATTTTCAGTGCATTAAAGCCTAACAGGAAATGGCAGTGTTTGAAAAAACCTCAGGAGGTGTGTGATGTTTGCTACGGTGCCGGTGTATTTTTACCAGTAGAAGTCTCTAAGCTTAAAGAAGGCTTTTAAGAGTCGTTAATTGACCTTGAAGAGAATACGAGAAGAACTCCAGGAACTCCTAATCCAAAAAAGAGAAGGAAAGTGCACATGCGAGGTTTTCATGTAGGAGAGCCAGTACTCAGTGTTGTTCCACAGAGTGCTATAGATTCATGGACTGAGGAAATCGTATTAGACTGGAAAAAAAAAAGATTTTTAACAGATCCACAAAAAATGTAGCGTGGCATAAAAATCTTAATGCCCAGGCGCTTGTGTGAGTATAATATGAAAACCTTTATTTATACGGGTAAATTAACATTAAAAAACAACCTACATTTTGCGAATTACCTCTTCGTCGGGGGCGGACAACTACCGGTAAAAACGAACCAACAACACGCGCGACTAATTGGAACACGTCTGTGAATCATCTCGCACCAATAGGATCGGTCCGCCACAACCGGAGACCGGAATCAACACGCCAGCACGCTAAGTGACAATTATCTCGACGTGACCCGCGACATGAACATTTACTCCAGAATCGAAATAACACAAGAACAAGAGCTCGTGGCTGCATCCACACCGAAAGGGCTAAAAAAAGGAGATGAGCAGGTGATTCGGTTTAACTCCTCAATTCAGGCCTGGATAAGAAGTTGCTTTTAAATAATAAATCCAGTAAGTTTCACGTTTTAAGAGGCACTTCAAATTTGCACCGCCCCTGTCACATCAGAAATATTTAAATTCAAGATACTGTCATTCATGTGTTTTGCCTCCTTGAAGGGTTTGGCCACGTGCAGTTGCAGTTTCCCATATGTATTGCGTATATATGCTTTGTTATCCTTTGCCTCAGTCTCCTTTTTGTCCTTCCTACATAGAAGAAACCACAAGGACACTCAAGTCTTTAAACGACATACACGGAATTACAATTAACTGACTGGCTGTTTTTTTTTTTTCTTCAAATTTCTCAGCCTCATAATGACTTCCTTGTCTTTCACTGGTACAACTCTGGTCCTCACCGTATGTTGGCAAATGCCAACAGATTCCAAAGGCAACCGAAAGGCTGGAATCAAGACTAAACACTGAAAGCTATTGCGATTGAACACACCTGACTAATCATTACATTACATTACAGGCATTTAGCAGACGCTCTTATCCAGAGCAACTTACACAACTTTTTTTACATAGCATTTACCTTGCATCCATTCATACAGCTAGATATGTACTGAAGCAATGCAGGTTAGGTACCTTGCTCAAGGGTACTATGGCAGTGTCCCATCTGGGAATCCATCCTGTGACCTTTAGGTTACAAGACCGACTCCTTACCCATTATACTACACTGCCACTCTAATCAGAAACGAGCAAAGCCATTTGTCCCAAACATTATGGTGCCTTTAAATTTATGCTATGTATAAAAAATGCTTTCGTTTCTAGACGGTGAAACCAAAATGTATAAAAAATACCCTTTAATGAAAGCTGAGAATGTGCACTTAAACCACATGTAAATTGTTTGATTTTGAATTTAAATTTGTGGAGTACAAATAAAAGCC
>CM045896.1:35837500-36052500 GCA_025169545.1 Anguilla japonica
TATGGAACAGCTATGGAAGCTAAAAATGCAACATTTACTGGGGTCACGGTGGTGTGATTGTAGCAACTCAGGCTTTATCTGTCCTATTTTACCCTTTGTTATATGTCAGGGTATGTGGGTTTCACCCTTATGCCTGGCTGTATGGCACTGTTAGCATGTTTGTGGTTGAAAAGTCAGTGGGAGCGCAGTTTCGGTGTTCACGTGAAAAACCCGGGCCACGTCTGGTTGAAAGGTCAAAGCTTTTCTAGCTGACTGGGACGTGACGGGTTAAATCCGGATAAAACCTGAGCTCTATTGAGGTCAGTCTAGACTGTCTGTGTCAAAAACGTCTCTCAGCCTCGATTTCCACCCCTCCAGACGTCTAGATTCTGGGTTTTGGTCACTGGGGCAAGGACGTGATGTTCTGCCTCGGTTATTTGGTCTGCAGTAAAAGGGGGGAGTCAAAGGTCTGTCTCCCGCTCCATACGGGTAGAAATGGAAATGGCAATATGAAGTTGTTTCGTAAGCTAACATTTGGACACTACACACTCACATTCTGCAGGGAGGACACAGCGCCATTCTACCACAAGAACGTCTGCGAAATTCACAGCTTGTTGGCGATGCCTGTTGCTCCTTGTTTTCTCTGCCTTCTCTTTGCCCTAGTTTTATTTGGTTTTGGGGGATATATTTGGTTTTGGGGGTTATATTTGGTTTTGGGGGATATATTTGGTTTTGGTGGTTATATTTGGTTTTGGGGGATATATTTGGTTTTGGGGAATATATTTGGTTTTGGGGGATATATTTGGTTTTGGGGAATATATTGGGTTTGGGGGATAAATTCGGTTTTGGGGGATACATTTGGTTTTGGGGGTTAAATTCGGTTTTGGGGGTTATATTCGGTTTTGGGGGTTTTATTTGGTTTTGGGGGACATATTTGTTTTGGGGGGTTATATTTGGTTTTGGGGAATATATTCGGTTTTTGGGGGTTATATTCGGTTTTGGGGGTTAAATTCGGTTTTGGGGGTTATATTCGGTTTTGGGGGTTTTATTTGGTTTTGGGGGACATATTTGGTTTTGGGGGTTATATTTGGTTTTGGGGAATATATTCGGTTTTGGGGGTTATATTCGGTTTTGGGGAATATATTCGGTTTTGGGGGTTATATTCGGTTTTGGGGGACCGGTCATGATCTGCACACACGTGCATGCTCTGCCTTCGCCCCACGGCTGTTCTCCTGTCTTGGCTCATTTTGTTTTTTTGCGACTTAATCAGCCCGCCTGACTAATTGAATAATTTAATTTGTTTAATGAGAGTGATTTGTGGTCTGATGAGAGAGAGTGTTTAAATGCTAAAGTGCTTCTATCCGTGGTGACTGTCACACGCTGGGTACATCACAGGTGCGGCGGTCGCTATTAATTTAATGCGCTTTCTCTCACCTGTGCCCCGTCGAGCTCACAGCTGCTGTGCTAACGACTCCATTTTCGCCGGGTGTCCTTCCAGTCTTAATAAAGACGAAACAGCCGAAACAGCCTGCAAAAAGTCGTCTTTTTTTTGTTTGTTTTTTTTGAAGTGGAACCATAAATATCGATGCTGAAAAGGTGGGGGGAACGGGTATGACAAAAATCAGGGGAAAAAAAATTTCATTAGCAAAAATAAATAAATAAAAATAAATAAATAAAAAAAATAATAAAGATTGGGCAAAAATGAGAGCCTAGTTTGGCGTGGTGACTTAGAATGAAGACTGAAAGAAAGACTTAATTCAGGCATGTGCTGGATGTCAGGAGATGCTCTGAAAATGGTTTCATTTTCAATTGTATGTTTTTACTGATCCCCCCCCCTCCTTTATTCTACTTTAATTTTAGGCCATTACTCCATGTTAAGCTACATTAAGCTCAATGGTTTCTATTCATTTTCAGTTGCATATCTGACTGATGTGTTGGACTACCTTAATGACTAGGATCTAGTGTCTCCTCCCACTCCTCTTCTGCCTGAATTGAATTTGAATTTTTCTATTTTAGAACATCAAGCTGTTGGTTTTGCTTAGATGTGGATTTTACTAACAGATTTCCTGTCATGTCTAGGCAGTATCTTTCTCCACAAAGCAAGGCCGTGTGCAGGTAAAATTAATTTCTGATCGTACCATCAGACACGTCTAGGTCATTAAGCCCCTTTTAAGATCCCATTTTGGCCATTCTGGGGGCGTTTTGTCCACTTTAGAATTTACTTAAAACGCTTCCGTATTTGACCCTGCGCTTTTATTTAAGAAATAAGTTAAAGCGTAAACATAGGTCCCCTTTGTTTATTTCCAGAGCTCAGCTTCTATTATAGGCCATTAAGCCACATTAAGCTCAAGGGTTCCAATTCATTTTGAACTGCATGTTTTTTTGGATTAAATGAATGATTTTTGTTTCACTTGAAATTTTCTAGTCTCTTCTCTCATCCCCAACATAGCTGAATTTAATTATTACCTCTCTACGTTTTAAATATTATTAGGACATTAAGCTCTCAGTCTTGCTTAATTTCAGAATTTGATTTCAGACCGGTTCTGTCTACCGTAGTAATTATGTCTGAACCGGAACAGCTGGTTTAATTTTCAGATATTTTCATTTTTCAGTATCATTAAGCCAGGTTAATCCCCATTTTAAATTAAATCATATTATTTTCCTTTTCACTATTTTAAGAACTCATGGCACCCCACACCTTGAAATTTTTAATTTGCTTTAAAAAGGTGTTTGCCTTGCTAAGCTTTTTGGTGGTTTTTGAACTACCATTTATAAATTGTAATATACACAATTATGAAACTTGGCATCACAGGCAGGACTTTTAATGAACAGACTGCCTGTTACCGTCAGGTTTCAGGTAGCCAGACAAACATTCGTTCTAATCATGCGGTAACGTCCCATCGTCTTTGAACTCCGAAATGTTCTGCATTGAGCCGCGTTTGCATAAAAATGAGTTGTTTTTGGAACGGAAATTTAAATCTGCCTGACCCAGACGGTGCCCTGTGTTGCCGTCTTCCCGCTAATAGAGGTGCGTTTGCCTTCCGCCCACAGCGGGTGCTTTGTGAATCATACGACACCTTGTTTCTGGCACTTTTGAGGGTTTAAGTGGCGCGAAAACATCACAGACCTTTTGCGGCTTGCCCTCTCAGTCCCTAGACTTGAACTCGATCGAGAACTTGCGGTTCGAATCAAAGTGCGTAGCTCACGAGCACGGATCGAATAATCTTCAAAGATTCCGTTTGGATCCCCCGCAAATACGTTCGCTCGTGAAACGGTGGTCCTTCTGGAGGGAGGGGGCACGAAAGACTGAAAGCAGGGGCGCCAATAATAATAATTTTGACACGTGGGCTATATTTCCTGGGGAAGAAACATTAGTTGCGAGACAAAACCTGTTTTCTCTGAGCGCTTGCATTAGAATAAAAGAATAGAAGTTTCCCATTTTGTGCATATACGTCATTACAGTTTAGTTTCTATATCCTTTGCTCATCTGTACAAAGGGTGTGAATACTTTTAGTGGGTAGTGTATTATAGTCAGTTTTTTGAAAGAGGGTTGCATTTAGCTGTAAATGCAACCCATAAAATTTGTCCTTTGCTGCCATTCTTGAAATAATTCTGAAATAAAAAATGATCATGCCCCCCCCCCCCCCCTTATAACCGGGAGGAGGGGTTGAAAATACTCTCCAGGAGAGCCAGAGAGTCTTCTTGCTTCACTCGGTTTGATTTAATGACTCGTTGTTCCATTATCTTACTAAATGCAACAGAGGACATCCTGTGCATTTCGAAACATTAAAAATCCACATTAAACTTTCCTGGCCTTCCTATCTATCTTTCTATCCCACAGAACACTGTAAGTGACCAGTGAAAAATCATATGGAAATGATTATGGGTATCAGAATTCTGAATGACAGCAATGGTCTTTGGTCCCAACATTTCAGGCGGTCTTGATGAAAGCTTCCAGTCAAACAATCGTGTTATTTCAGGCTTAGAACAGTTAGCATAAAGGGTTAACCCATAGTGGCCCCACTCTACCAAAGTAACCGTGTTTAACTCACGCAAGAAAACACACACACACACACACACACACACACACACACACACACACACAGCGCGCGCGCAAATTCAGACCTCCCATAAAGTGAGTAGCTGCCAAAAGTAAACTGGGAAATGGTAAAGTGGTACTCTTCTTCTTCTTCTTTTTTCAAAAAGGGAAAACAAAAAAAGTTGATTTCACAGAATCTTTTTTTTCCCCAGAGGGAATAGTCCAACCTGGTGTTGAGACAGATTTAATGTAAATGACTCTTTTAAACCTGTGCTTGCTTTGGACATCTTCAAAAGAGAAACAGCCTTAATCTCCTATAAAACACCAACTTTAGGTTGTTGCACAACTAAAGCCTCTTTCATGTACCTCTCAGGATTCTTCCCAAATCCTTAAAGAGTTTTTTGTGTTCTTTTTTTCCCCCTTCGATGTGAAACTGCTTTTGTAAAATGAACGGATGGAACAAAATCCTTGAGAGAACTCGGAAACATGCCCATGTTTCCACTTTCACACAGAATATGCCAATAGCCATAAAATGTATACAGGGTGTATATATTTATTACTTAGTGTGCTGGCAGTAATTATCTATTGCAGTGCCAAATAAATTTTACGCGATGATATAGCAGTGGGTGATTTTTAAAAGGTGATTTTATGCTCAGAATACAGTCAACGTTTTGACAGTAAATGTTTACGTAAAAATCTCCAGGATGTATAGACCTTATAAGACATCATGATTCGCTTGCAAGCCCATACAGTGAACATACATACAACATGTACAGTGCTATGTTGTTCTTGTACCGGTTTTGAAGCCAGTTCTGCTAATTTTGAGATGCTAAAAAAAAAAAAAAAAATACTGTTCAATTTTGTTAAATATTTTTGGGGACCACATTCTGTGGAGTGAAGTTGTAATAACGTAACTCAGGAGAAAACCAAGGTAGGAATTCATCTTTAACTCTCTAAATATAACCACCGTGGACAACTCTACAAAGTCCCTGGTGTGGAAGAGGATTGTCATTTAAATACGTGAAAAACGAGTGCATTGGATAACTATGACGCAGGAAAAAATGAGCAGGTGTCAGTCTCAGTTTTTGTCTATGAAACACAACAAAAAATATAAATAAAAGAAATGGCGCGACATTTCATTCTCTCATTTGACAGAGTTTGAGAGTGAGAGGAGAACGAAGACATTCGCTGACTCGCTGAATTATTGAAAGTAAAAAAAGAAATGAAGAAAAAAAAATCTATGCACCCGTTCTTCCGCGCTCGGAGCGATCCGAATATGGTGCTGTCTCTCGGTAAAGCCTCCGCGGCCGGATGTGTCCTCGAGCAGACTTGCCTGCTGGATGGAGGCGGCTCTGCCGGCGTGATCCTCGCCCCGCGCATCGGATGCGACGGCAGCCTGTCCCACGCGCAGCGAGCTCCGCGCAGCAGGCTGTCAAACCGAATTACCGTCACACGCACTGCAGATCAATAGCGCCGAGCCTCTGTCACAGCCTAGAAATGCACTAGGCGCGCCTAAGAAAGCGAGCGACAGAGAAAAAAAAAGCGAAAGTACAGTTCATGTGTTCTTTTCCCCCCGAATCCCCCCCCCCCCCCCCTTAACCATTAAAAAACCTTCCACTGGTTTTATTTTTGCACCGGATATCGACATTGCATTTTCAGCTGTGTCTAACAGTAGACAGTGATGCGAAGTTTTTATTGGTGACATTTTAGCTGAAGGAAAGGGAAGTGAAGCTTAATTTGTGTGCGCTTATTATTAATGTATTTATAAGCAGACTGTAGCCTACACTATGCTGAACCAAACACAGCTTCTGGCTCACGGAAATGACACCAGCAGATACAAAGAAATTGTGATTGCAAAATAATTTTTTTATTCTCAATGTACTGTGCTTTAGCATGTAATCAGACTTTACCACAACACAGTAAATGTATAGTTTTAATTCAAATAATTTTTTATGGAATTAACCCTGCTTAATTTAAAGGAACATACTGGTGCAAAACCTTAACAGACTCACACAGATTTATTATAAAATGTAAATGCTGCATGCTGTGTTATGCTTGCATTAATAGAGTAATGTGAACACACAACTATATATCTACTTTGCGATATGAACCTTCAGTAAAAAAAAAATCTGTGCTTCTGTGCAGGTTGGGTTGGTGTATAAGGCAAAGTAGCACCGAAATTCAAGGTCAAGTTTTTATTTTCATGTAACATGAATCACATTAATCTCACTTCTCAAGTGGCATCTGGCTTTAATGTAAAATGATCTATCTCGTTTGATTCTAGCGGCTAACAGACTATCCCAGTGACTCGGGGGACATAATGATTCAATTTTGCTTACTAACCAGGATAAAGTTACTGAACAATTTTTAAAATATTGCCACATAGTTTATACTTTCTCTTCTTGATTTACAGATAAAATATTATCTGAGCATTTGAGCTTCCACATGCAGACATTCTTCAGTCAGCACAACCTCTTGAACACGCACGCACACACACACACACACACACACACACACACGCAACACACAACACACACACATATGCACACACGCACGCACACCCACGCACACACCCACACACACGTACACCCACACACACACACACACTCTGCTTTATCCAGTATGCAGCACTGAGAGGCAGGTATGCCAGAGTAACACACATACACACACACGCGCACACACACACACACACACACACAGTATGCAGCACTGAGAGGCAGGTATGCCAGAGTAACACACACACACACACACACACACACACAGTATGCAGCACTGAGAGGCAGGTATGCCAGAGTAACACACACACACACCACACACACAGTATGCAACACTGAGAGGCAGGCATGCCAGAGTAACACACACACACACACACACACACACACACACAGTATGCAGCACTGAGAGGCAGGTATGCCAGAGTAACACACACACGCACACACACAGTATGCAACACTGAGAGGCAGGCATGCCAGAGTAACACACACACACACACACACACACACACACACACACACACACACAGTATGCAGCACAGAGAGGCAGGTATGCCAGAGCAGTGGGGATTGGTGGGTCCCAGTGGAGGCCTGCAGATGTTGCTGGCCCTGCACCTGTCTGTCTGGCTGCTGTAACTGGGACTCATTCAGTGTGCATGCGATGAGTGCTGGCCTTAAGCTCCGCCCCCTGGGAATAACAGCTTCACCTTGCTGATGTGTTCAGGTGCGTCATTCTCAACGTCTTCTGGCCGTCTCAGTATTTTCTGAGTGGCTCAGTGTGTTCTGGCTGTTTCAGTGTGTTCTGGCTGTCTCATATGTTCTGGCTGTTTCAGTGTGTTCTGGCTAGCTCAGTATTTTCTGAGTGGTCTCAGTGTGTTCTGGCTAGCTCAGTGTGTTCTGAATTCTGGATGTGTTAGTGTGCTCTGACTAGCTCAGTGTGGACTCATTCCTATTATATTTTAAGTGGTTCTGGAGAAGAGGGTCTGCTAAATGAAATGAAAGTATTCTATTTCCGAAGGGGGAACGGTCCTCCCTGTTTTTGCGAGGCGATCTTATGTAAGGTGAACACGGCGTGCTCTGCACACGGACTCCCTGTGAGATCCTGCGGTAAACAGGCCGAGTCCTGCAGTGACTCAGCCCAGTCCGGGCCGCGCTACGCAGTGTACCGTGCAGCGTCTGCCCCCGAAGTGTGCCCACATGAAAAATAACACTCCCAGAACCCCCCCTGGGTGACTGGGCTCTTACACAACGCCGGCCGTTGAAAAGAGAAAAAGGGCCCGAGGTGGCGATCCGTGTCCCAGAATGTCCTACGGTCTGTTGGGCAAGTCCTGTTAGCCGTCTCTAGGGTTATCCTGTTAGCCGTCACTAGGGCTGTCCTGTTAGCCGTCGCTAGGGTTATCCTGTTAGCCGTCACTAGGGCTGTCCTGTTAGCCGTCGCTAGGGTTATCCTGTTAGCCGTCACTAGGGCTGTCCTGTTAGCCATCGCTAGGACTGTCTTGTTGGCCGTCGCCAGGACTGTCCTGTTAGCCATCGCTAGGGCTGTCGTGTTAGCCATCACTAGGGCTCTCCTGTTAGCCATCGCTAGGACTGTCTTGTTGGCCGTCGCCAGGACTGTCCTGTTAGCCATCGCTAGGGCTGTCCTGTTAACAGTCACTAGGACTGTCCTGTTAGCCATCGCCGGGGCTGTCCTGTTAAACGTCGCCGGGGCTGTCCTGTTAGCCATTGCCGGGGCTGTCCTGTTAGCCGTCGCTGGGTTTGTCCTGTTAGCCGTCGCCGGAGTTGTCCTGTTAGCCGTCACTGGGGTTGTCCTGTTAGCCTTCGCCGGGGTTGTCCTGTTAGCCATCACCGGGGTTGTCCTGTTAGCCGTCACTGGGGTTGTCCTGTTAGCCTTCGCCGGGGTTGTCCTGTTAGCCGTCACTGGGTTGTCCTGTTAGCCTTCGCCGGGGTTGTCCTGTTAGACGTCGCCGGGGCTGTCCTGTTAAGGCTTCTCTGTGTATTTCACAAACAGATTGTCCAAGACAATATATGACCACTCAAGGGTGTCACTAGGGCTGTCCAGTTAGCCGTCGCTGGGGCTGTCCTGTTAGCCATCGCCGGAGTTGTCCTGTTAGCCGTCACTGGGGTTGTCCTGTTAGCCTTCGCCGGGGTTGTCCTGTTAGCCATCACCGGGGTTGTCCTGTTAGCCGTCACTGGGGTTGTCCTGTTAGCCTTCACCGGGGTTGTCCTGTTAGCCGTCACCGGGGTTGTCCTGTTAGCCTTTGCCTAGGGCTGTCCTTTTAGCCGTCGCCGGGGTTGTCCTTTTAGCCGTCGTCGGGGTTGTTGTTTGTTGTGTGTCGCTGTGGGCGAGACAGAGGAGAAGTTTGAGGGGCTTCTCCTCTGTTCGCCATAGTAAAATGAACTGAATGACTGTCTGATTTCCGTATTGCATGTTCTTCAATAAAGCTCAAATGAGTTTGAACTACTTTATGTGTCAGCTTTCATCATGGATCCTCGCCACGTTATGGCTTATATCCTGACTCTTGCGTCGCGGGTTGATGACAAAGTCGTTGATTTCTTCAATTGGCTTCGTCCCCTCTTCTGGCAAAAAGCTATTCGCTATTAGCATAGGTAGCTAACGTTAGATCATTAGCTAGCTAGTTAGTTAGCTAATGTTAGCTTGTTAGCTAGCTAATGTTAGCTTGTTAGCTAGCTAATATTAGCATAATTCACTTTGCCAACTTTTGATAGATAGTAATGCTAACTATGAATCTGGAGAAGAATTCACTAGGTTTTCCTATATCACATTAGCAACAAGCTAGCAAGAAGCTAGTAATTAGCATAACTCACTTTGCCAACTTTTGATATTGATTATAACACTTAACAGCTCGAAATGCAGGTCCGATGTATTAAGCATATAAATAACCTCAAAATCGACTCAAAATTCATAAAAATCGGCCCACCGGGAGTTGAAATATGGCCACTTCTAGTTTAAACAGCCATTTTGAATTTTGAAAATGTCAGAAATGGATTCAGCGCCCGCAATAACCCCCAAAACCACTCCAATATTGTCCAAATCAGCCAAACAGTTGCTGAAATATTGTCCATATAGGTGATTCTGCTAATTAATGCTAATTATGCTAATTATGATAATTGCCCAACATATGCAAGTTAGCATCCAGCAGTTTCTAAAAGTTTTACATTTCTAACATAAAACTTTGGGGTACTCATCATTTCCGGGTTCACAATAGGGCTCTATAGGCTGGCAAATAGACTAATATATGACCACTCAGTCTCAAAAAGTGTCACTAGGGCTGTCCTGTTAGCCGTCGCCGGAGTTGTCCTGTTAGCCGTCACCAGGGTTGTCCTGTTAGCCGTCACCGGGGTTGTCCTGTTAGCCTTCGCCGGGGTTGTCCTTTAGCCTTCGCCAGGGGTTGTCCTGTTAGCCGTCACCGGGGTTGTCCTGTTAGCCTTCGCCGGGGTTGTCCTTTTAGTCCTCGCCAGGGTTGTCCTTTTAGCCGTTTTTTCACCGGGGTTGTCCTTTTAGTCGTCGCCCGTGGTTGTCCTTTTATTCATTTTTGTCGCCGGGGTTGTCCTTTTAGTCATCGTCGGGGTTGTCCTTTTAGTCGTTTTTTCCGCCGGGGTTGTCCTTTTAGCCGTTGCCGGGGTTGTCCTTTTAGTCATTTTTGTCGCCGGGGTTGTCCTTTTAGTCGTCGCCGTGGTTGTCCTTTTAGTCATTTTTGTCGCCGGGGTTGTCCTTTTAGTCATCGTCGGGGTTGTCCTTTTAGTCGTTTTTTCCGCCGGGGTTGTCCTTTTAGCCGTTGCCGGGGTTGTCCTTTTAGTCATTTTTGTCGCCGGGGTTGTCCTTTTAGTCATCGCCGGGGTTGTCCTTTTAGTCTTTTTTGCCGCCGGGGTTGTCCTTTTAGTCGTCGCCAGGGTTGTCCTTTTAGTCTTTTTTGTCGCCGGGGTTGTCCTTTTAGTCGTCGCCAGGGTTGTCCTTTTAGTCGTTTTTGTCGCCGGGGTTGTCCTGTTAGCCATTTTTGTCTGAGGGGTGGGGGGGGCGCGGGCAAACTGGAAATGTGCTGAGTCAGGGTAATACGTGCCCAAGTGTAAACATGGCTGCGTTCAGGGTGGTGGTGGGGGGGTTTGAGGGGGGGCTCAGTCCTCTCCTAAAACACTCACGCTGTTGCAAAAGCAGAGGTCTGCATTCCAGAGGCCCGTGCCAGGCCCCAGTTGCAAAATCAGTACTCCAACCCCCCCCCCACCCCCCCTAACCCCCCTAACTCCCCCCCGCTGGACAAACACGCGAGCGCTTCCCAGCGGAACGGAACATCCTCCTGCCGCCAGGACTCCTTCAGGTCTTTATTTATGGGGGAGAATGAACTGCGTTTCCTCCCCCACTCCCTCACTCACTCACTCACTCACTCACTCGCTCCCTCCATCCCTCACTCCCTCCCTCCCTCCCTCACTCGCTCCCTCCATCTCTCACTCACTCGCTCCCTCCATCCCTCACTCACTCCCTCCCTCTCACCCTCCCTCGCTCCCTCCTTCCGAGGGTCCCACCAGCGTTTCAGCCTGCCTTCTGGCCCGCAGCTCAGCCACACGAGAAAAACATGTGTCGCTCTATTCTGTCAAAAAACAAGCATCGCTTCATCCTGTCCTGGAGCCTGAGGTCCCGGGCTCTCTCAACCCCTGACATAAGGCATCAACCAGGGACCACTTACACCCTACTAACTTGAACCAACCATTGTCATGTGCTTTCGCCTCACTGTAAAATGGCCGCTGACATACCTTGTCATAACATTTGCTTTCAGTAGACAGGTATTGGCCGAAAGGTTAAAAAAAAAAAAAAAAAATTCTCTAATTTACAGTTCTCTGTGAAAGCAATGCTAGTGTATCTTTGGTACAATCTTTCATGAAAGTGATGCTATAGTCGTATTGTAGGTAGTACCCGCTGGAGCTCCCAGCCCCTGTCAGGCCTGGTTTGGCCAGGATTATTCGGCACCCTGGGGGGCACCACTGCCACAGAGAACCAGCTGTTTTGCTGAATGTGCTCCCTGGGAACCGCAAGATATCTTTATGACCGTTAGCAAAAAAAAAAAAAAGTTTAAATTAGTATGGTCAGTATCTGGACAGGGCAGGATAAGTGTAAGACTGCTCTTATCCAAAAACCCAGTAAGTGCTAACATCGATTTTCAGACAGGTGAAAGAGGAACACAAGGGTTTGTTCTCTCCAGAACCAAAAAGAGCTCTTTACAGCTATAAACATCACACTTAACAAAGTGCATGATCATTCAACTAAAACAGAACCCACCAATCAGCAGCCATGCTGTAGAGTGGAGAGGTCAGAGTTCAGAGGTCAGTGAGCAGAATGCCTGTATTTGTTGACCAACGTGTGTGCATACTGCAAGGCTAATCTTAAATACATGGTATTTCTGTATCGCCTTGCTCAAGTTGTTTTCTGTTGTTTTGAGAGACGTTCCGTTCAGTCTACAAATCAGCATACAAATCACAGATGCCATGTTGAACACGAACTGCCGCGATGTTGTTTTTCCAAGTCGTGAGTTCAAGAGACGCAAAACGTTATTTGTCAGACGGTTGCAAAACAAGAACGAAAGCTCCACGGAAAGGACGCGCAGCGTTTCACAACGATCCTGAAGGGAGACGTGAGCCAGTTGAAATGATGATGCGCAGATTCTCCAGCAACACGAACAAAAGCCACCCATTTTAAATGCTCACCGACCGGGTCGGTTTGAGCAAGAAGTAAGAAAATAAATCAATACGATAATCGTGACATGGTGGACTTTGCGGAGAACGACAGTTCGGATGCACACTGCAGCCAAGCCGTTTCACTGCGGATAGAAGCTGTTTCATGCCCTTGCCTAGAAGGGATTCCAGCTACAGTAAACTAGAGGCACTGGGCCCACGAACCTCGCAAACCTGATTTCACCTGCGCCCCAGTGTGGATGTGTCCCACTGGGTTTTGTCACAGACGTGGGCGGGGTTTCTCAGGTTTAAATGAGTTCAGCATTCCGAGATCTACCTCTCTCTCTCTCTCTCTCTCTCTCTCTCTCTCTCTCTCTCTCTCTCTCTCTCTCTCTCTCCATCTCTCTCTCTCTCTCTCTCTCTTCTCTCTCTCTCTCTCTCTCTCTCTCTCTCTCTCTCTCTCTCTCTCTCTCTCTCTCTCTCTCTCTCTCTCTCGTGTCCTACTGCTCACGGGAATGTCACCCTAAAAGGCTCCCTTTCGTTTTCTATCAGGATACAAAACTCAGTTGCATGGCCGTGTGCCTGAAGCATTTATAAATCTGTTGATAATGTCCGACCAAACATTTTTCTGGTGAAACTGGAGGAAAGGACAGGGAGGGCCAACTGTAAGACTGTACCACCCTCATATCCTAAAACCCAACAGCCCAACTCTACAGCTATGAACAATAGACCTGATTAAAATAGATGATTATTCAACAAAAACAAAATCCATCAATCAGCAGGTATACATTAGAGTGGAGAGGTCAGTGAATATAATTCTGCAGTATGTGTATTTGTAGACCTGCACACACAGAGATATACATTTATGTGTAATACATATGACTGGAACCTAATTTACATTAATTAAACTCTGGCACTCACCAATGGAGATGAGCACACTTGAAGTTTTGTATTATATTTTCAGTATATTTGAAATATGACTGCAGACATGACACAAGAAACTCTCGAAACACACAAAATAGCAGATCCAGGGGAGTCTCTCCATCACCGTAAGCATCGATAGGTCTATCATGCGCTCCATAACGAATATGAGAAGCCCACCGCAAGGCCACTTTGGACAAAAGGCTCAGCCAGCGCCAGTTTGGGCACCATTCCGGTTCGGCTTTGCTGACTCACCCATGTGGACGTCCAGGTAGAAGGGGTCCATGGCGACCTGCAGACCGCGTAGGGGAGGCGGGGGACCGGGCTGGGTCTCGCCGGTGGCTGGCAAAGGGTCGGGCTCGACGGGATCTGGCGACTTCGGCTACCGTGGAGAAGGAGAGCTCTTTCCTCCGGGTTCTGTTCCTTTCGACTCCGGGTCTTGAAGAAAAAGCGCACTGTCCCCTGCCGCAGATCAATCTGTTATGAACTCCCCATTCTCTGCGTTAGGAAATCCTGGCTTTCTTCCCTCGGAAGGCAGAAGTGAAAAGTGTGGTGTGGTGGGATGAAATTCCAAAAGCGAAGGAGAGTTTCTCAAGACTGCGGGACGTCTGGAGACAATGGGCCCTGCTCTGGGCTCTTTCTTTAAAGTTACTTTAAAATGCCCTGCCGCTCCCTGTCCGTCCGTGCTGCAACTTAAACGTCAGGGCGTCACATTTAAAGAAGTCCCCTGTACGCAAAAAGCGTAGCGATCAGAAATGTGTTCCCCAAGCTGTAACAAATGTAGAATTGTCAGAGGGAGATGATGATCATTTCTTCTCTGAGGTGCACGAATGCCTCATGGAACATTGTGTTAATAGGAAGACGCAAAAATAAAAGTCAGAGCTTCAGGTTCCCTCCATCTAGACGTATCTGGTTATGAATTCCAGAATTTGTCTGGTAAGGTTTACATACTCTGTACAAACATAACAAATGTACTCATGCCAAGTTCTGGACATAGTTTCTATACACGTATGAACCTTTAGAAGAGGCCCTGTTAAATAGCCCAAATAGACTTCCCTCAAAATAGTCCCCCCCAAAGGTTTTTGGCAGCACAAAAATCAGGGAATAAATAACATCCCAAAATTGTTTGTGGAAGTTTTTTGCTTTTTTGTTTTTTTTGTCTAATACTCCAGAAGTTAGTTGCGAAAGCATTCAAAAACAATCTGGAACAGACGACAGTGCGCTTGTTCACACTGCTAATCGTTATTATGCGTCATACATCACGCAGTGGCAACAGGCAAGGGTGATCAGTCCAGAACAGAGGAATACAGGAGGGCTCGTTTCAAACACAAAGGCAGTGTCTACTCATTTCTGAGCACCTGACAGTGATGAATTTCATTGCAATTATTAGAATTTTTGCTATTATTGATGACAGTGTACATAGTAGTGCTATTACTGCTGATAACAGGCACGTGTGGAGCGGCAGGGAAGTTTGGAGGGGGGGGGGGGGGGGGGGGGGCTCCTAAGTCAGTGGGGGGGGGGGGGCTCCTAAGTCAGTGGAACAGCAGGGGGGAAGGGGGGGGGCTCCTAAGTCAGTGGAACAGCGGGGGGGGGGGCTCCTAAGCCAGTGGAACAGCGGAGCCCCCCCGGGATCTGACCCCACAAACTTCCGGCTCCCCAGCGGTGATCGAGCCCTTTTGACCCCCCCTCGCCCGAGCCCCTCTGTGAACAGGACTTCATCGGACGGAGCATCGCAGCTGGGCGCGTGGGCGACTGAAATGAGAGGGAGGCGCAATACAGATGTTTAGCACGGCCTGCGAAAGCCCTTTCAAGCGTGCGGATGTAGAAAAGCGAGAGGAACGCCACATGCGACGGAGCGGAATTCTTGCGCGCGCATGCTTCCGCGCATGGACGCAGCCCCGCCGGCGCTCTGGTGGCGGTCCGCCGGGCGCAGCGACGACAGCGGGGGGGGGGGGGGGGGGGGGGGGGGGGGGCGGGGGGGAGGAGCGCGATAAAATCAATTCGGCGCAAAGTCATCGATCAGGCGGAGCACTCAAAAACTGCCATCACGCCGTGTACACGCCGCATAATACATCAGCCCATAAACGAGCCAATTAACCAAAGCACCTTATCTGGGTGAGCTAATGAACCGGGGGAGGGGGTCTGCTGGCTGTTTCCATCCCATACAGTACCTGGGGGAGGGCGGGGGGGGGGGGGTGTGCTGGCTGTTCCATCCCCTGCAGTACCTGGGGGGGGGTGGGGGGGTGCTGCTGGCTTTTTCCATCCCTACAGTACTGGGGGGGGGGGGGGGGGGGTGCTGGCTCAGTTCCATCCCCTACAGTACTGGGGGAGGGGGGGGGGGGGGGGGGATGCTGGCTTGGTCCATCCCCTGTAGTACCTGGGGGGGGGGGGGAGGGGGGGGTTCTGGCTCGGTCCATCCCCTGCAGTACCGGTTGGGGGGGGGGGGGGGGTGGGCTCGGTTCATCCCTGTTATGGTGGGGGGGGGGGGGTTCTGGCTTGGTCCATCCCCTACAGTACCTGCGGGGAGGGGAGGGGGGTTCTGGCTTGTCCATCTCCTACAGTACCTGCGGGGATGGAGGGGGTGTTCTGTCTTGCTCCATCTCCTACAGTACCTGCGGATGGATGGAGGGGGGGGTTCTGGCTCTTGCTCCATCTCCTACAGTACCAACCCCAGAGAGGGTCCCTCCTTCACATTGCAGCAGAGCACAGACAGCCGCAGGCCTGACAGCCAATGAACGAACAGCGCTCTTAATGCCCTGGGATGATTCCAGAACACATGATGAGACGGCCGATGACGGAGGCTTTGCTAAACGATGCGTCATCACTCCTACCTTAGCGCTGATCCTGCCAGGCTAAATACTGCAGAAAGTTCTAGAGACCCTGCAGGCTCCTTGTGTTGGGTCTTTTGTAAGGCACGCTAACGCTGCTAGTTTGTCCCGAGCAACCCTCCGTGACTAGAAAATCCACAATATAGTTCATCGTCGTTTATAATCGATAAGCTGAGAATAATTTCCTAAATGAGTTCGCCAGAAGCTACGGCTAACGCTTTATAATATGGACAAGACAGTAATAACAGCAATAATAATATGGGAATGCTTCTCTCAAACACATTTACTAATATTAATGTGAGACTAAACAAACTTAACTGCAACTTTAAATTTTTAATACAATTTAATTATTTACATTGAAGTTGTTAGTGAATTTATAAGCATTTATAACTGCACTGTTTTCACCTTACTCTGCAGAGTACATTTTAAAACTAATAGATGTACCCCCTTTCAGATACCAAAGCAATGCTGGAATCAGTGGCCATGTTTTAACAAAACTTGAACTTTGAGTTAGCCATGACTTGCTACAGTGCTGTTATAAAAAATACAAGCTCAGTGAACAAAACGGGCAGTATGCTCTGGTGTTTTTCTGCTTTCTCTGTTTGCCTTGAATCCATCGCCATGTTTAAAAGCCGTGTAGCATGCAGCGGCTAGCATGCGCCTCAGGCAACTGCACCGCGCTGCTGCTTCAATGCTGTGGCTGTAACGACATGCGACAGGCTATATGCCCATGCACCATGCAACATGCTATATGCCCATGCACCATGCGACAGGCTATATGCCCATGCACCATGCAACATGCTATATGCCCATGCACCATGCGACAGGCTATATGCCCATGCACCATGCAACATGCTATATGCCCATGCACCATGCGACAGGCTATATGCCCATGCACCATGCGACATGCTATATGCCCATGCACCATGTGACATGCTAAATGCCCATGCACCATGCAACATGCTATATGCCCATGCACCATGCGACAGGCTATATGCCCATGCAACATGCTATATGCCCATGCACCATGCGACAGGCTATATGCCCATGCACCATGCGACATGCTATATGTCCATGCACCAGGCGACATGCTATATGCCCATGCATCATGCTATATGCCCATGCACCATGCGACATGCTATATGCCCATGCACCATGCGACATGCTATTTGCCCATGCACCATGCGACATGCTATATGCCCATGCACCATGCGACATGCGATATGGGCCATGTGCCATGCAACGTAACATGCATCAGTCACTGCTTCACCATTATATCAATGTATAATTGTGCTTATTCCAACAAATAAACCAGGAATTTAAATGTATATTTTACTTTAAATAAACTATGAGGAGATAATAGTATCAAGCATTACTGCTATTATAGCCCTTATATATATATATGTGTGTGTGTGTGTGTGTGTGTGTGTGTTTGTGCATGCATGTTCCAGAGGGTGTGTAGACTAAAGAATGTCTGCATGTGGAAATACATTTTGTGTAAGTGGTTTTCTTTAAGACACACACACACACACATGCGTATCTTAGAGAAACCCACTTGTATAAACTTAAAGAACGTTATCTTGTGCTGAGGGAAGCAGAACGGACCCGAGAAGAACGAGAAGCAGACGAGTGGAGACAGGCGGAGGGCAGGACGGCCCGCGGTGGGTCCGCGCTAACGAGCGGGCGGAAGGCCGGAGCCTCTCACGGGCTTGTGTGGACGGCTCAAGGTTAGTCAGGGAACGTCCATCCCTTTCAGCTCCTTGCAGTGTGATTCACGGAGAGGGCGACTCTCACGCTGCTGCAGCACAAGACTGAAGCGCACACCTCCCGATTTTTGCAGATTTTTTTTTTTGCCTCTGCGGAAAGGCTGTGAAATTAAGACGCGCGGTACTGTTTTAAAAGATCTTACTGGGCTTTAACCGTGAATCCCCCTGGGCACGGTGAATCCCCCTGGGCACAGTGAATCCCCCTGGGCATGGTGAATCCCCCCTGGGCACGGTGAATCCCCCTGGGCACAGTGAATCCCCCTGGGCACAGTGAATCCCCCTGGGCACGGTGAATCCCCCTGGGCACAGTGAATCCCCCTGGGCACAGTGAATCCCCCTGGGCACAGTGAATCCCCCTGGGCACGGTGAATCCCCCCTGGGCACAGTGAATCCCCCTGGGCACAGTGAATCCCCCCTGGGCACGGTTAATCCCCCTGGCACGGTGAATCCCCCTGGGCACAGTGAATCCCCCTGGGCACGGTTTCTTATCCTTAATATTCCCGCGTGGAGCAGCGGGCACTGAAAGAGATGCTTTTCTCCCCTTTCCTTGTGCTCTAGCATCTTTGCACAGCCCCCCAAACGCCCCCCACCCCCCACCCTCGTCCAATAAAACAACACCCACCCTTCTGCCTCCTCCGCTCTCGCAAATTGTCCTCCTCCGAAGCTTCTTGGAAGGCTCGAGTGGCGCCTGAGAGTCCTCGTCCTCCTCCGTAATGGATTTGCCCAGAAGTAGGGACGCTCCATCCGCCGCCATCTTGCAGGAGGGGCGGACGACATTAGACATCATTGTTTGGGCACAAATTGCCCCCCCGGGCTTCGCTGCTCTTCAGAACGTAATTAGTGCTAAATTCCCGTCCTTTGCGCTTCCCTCAGACAAATGGGGGGGGGGGGGGGGGGGGTTGGGGGGGGGGGGGGGGCCGTCCGCCGTACCTGCTGCTGCCATTAGCGGCGGAGCCGAAGGCTCGGCCCAGGCTCGCGGACTCGACTTTCCGCATTAGGGCCTATTTTTAGAAGCACTCCTGAAGAGGAGCACGGGCCTCTGCGGAGGGCGTCCATGTTGACATGCGTGAGTGTCCTCCTCATGCAAGGGCCCGGAACATTTAGAACCTTTTCTCTGAAAAACAGTAATGTAGTGGAGGCTTTTTTTAAAAAATTTTTTTTTTTTAACTTTTAAGTATTTTATATAATGCATTTTATCGAATTTCTTTCCTTATTACACTAGACAGATTCTTAGTACCAGTGAAAGAGGTGGGTTTTGACGTTCTGCTGCTCTGTGGTGTGTGCTCATTTGTATGGAACTTCTCCCGTGTTCAGATCACCAAGTGGTAACTGGAGCTTAAATATGACTGGGCTCGCTTTCCTGGTTTTCTCACAAAATATCTACTCCTGTACCCTACTCCTGCACCAACTACACACTCCTGTACCCTACTCCTGCACCAACTACCCACTCCTGTACTCTCCTACCCCCTCCGCACTACTCCTGCACCCACTACCCACTCCTGTACCCTACTCTACTGCCACCAACTACCCACTCCTGTACCCTACTCCCTACCCACTCAACTACTCCCCACTCCTGTACCCTACTCCTGTACCCCACCAACTACACACTCCTGTACTACTCCCCCCCTACTCCTGCACCAACTACCCACTCCTGTACCCCCTTCTCTACCCTACTCCTACCCACTCCCACCAACTACCCACTCCTGTACCCTACTCCTGCACCAACTACCCACTCCTGTACCCTACTCCTGCACCAACTACCCACTCCTGTACCCTACTCCTGCACCAACTACCCACTCCTGTACCCTACTCCTGCACCAACTACCCACTCCTGTCCCACCCACTCTCTACTCCTGTACCCACTCCCCCTACTACTCCTCTAACCCACTCCTCTACTCTACCCTACTCCTCTACTCCTGTACCCACTCTCTACTCCTATAATAACCCCCTCTCTACTCCTGTACCCCCTCTACTACTCCTGTACTCACTGCCCTACTCCGCTACCCACCGCTACTCCTGACCCACTCTACTCTACCCCCTCTCTACTCCTGTACCCACTCCCTACTCCTGTACCCCCTCTCTACTCCTGTACCCCTCTCTACTCCTATACCCCCTCTCTACTCCTGTACCCACTCCCTACTCCTCTACCCACTCTCTACTCCTATACCCACTCTCTACTCCTGTACCCACTCTCTACTCCTGTACCCACTCCCTACTCCTCTACCACTCTCCTCTATACCCACTCTCTACTCCTCTTACCCCCTCCCTTCTACTCCCTCGGTACCCCCTCTCTACTCCTGTACCCACTCTCTACTCCTGTACCCATTCCCTATTTGTATACCCACTCTCTACTCCTATACCCACTCTCTACTCCTCTACCCACTCTCTACTCCTCTACCCCACTCTCTACTCCTCTACCCACTCTCTACTCCTCTACCCACTCTCTCTACTCCTGTACCCACTCTCTACTCCTCTACCCCCTCTCTACTCCTGTACCCACTCTCTACTCCTGTACCCACTCCCTACTCCTGTACCCCCTCTCTACTCCTGTACCCACTCCCTACTCCTACTACCCCCTCTCTACTCCTGTACCCCTCTCTACTCCTCTACCCACTCCCTACTCCTGTACCCCCTATCTACTCCTGTACCCACTCCTACTCCTCTATACCCACTCTCTACTCCTGTATACCCCCTCTCTACTCCTCTAACCCACTCCCTACTCCTGTACCCCCTCTCTACTCCTGTACCCATTCCATATTTGTATACCCACTCTCTACTCCTATACCCCCTCTCTACTCCTCTACCCACTCCCTACTCCTGTACCCCCTCTCTACTCCTGTACCCATTCCATATTTGTATACCCACTCTCTACTCCTATACCCCCTCTCTACTCCTCTACCCACTCCCTACTCCTGTACCCCCTCTCTACTCCTATACCCATTCCCTATTCCTGTACTATGGCATGCAATTGAAAAGGTTCCAATGTTCTTGGACAGCACATATGACTTCCTGTAGATTCTAGGTTAAGTCAGACAAGAGCACACCTCATCTGAACACCTTATCTGAATCCAGAATACTAAATCCAAGTGTTAATTAGACTATTAAATTGATATATATTGATATAATGGATATCCAAACGGCATATTATGCTTCTGTGAACAAAGATAGATCTACAGTTTCTTTCTGTCTTGGACATAGTAATATGTCAAACTTTGTTCCCTGTCTGGCCTGCCAAACTTACCCCACTAAAACTGGCTAAATTTGTTTCTTCCTCATGACACAAAATGGTGGCCATGAATCACGCAGGTGGGTGATGCATATGGCAGTTGACTGTGATGTGTAGCTCTCTCTTGGCTGCTAAGTGCACTTCATGAATGCACCCATTAGTATTCATTTTACGTGCGGTTGTCAAAGTACTGTATAATTTAGAATGAGTTCTTAATGAGTGGGTGAACATGAATTCACATTCATTATTGAGCTTGAATATGAGTGTGATTTCTTCCCCAACCTGGGCACCTTGTCTTTAGCTCAGCAGAGGTCAGAAACTGCTGTTAGTACTGCCTGCAGTTGGGTTTCTGTTATCTGCAGTAAAGTTATTACTTTAACCTGCAGTTGGGTTATTACTGTTGCCTACAGTTGGGTTATTACTGTTGCCTGCAGTTGGGTTATTACTGTTGCCTGCAGTTGGGTTATTATTGTTGCCTGCAGTAAAGTTATTACTGTTACATGCAGTTGGGTTATTACTGTTGCCTGCAGTTGGGTTATTACTGTTACCTGCAGTAAGTTATTACTGTTACCTGCAGTTGGGTTATTACTGTTGCCTGCAGTTGGGTTATTACTGTTACCTGGAGTAGGGTTATTACTGTTACCTGCAGTTGGGGTTATTACTGTTGCCTGCAGTTGGGTTATTACTGTTGCCTGCAGTTGGGTTATTACTGTTACCTGCAGTTGGGTTATTACTGTTACCTGCAGTTGGGGTTATTACTGTTGCCTGCAGTTGGGTTTATTATTGTTGCCTGCAGTTGGGTTATTATTGTTGCCTGCAGTTGGGAGTGGAGGAGCAGGCTGTGAATGCACCCATGCAGGTTAAGCGCTCCCTTTCTGACCGCCCGCCCCCCCCCCCCCTCCTTCCCCCCCCAGCAGGCATCTACAGATCAGCCCTGGGGGGGGGTCTGTGTTGACGTGTGCCTGATGAAGGTGGTGGAAAGAGGAGAGCAGAAGAGAAGGAAGAGGAAACGCACGCGCAGGCCGAGTTCAGGCCAGCCCTCAGTCAGCGCTCAGCCCGCTGCACGTCCGGGCGGGGCCCGCTTTGATAAAAAAAAGCCCCGCGGTGTTCTGGACAGGGCGGGCGGGGGAGGTGAAAGGGGGGGGGGGGTTCCCCAAAAGACGGAGACCATATGTGTGCAGAGGGGTGAAACCCGAGACCGCTCGAACAAATTAGCGGGGAAAACTCCCCACACCCTAACAGAGGGGCTGCGAGGATTCGGGACCGCCTTTCCCGCCGTCGCCCGGGTTACCGGGTGCGCCATTTACAACCGCTGTCCTAAAGTATCCGCCCGCGATGGGTCAGAACCAAACGCGCCCCATCGAGCCGATTCAGCTCCATAGTGCGAGAGGCCTTTAAAATGGCTGCCGTTCTGCTCAGCACTGGGTCCCCAGGCTCACGGTAGCACTCAAACAGGTTTCATTCACAAGCAATCGACAACGTAATCAATCTGTATTCAAAAGCCTGTCCTGCGCGTTAAGAGAACAATAGTCTCTAGTCTGCTGCGTTCATTTTTGACAACGATGTGGGTATACAGTGATACATACTGTATACATTTTTTTAAATGCCTGGAACAGAGCATGCTGGGAACGGAGTGTTCACATTACAGATAACAAGATCCAGCGCTCAGCGCAGGTTTGAAAAAAAAAACTAAGAGGAGGACGATGAAATTGCAGAGGTGGTGAAACCACAAGTCGCATCTGCATGTGTCTTGCAGAGTTTTCCAGGGAGGGGTGGGGGTGGGTGGGTGGGGGGGAGGCAGGGGGGGGGGGGCGGGGAGAGGACAGGAGGCGGGCTTTACGTCGTGTCCTTCCCGCTCCAGGGCCAGAATGCAATGCTCACCAGCTCTTTGCGCCGCTTGAATGTTGTTAAATAAATAAATAAGAAATGTGTTTCCTTTTTGCGCAGAAAGCGGAGAGGCCGGGCAGGTCAGCCCCGAGCTCCGAGCGCCGAGCGAGCCGGATGTTTGAGTAAGGCGATACTCAGGCCCGCAGTCTTGCGGCGGGGGGCCCGGCTGGGGGGGGGGGGGGGGGGGGGTTCCAGCGCCGAGGCCTGAAAACCCACATCTGGTTCCACTCACGACAATCAGGCTGGCTGCGCCAGGCCGCCATGGGCCACTTTGGCGGGGGGGGGGTTTGGGGGTGAGGCATGGCGGGTTTGGGGCGGGGTCGTCCGCTCTTCAGAGCGACGTGCACCCGCGGAGTGCGATGCGTCCAACCCGGGAGTTTCAGTCACCTACCCCGGCCCCATTGAGAAAAACTTTAAACAATGAAGAGAGCTACATCAGTCCCATTCTGAGAAAACGCGGTTGGAGGGTGGAGGCGGGCTCACAGGGCGGCAGGGTGGTGTAATGGGTAAGGAGTCGGTCTTGTAACCTAAAGGTCGCAGGTTCGATTCCCGGGTTGGACACTGTCGTTGTGTCCTTGTGCAAGGTACTTAACCTGTACTGCTTCAGTATGTATCCAGCTGTATACATGGATGCAGTGTAAATGCTGTGTAAAAAGTTGTGTAAGTCTCTGGATAAGAGAATCTGCTAAATGCCTATAATGTAACTAGGCTGGCTTTACCATTCAGGTGGAACTGCGTTGGATTACCTACTCTTTCATACCTTTGTCTGATGAAACTCGACACCTTTTATGTCCTCCTGCAGCTTAACCGACAAGCGTTTTACTTATTGTGAAATATTGATACATTGAAAATGTGATACTTAAATTTTTTTTTTTTTAAAAAACAGTTTACTGTCCTACAGGTCAGTGAACTGTAATAAGAATTTTGAACTTCTCAAAAATATCCTTTCCTCTGAACCTTGCGAGTTGAGGCAAGAATTTATTGCAGTTCAGTTGAAGAAAAAGCCTTAAAAAAACAAAGCCTATTTCGCCATAAATAATTGCATTTCCTCATTTATTTTGGCTTCTTTTATTTTTCTGTCTACTGTGTCCATGGAGCTCCAGCACTTCTCCATTTCAAAATCCATCCCTCTGCAATCATCACTAGCATCTGCTCGCTAGTTGGCTCCCCAGCTACACAGCAGAAGCAGTATACGGTAGTGGGGGGGGGGTTCAAGGGCACCCCCAAGGGGTGGCCAGGGGGGGCCGTGGCCACCATGCCAAAATTACTGGCCCCCCCAGCTGACAAGCCCCAGTCATTCGAATCTCTTTGCAACTGCAAACCCTTGAAGAGCATATTGCAGGTTGGAGACCCCAGTGATCAATGTGCAGGAAAATGATGTAGGAACTAGATTTTCATAAATAATATAACCCCCCAGGGGTTACGCGCATTTCTATAAATATGACATTCTGTCTTGATGATGACAGAAGTTTGGGTAACTTGTAAGCTCGGGTGGAACAGGAGGGGTCTATTTTCGTGATTTTAGGCATTTGAGAGTTAAAGAGAAGTTAAAGAACGTCTTTGAACACTCTTGCTTGCGGCCCCACCCTGCTTCGCCGCCAGTTTCTCGCCTCTTAAATAATTTGGGGAGGAGTCGGCGGCGCTTCTCCGGAAAGCTGAATAATTCACCGGGCCCTGGTGAAGACTCCGGCCAGCAGCTGCCGCCCCATCAGGGTCCCAGGTCCCGAGTCCGGCTCCTTCTCCCCCCCTACAAGCTGCCCGCTTCGTTTAAATCAAGCGTGGGGGGGGGGGGGGGGGTGATTTGGAAAGGTGCTCACACGTACCTGTCCTGCCCAGGTCCGGCCTGAGGCTGCTGGGTGGCACTTCCTGTTACATCACCGTGGCCTGGATTCATCCTTAACGGTGATTCACAACGAGATGAAGGTTTAGGGACGTTCTGCCAACACAACAGTTAACTCGCCAAACTGTTTGCTAATGAAAAAAAAAAGCTAGTGCTGGTGTTTATTTGTAAGTCGAACGTGAGTTCAGATGTACTGATGGAGTTCTGTCTCAGCGTGTGAGGCAGGTGTGGCTCAGGAAGACGGGGCAGCGGCACGCTCTTTGGGCAAGAGCGTGGCATTTCTCTCCAGAAGTACAGAGGTACTGGAGGAGGCTACAGCTGTCAGATGAGCTCACCAGTAAATGTGCCCGTTTGGACAAAAGAGAAAATGTGGGATTCTTGTGGGATGAAAGAACATCGTACCACACGAACCTAGCTCTGTAGATGTGGCTACACCATAGTAAGAAACATTGGGTGGGTTTGCGTGAAAATTGCCTGCTTGGGGTCAGAGGTCAGAAACTGGGCTGGCGGGGCTGGTGTGTCTGCCTGTGTGGAGCACAAGTGGAGGACTGAAGCCTGGGCACAAGTTTGAGCTAATGTTTCATTTTACTCACCAAGGGTCTTTGGCCCACAGAAAACTGTGTGCTAATTCAGCTTTAGCTGATGACTGTGATCATCATTCACCCTGACTTTACTCAATGCTGATGCTGATCATGTGATTGCAGACGCTGCATCCGAAACTCAGTACCTGCTAGCTCCTAATTCAGAGCAGTACCTCCTAGCGCCTGATTCAGAGCAGTAACAGGTAGCGCCTGATTCAGAGCAGTAACAGGTAGCGCCTGATTCAGAGCAGTACCTCCTAGCGCCTGATTCAGAGCAGTAACAGGTAGCGCCTGATTCAGAGCAGTAACAGGTAGCGCCTGATTCAGAGCAGTAACAGGTAACGCCTGATTCAGAGCAGTAACAGGTAGCGCCTGATTCAGAGCAGTAACAGGTACCGCCTGATTCAGAGCAGTAACAGGTAGCGCCTGATTCAGAGCAGTAACAGGTAGCGGCTGATTCAGATCAGTAACAGGTAGTGCCTGATTCAGATCAGTAACAGGTAGTGGCTGATTCAGAGCAGTAACAGGTAGCGGCTGATTCAGAGCAGTAACAGGTAGCAGCTGATTCAGGGGAGTAACTGCTCAGTGCCTGATTCAGATCAGTAACAGGTAGCGCCTGATTCAGAGCAGTAACAGGTAGCGGCTGATTCAGAGCAGTAACAGGTAGCGCCTGATTCAGAGCAGTAACAGGTAGCGCCTGATTCAGAGCAGTACCTCAGGTAGCGCCTGATTCAGATCAGTAACAGGTAGCGCCTGATTCAGATCAGTAACAGGTAGCGGCTGATTCAGGAGCAGTAACAGGTAGCGGCTGATTCAGGGGAGTAACAGGTAGCGCCTGATTCAGAGCAGTAACAGGTAGCTCCTGATTCAGATCAGTAACAGGTAGCGGCTGATTCAGAGCAGTAACAGGTAGCTCCTGATTCAGATCAGTAACAGGTAGCGGCTGATTCAGGGGAGTAACAGGTAGCGGCTGATTCAGGGGAGTAACAGGTAGCGCCTGATTCAGAGCAGTAACAGGTAGCGGCTGATTCAGAGCAGTAACAGGTAGCGCCTGATTCAGAGCAGTAACAGGTAGCTCCTGATTCAGATCAGTAACAGGTAGCGGCTGATTCAGAGCAGTAACAGGTAGCGGCTGATTCAGGGAGTAACAGGTAGCGGCTGATTCAGGGGAGTAACTGCTCAGTGCATGCGGCAGGTGAGGTACGTTTCTCTGAAAGTCACCCTGTGTCTGAAGGGCTCTGCACCAGCTGTCTGTGTTTGTGCAGCTGTTTAAGATCAGCCTGTCAGGGGCTGGAAAATTGAATTGGTCTCTGTCTGCTGAGAATCGGTAATTGGAGTAATCTGACAGGGAGATATATCGCGATGGAGTTAACACGTGTTCACGGAAACGCAGGCCGTGCCGTTTCCCTGCTGGTGGAGATCGCCCGACGGAAGAGTCCGGGGGTCTGGCCGAAGAGCGAGGGAAAAACAGAGAGCATTCTGGGGTCTGGAGAAATGAGAGCAGACCTCGGTGTTTCTCCACCTTAGACGTGTAGTCAGAGCGTGTGTCCGGAGAAGAGAGAGAGAGAGAGAGAGAGGGAGGGAGGGAGGGAGACAGAGGGGGGGGGAGGGAGGGAGGGAGGAGGGGAGAGGAGAGAGAGAGAGAGAGAGGGATGAGGGCAGGAGCAGAGGAGCAGGAGAGGGAGGGAGGGGGAGAGAGAGAGAGGGAGGTTGAAAGAGAAAAGGAAGGTGTGTGTGGAACAGTGAGACAGAAAGAGAGAGGGAGGGAGACAGAGGGAGGTGTGTGCATTTGGAGGAGAGAGGGAAAGAAAAAGAGGAGAGAGACAGACAGAGAGGGACGTATGTGTGGAAGAGAGCGAGAAGGAGGTAGAGAGACAAAGAGAGAGAGAGAGAATGTAAGACTTAATCCTGAATGTTTCATGGCTGAAGGCCATTTTTGGTAAGCTGTCCAAGGGAACAGATACTGCTATGCGCCTGAAAGTCAGAGGAAGTGCGTGAAATTTCGTGTTAGACTCTGCTGGCAGTCGATTTCAAGGTAGCTGGTGCAAGGCGAGCTAGTCCGCTGTGAATCCCCCCCCCCCCCCCCCCCCCCCTGCCTCCCCCCCCCCCACCCCCACGTCCGCGCGGACTCCCTCACAGATGGGACCGTCATCTCCACGGTCCTCTGCGTTTCAGCCGTCAGATTAAGCAAATGAAAATGTTGCCTTGTTTCTTCCCGTTGTTTGGCTAGAGAATGAAAGAAGCCGACCCCCCCCCCCCCCCCATCTCCCCCCCGCCCCATCCCCCCCCCCCCCCCCCCCACGGGCTGCAATCCCATAGTTGTTTACGGTGGCAGTGGCAGGTGGCAGAACACACCTCTCTGCTCCCATCTCTCCTTGCTGCCAGGGAAACACCCCCCCCCCCCCCCCCCCCCCCCCCCCCCCCCCCCCCCCCCCCCCCCCGCGCGCCAGGTCAGTTAGGTCTGAATAGAGCCGTTAATGTTTTGTTCCCGTTCCCCATACTCCACTGAGTAAAATTCGGTTCCTCTGCGGGTTTTGATTCGCTGCACTGCTTCCGTTCTCTACCTGAAGCAGAGAGATATGGAAATCATAAACGAAAGTGACTTACGCACACAGACAACACAGGCTAACTCATTCTTTTAAAATACACTGTCTTTTTTTTTTGGTTAGTTAGTACTGAAATATAAATTTCCTTTGGGTTTCAATTTCAAGGAACTGATTTTCTTTTTTTTTCTACTCCAGAAAACATAAAATGGCTTTCATGTTCCGTGGAAATATTCGCATTAAATGATAAGTGTGAGTTGGCCAACTTTTTCAGAGCACTGGCTGCCCTGAAGGCAGTCATGAAACAAGGTTTATTTTAATCACTCAGAGTCTGCTGTCTACCTCTCTCTCCACGAATACCATGGCGATTCGGTGGCGTGAGGCCCTGCCGTCAGCCGTGATAAGTTTGGTATTAATTAATATGAGCTGCACTCCTGGAAAAGCTTCCCACTCTGCTGACGGAGTAGCTTGCTATGTGCGCTTTCATATGGGTGGTTTTTCTAAACCCCTACGTGGTTTCCTTAGTTTGGGTTCTGTTGCGTTGTTTGCCTGTTTCCACCTCGTCAGGGTGGAAATTCGGGAATTTGCGAGGGTGAACGTGCAGAATCTCTGACATTACATGATTGTTCATATGGGTGAACAAGCAAAATCACTGACGTTACATTAGCATTTATATGGGTGAACATGCAGAATCACTGACATTAAATTGGCACTTATATGGGTGAACATGCAGAATCACTGACATTACATTAGCATTTATATGGGTGAACATGCAGAATCACTGACATTAAATTGGCATTTATATTGGTGAGCAAGAAGAATCACTGACATTAAATTGGCATTTATATGGGTGAACAAGCAGAACCACTGACATTACATTAGCATTTATATGGGTGAACAAGCAGGATCACTGACATTATGTTTGCATTCAGACCTGGGTCAAATACATAATTGTTTTGGATTCAAATACTTTTCTGTGCTCTGTTGATCTTGCCTGGTGTAATTTAGCCTGCCAGTATGACCAGAAGGTGGGGTTTGCACTTTTTGAGAGCATTTCATTGGTTCCAATACACCAGACAACATCAGTAAAGCGTAGAAAATGTATTTGAAATCCAAAACAAATACGTTTTTGACCCGGTCTGTTTGCATCGTCCGCAACGATGGCCTTGTGCGCGCACCTACACCACCGCCGATTTGGACATCCACGATCCTCCGCTGAAACGTGTGATGTCACCAGCTGCTTCTTTTCACACCACAGACTAAGCTAAGCTCACACAGAGGGGAGCCGGAGGAGGACCTTTCGTCCGTGGCTTTAGCGTGCAGTCCCTCGATCCGCCAGCGGGGGTGTGTAGATATCAGCGAATGCGGACTACTTTGATCCGAGACGCCTCAGCACGGTGCCACTGCTGAATGAGCCACCGGGCACATTTTCTATAGCGTCACCTCCGCGGCTGGATGAGTCAGTGCGGGTGACTTTGGTTCAACGCTGGGATTCAAACCTGCAAGACTCCAAACCCAGCACCCTTGCCAGTGAGACACAGCATCGGCCTCTGTACGCATATGAAAAATGCCTCATGTACATGTGCAGGGAAATGCTACTTTTAACTTTTTATTTTGACCGTTTTTAATTCTGCAGCTCAGATTACTCTGAACTCGCACCCCACGCACACACACACTCACACACACACATGTTTGTATTGCTATACTCGTGAATACTACAGTCCGTAACCAATAACCCTAACCCTAACCCCAACCACGACATGCCTAACCTTAGCCTAATTGTAACCCTAACCCTAACCCTAAGTCATAACCCTAAAACAGCCTCTTGAACTTGTGGGGACCAGCAAAAGGTCCCCACCCTATGTAATTTTCCTCATCGTTCTATCCTTGTGGGGACATTTGGTTCTCACAAAGATAGTAATACATGCCCACATTGATACACACACACACACACACACTGTAGACACAGACACAAGCACACACATACATGCACAGACACACAGAGACACACTCACACACACCCTCCCACACTCACTTGCAAGCACGCACATACACACACACACACACACACACAAGCACTCGCACACACACACTCACACACACACACAGAGACACTCGCACACAGACATGCACACACACACACACACACACACACAAACACAAACATGCACACACCCACACACTCGCACAGGCACACACACACACGCACACACATACTTGCACACACTCACACACACAGACACACATGCACGCACACACACACACACACACACACACACACACACACACCCTCCCATGAACTCCTTTATTCCTGCACAGCACCCTACCCTTACCTTGCTCCTTGGCGTTCTGCCGCAGCCATCCATATTATCGTCACCTTCACATGATGGCTTCCTTCCTCTCGGAGAGACGGATGCCTTCTGTCCAAGGACGGGGTGGGGGGGGGGGGGGGGGGGGACGGGGGTGGGGGAGCGGTGGTGGGGGGCGGGGGGGGGGGGGGGGGTAATAGCACTCAAGCCTGCAAGACGGCCTCCTTTCTCTTCCCCTGTCTTACTAAATCTACCCCTTCGACAGCACAGCCAGCCGGGAATGGGCAGGAGACGCGCCCGGATCGTTCTTTGAGGCGAGGACGAACAGGAAGTCACCCGTCTCCCGCTCAACGCAGATAATGATGATGATGATGATGACGATGGGCTGCAGGTATGATTAGCCGAGCATCTGCAGCACCTGCCCATTACTGCCGCTCAAGCCATTAGCACGAAATGGCTAAAGTTATTTTTTGCATCAGGGCAGAGAAATTGCAGGACATAAGAGTGAGTCACGTACTGTATGTTTGGACTGGAAGGGAATTAATCATGGGTGTCTCGGGAAAAAAACAGTGTGGATGGAGATTGTGGGGTGGGGGGTGGACGGGTTGGGGGAGGGTGGGGGGGGGGGGGGTGCTGGTTTGATGGCCTCCTCCAGCATCATAATGCATCATAGACGTTCTTTTATGTGCCCGAGGACACTACACTGACGAGAGCTCATGCAGGACCTGTCCCTTTTAACAGGGATCTGTGAAAACCTGAAGGGTTAAAAGGGGGGGGGGGGGGGGGGGCATCACCCGGAAGACCCTTGGTTTTTTCCTCTCGTCCAATGGCACTGCCGATTCAAAGCTTTCAGGATGTGGTCTGGCCATACCCAAAATCGTGTGAATTTGCAAGCGGTGTGCATTTGGGACATACGTATATTCACCTCATACGCAATATGACATCAGGTTAGACATCAATTAGCTGAGTAAGCTAGCAAGCAGCAAACCCAGCAGCCCCTCCCTGGTCTGCACCCCCAAGTCTAATGGAGAGCCACAGGCTCCTGGTCCATGTACTGGCTCTGAATTACTACACTGGAGCTACTGACTGAAGGAACTAGAAAACTGTGTGTTTTCCCCCCAACACAAATACAGAGTCTAGGAAGGAGGGGAAAATGTAACAACTCTGTGTGGGTCTCCAGGACCAATCAGAAAGAAGGAAAAAGAATAAAAACTCTCTGTGGGTCTCCAGGACCAATCAGAAAAAGGAAAAACATAAAAACTCTCTGTGTGTCTCCAGGACCAATCAGAAAAAAAGAAAAAAGAGTAAACTCTCTTCGTCTCTCAGAAGTGGACACCATTTGTTGGTCCAACGACATTCCGTTTGAGCTATAACTCAGTGTGTGTCCCATTGTCAGTACATTGCATATTCAGAGCTCTGGGCTGGTCCTTTGGGGCATAATTGGGTAATTACTGTGGCATGAGTGGTCAAGGGCCCTTCTGAGGGACGCAGAGGACGCCACGCACCTGCGTTTCAAACCCAATTTCTGAAATTTTCCGGCATCTTCCGCCATCGCTGAGCCCAACACTCATGCCTCTTCACTTTTTACGAGGAGTCCAGGACGCCTCAACCTTTGGCTGTTTGGCAAATTTTGCCAATTCCCTCTGCGGCTGAAACAGTTTTTTTTTTTCTACCAAGGGAGTCGTTGGAAGAAAAATATAACAAAGGGCTTGATCACTTAATCCTCCTGGTTTGTTTTTTTTTCTTCTTTTGTTTTTTGTTGTTTCACAGATCATAGATGGTGGTGAAAGCACGTTCTCTCACTTGGGCATCTTCCAGACCGGCAGATCACTACGCAAATCTTCTAATCCCTCCTCTATTTAGCTCAAAACACCTTCCAGGCAGAAGTTAGGAGCTCTGAAGCTCTGGGTTTGTGCTTGGGGGGTTCTCCAGATGTGCTGATTGGTGCAGGGAGGTGGGGGAGGGACCAAACAGTGAGAGAGAACATGGTGAATGTATGATGCCTTTGAGATTCCCGTCTGCAGTCTCAGTGACCTGGGTTCACCTTTGAGTGGGGTAGGGCGTGTCTCCATGTCACAGTGCTGGGATCTGAGGAGGATAAGAGAGAGAGAGGGAGAGAGAGGGAGGGGAAGAGAGACAGAGGGAGGGGAGGAGAGACAGAAGGAGGGGAGGAGAGTGAGAGGGAGGGAGATGGGCAGAGAACAGGAGATGGAGAGAGAAAGATGGGAGATGGGGGGAGAGAGAGAGGTCGCCTGTCTATGCATTCAATTGTGAACGTTTCTTTTCTGTGCTTTGGAAACACAGGATGCATCATGTCATGCGGAACAGGCCCCAGTAAGCTGAGGCTGTGTGGAGGGGGAGCTGTTTCTCCTGACAGGGAGGAAGAGGGTCTTGCCATGAAAAACCTCCTTCCTGTTTGGGGTACCACCATGACTTGCTGAGAGCTCTAACACATATATGCCCCAGGAACCAACAATCACGGGTGCCACAGCTCCACCGACCTGACTACAGCCCCACCCACATGACCACAGCTCCACCCACCTGACTACAGCCCCACCCACCTGACTACAGCTCCACCCACCTAACTATAGCTCCACCCACCTGACTACAGCTCCAGCCTCCTGACCACAGCTCCACCCACCTGACTACAGCTCCAGCCAACTGACCACAGCTCCACCGACCTGACTATAGCTCCAGCCGACTGACCTCAGCTCCACCCACATAACTATAGCTCCACCCACCTTACCTCAGTTCCACCCACCTGACTATAGCTCCTTGGTTTGGGTGTTATTAAAAAGCATACTGACTGACTGTAGGGTAGAGCATTACATTACATTACATTTATTTCGCAGACGCTTTTATCCAAAGCGACGTACAAAAAAGTGCATATCATGGTCGTAGGCAACTGCTGAACACAAGTTCAGAAAGGTATAATACTTATTTTGTACAGCTATTTCTAGCCAAGAACACAGTTCACACAGTGAACACTATTCTAACCTAACCTCTGCAAAGCCAACTAGGCAGAAGAATAAGCTACAGTATTAGGACAAATACAAATTACCAAAAGGTGCTGGGATGGGGCAACATGTAACAAGTGACATAAAAAGGGGGGGGGGGGGGGGGGGGGGGTTTTTTTAATTTTTTTTTTTAAAAGAGTGAAATATACAGCATGGTGGTGGTTAATCTAGGTATAGTCTGAAGAGATGAGTCTTCAGGCCACGGCGGAAGATGGGTAGTGAGGGGGAGGTTCGGAGAGGGACGGGAAGTTCGTTCCACCACTGGGGAGCTAGGGTGGAGAAGCTCTGTGATCCCTTTGGGCGGGTGGGAGGGGTTACTAGGCGCCCTGCTGCCGCAGAGCGAGTGGTCGAGCAGGCACATAGAAGCGAATCATGTCCTGCAAGTAGATGGGGGCTGTCCTGTTGGCAGCAGTGTAGGCAAGGGTCAGGGTTTTGAACTGGATCCTGGCGGCGACAGGTAGCCAGTGGAGTGATCGCAGCAGAGGAGTGACGTGGGAGAATTTGGGAAGGTTGTACGGGAAGAGAAGAGCACAAAGTTAAATGCAGTTAAATTTTATTTGTATGGAACTTTTTACAAGGACGATCGCCCACCTGACAGGAACGCTGCTAGACTCCGCCCAAGCCGATGGTGCCACGATGTGCAGAAATAGGCAACGTGTCAGCACATTTCATTTTGAGTCCAGCAGTCGTGGACATTAAGGCGATACTCTGCGTGAGCAGCGGTAAGAAGCTGCACTGGCGCACACGCCTGATATTCACAGTCCGGACCGAACGAGGCAGCAGAGGGCCACAAAAACACAGGCCCGCCTCTCTCTCCGAAAAACATAAATCAATCAAGACCCACCGTCCCTCCGTGCTAAAAAGGAAAGTGCCGTTAACGAACCCTTCCGCTCTCGTCCGTTTCCTTCTGGAGTCACGAAAATCCCCTTTTCTGTTTTCCGAAACAGGGCGAATGACTATGTCTTAAACGAGAACGTGAGTTTTTCCCCCCCCAGCTCTTATTGGTCCGTTTGTTCTCCTGCGTTCATTTCCTGATTTTTGCGTGCGGTGGGATTTCCAGGCTCGGGGAAGCAGCTGGTGGGAGGCAGCGCGGCGGAGGAGATGAAAGGAGAAGGAGGGAGGGGGGGGGGTGGGGGGGTGGGGGGGTGCGGAGAAAGAGATGTCAGGGAAAGAGAGAGAGACAGGACCCCGCTCCCCTGGGCCCGACCGCGTGCGGCTGCTGCACATCACCAGAGAGCCGCACGTCTGTCTCCTAAATCACCCTCTCCAAAAAAACGCCCTCTCTCTCTCTCCTCTCTGTCCCTCTCTCTTAATCTCTCTCTATCTTTCTCTCTCTGTCCCTCTTCTGCGCTCTCTACTTTTCTTTCCCTGTCTCTCTCCTTTTCTCTCTCCATCTCCTTCCTCTTCCCCATCTCTCTCTCTCATCTCTCTCTCTCTCTCTCTCTCTCTCTTTCTCTGTCCCTCTTCAATGCTGTTTACTTTTCTTTCCCTATCTCCCTCCTTTTCTCTCTCTCGTCTCCTTCCTCTTCCCCATCTCTTTCTCTCATCTCTCTCTTGCTCTCTCTCTTTCTCTCTCCTTTTCACTCTCTACCATTATTCATATCTGTTTCTCTCTCTTTCTTTCTCTCTCTCTCTCTCTCTCTGTCTCATACTCTCTTGCTGCAGAAATCAACCGTTCTAGTCTTTGATGAAGACTTGCAGAAATGTACGAACGTGGATACGTGTACATACACAGTCACGCATGTGCAGACACATATGCCTGTACATACTGTACCCATACACAGCCTCACACACATACTGACACATATGTATGTACATACTATACCCATACACAGCCTCACACACATACTGACACATATGCCTGTACATACTGTACCCATACACAGCCTCACACACATACTGACACATATGCCTACACAGTCACGCATGTGCAGACACTGTGTACATACTGTACCCATACACAGCCTCACACACATATGACACATGTATGACACATACGCTCTCACACATGTGCAGACACATATGCCTGTACATACTGTACCCATACACAGCCTCACACACATACTGACACATATGTATGTACACACACACATACGCTCTCACACACGTGCAGACACATATGCCTGTACATACTGTACCCATACACAGCCTCACACACTACACACATATGTATGTACACACACACATACGCTCTCACACATATGCAGGCACCTGTACATACTGTACCCATACACAGCCTCACACACATACTGACACATATGTATGTACACACACACATACGCTCTCACACATGTGCAGGCACATATGCCTGTACATACTGTACCCATACACAGCCTCACACACATACTGACACATATGTATGTACACACACACATACGCTCTCACACACGTGCAGTCACACGCACACACACACGCACAGAACGTATACTGTACATGCACACACACACTCTTAACAAACAGGCATCCAGGGGAGAAGTCTTACTCTTTTTAAAGTGTAATGCTTGACAGCCCTGACAGCCGAGGTTCTCAATCCCCCCATGATAAAAAAACTCTTTTTATCTGCAACCCCACTGTGATGTCATTTTGGCGAGGAGCTGTTTGCCTAGTTTTGCGAGCACTGTTTGTTCACGCGTAGTCCTCTGTGTTTGGGTTTGTGTTTGGTGAGGATACAGCAATGTGGGCCTCGGTATGAAGCCGATGGAGCATGGGGGGGGGGGGGGGGAGGGGCCTGGGTTATGGGGGCAGTTTTGAGTTTTAAGAGAGAGATGTGTTTTCCTTTGCTGCTAACGCCAATCTGTTTGGCTGAATGTGGGCGGGGCTGTGGTCATGTTTGGCTGAATGTGGGCGGGGCTGAAGTTGCGTTTGGCTGAATGCGGGCGGGGCTTAAGTTGCGTTCGGCTGAATGTGGGCGGGGCTGAAGTTGTGTTCGGCTGAATGTGGGCGGGGCTGAAGTTGCGTTTGGCTGAATGTGGGCGGGGCTTAAGTTGCGTTCGGCTGAATGTGGGCGGGGCTGAAGTTGTGTTCGGCTGAATGTGGGCGGGGCTGAAGTTGTGTTTGGCTGAATGTGGGTGGGGCTGAAGTTGTGTTTGGCTGAATGTGGGCGGGGCTGTGGTTGCGTTTGGCTGAATGTGGGCGGGGCTGTGGTTGGCACTGCTGTAGGACAAAGCAGGCATGGGTGGTAGTCACCCCTCTGTCCCACCCCTCGTGCGCTGGTCCAGTTTGGGGCAGGGGGAAAGCGAGAGGGTACAGAGTGGCGGACCAGGCCCCGGATTTTCAGCACCGACCCACAAAACCAAAACACCAAATCAGTCACGATCAAAAACAACATCTCTGTACGCGCCCCTTTCAGCTTCCCTTAATTAAAAGAAAGCCGAGCTGAGTTTGGAAAGCCTGCGGCAGCCGTAGCAGCCTCTGTGATGTTGGGGTGCGCAGACCCCCCCCCCCCCCCCCCCACCCCCCTCTGCCTGTGAACCCCGCTGCCGACGCCCTGATCCAGTCTTTCCACGCACGCTCGCTCGTTAAGACGCCGATGTATCCGGGACAAAGGGAAGCCCGACGCCAGAGAGAACGTCTCACCGCCAGCCTTAATTGGAGCCAATTAATCCTCCGAAATCTCTCCGGGGGGTCGCGCGCGCCCCCTCGTCTGTCGCCGCGTCGCGTTCCGCGGCGTCTCCGGCTCCGGCGTCCGTCGCCGAACCGATGCGGCGATCTCCGACGGCGATGAGACGGCGCCGCGGTCCTCCGGTCGCTCCGGGGGGTCCTCGTCCCAACTTTAGAGACCGCTCCGGCCGGCCCCCAGCCGCCCCTGGCGTTGACCTTTGACCCCCGATCCACGGCTGACCTTCGCGTCGACGGGGGGAGATGAAGGGGGGCGAAAAGCTGCGTGCGGCTGATCCGTGGAGAAACCAGTCAGGCTGACCCCCCCCCCCCCCCCCCCAACCCCCCCGTCAGGTGTAAAAAGTATCGCTTTTCCACATGAAGAAAGAACAGGAAGTGCTCCCATGGAAACCCACTCACGAATTCATCCTATATTTCGTAATCTTACATTTTTACAAATTCACATCTCGTCATTTTTTATTATATGTATTTTATATTAGTTTTAATTGATATAGTAACTGAAGTGTGTCTGATTATTACTCATTATTGCGCTAGGCAGCGCGCGGTTTCTCAGGCTAATTAATCAGCGACGCTACTGCGGGTGTGAACGGGGACCCCTTGCTCCGCCCTGTCCCCCCCACTGCTTTTAGAGTGATGAACACACGCACGCGTCCTCAAGCACGCTATCAATTACTTCCAGGGAAAACAGTACCCCCCCCCCCCCCCCCCACCCCGCCCTGCCCCCTCCCAAACCCCACCCCCTTCTCTCACATGCTGAGAAAGAGCAGCATCCGCAGGGCTTTCTCTCTCAGCTTCTACGGTTCTGCTTCTTCCAGCAAGTGCAGTAACCACAGAGTATTAACTCGGCTCCCAGACTGAACGACCACAGAGTTTCGCTTAAACTCTTAAGAGCGCGGCGACCGCAGTTTTCGCTCGGTTTCTAAAGTGCAAAAACCGTGAAAAGATCAGAAGCTTTTAACAAACCAGGATCAGCGTCTACACCTGCGGCTATTTTTAGAGTCCTGCAATTTTAGCGACACCAGGCTTTGAGCTTTTCTTTATTTCCGTGAAGGTTTCACGCCCTATAAAAGCTGACTTGGGCCACAGACAAACTGAAGAGTCACCAGCAGATGTAATCAGTCAGTTGCCGATACCGTATATTTCTCCACCCGTAGTAAAAGAAGTGGGTGATTCGGAGTGGGGGGTATATTAATGCACCCTCCGCCGATGAGGGAACTTCACAGTCGATCGCCTCTCCCTGGAAGGGTGGGAGCGATGCTGGCCAGGGCTCGGAAAGATGGGCTGGCTTCAGTCAGCACAGTGTGTGGACCTCAGCTCCTCTCAACACATACTGTACGGGAGAGCACTAGGGAAATAAACGGGGTCAGGGCGCGGGGGGTCATTCCAAACCCCCTCCACCCCCCCGCCCCCCGGGAGGGTCTCCTGGCTTCGGAGGGACACAGAGAGCCGGCTGTGCTTCACGCCGAACGTCCCAGCATGCCTCAGTCTTTATTACCTTTCTTTTTCCATTTATTTGTGTTCAGTTCCTCCCTGAAGCAGCTCGGTGGCTGTGAGTCAGCCCTGCTACATGTATGTCAACATATCAAATAAAAAAAAAAAGTATTATAAATATACCATATGCGAAAGTTTATATTTTGGGCACGTTTATATTTTTCAATACGCAGGTAGTGACCATAAGGTGTGAAGACAGCACTCTTTAAACAGTGAAGGCTTTTGGCGGTTCCCTAACAGAGTGGGGAACATTTTTCTGCCGTTCACTAAGTTCCACTGGTTTTGGTTCACTAAGATCCCTTGAAGGCAAGGTTGATGTTACTCAATTATTATCAGATGATATTATTCACTGCCATTTCAAAGAATGTGTATATTCTTTTACCTATTTTGACATCTATCATTGCTGTTTATTTACTTAGCAATTGCTGATACTACACTTTGCCTCAAGGCAACATTCCAGCAGAGTGTGTTCAGTGGCTGAGAGTGCTCAGTAGCAGAGTGTGCTCAGTGAAAGAGATTGTTCAGTAGCGGAGTGTGTTGAGTGGCAGAGCATGTTCAGTATCAGAGCGTGTTCAGTTGAAGAGCATGTTCAGTAGTGTGTTCAGTGGCAGAGTGGCAGAGCGTGTTCAGTGGCAGAGCGTGTTCAGTTGAAGAGCATGTTCAGTAGTGTGTTCAGTGGTAGAGCGTGTTCAGTTGAAGAGCATGTACAGTACTGTGTTCAGTGGCAGAGCGTGTTCAGTAGTGTGTTCAGTAGCAGAGCATGTTGAGTGGCAGAGCGTGTTCAGTAGTGTGTTCAGTAGCAGAGTGGCAGAGTGTGTTCAGTAGCAGGGCGTATCGAGTGGCAGAGCATGTTCAGTAGCAGGGCGTATCGAGTGGCAGAGCACGTTCTGTAGTGTGTTCAGTATCAGAGTGGCAGAGCGTGTTTAGTAGCGTGTTCATTGACAGAGCATGTTCAGTGGCAGAGAATGTTGAGTGGCAGAGCGTGTTCAGTAGTGTGTTCAATGGCAGAGCGTGTTCAGTGGCAGAGAATGTTGAGTGGCAGAGCGTGTTCAGTAGTGTGTTCAGTGGCAGAGCGTGTTCAGTTGAAGAGCGTGTTTAGTAGTGTGTTCAGTTGAAGAGCGTGTTCAGTAGTGTGTTTAGTGGCCGAGCGTGTTCAGTAGTGTGTTCAGTAGCAGAGCGTGTTCAGTAGCGTGTTCAGTAGCAGAGCGTGTTCAGTAGCGTGTTCATTGGCAGAGCGTGTTCAGTTGAAGAGCGTGTTTAGTAGTGTGTTCAGTTGAAGAGCGTGTTCAGTAGTGTGTTCAGTGGCCGAGCGTGTTCAGTTGAAGAGCGTGTTTAGTAGTGTGTTCAGTTGAAGAGCGTGTTCAGTAGTGTGTTCAGTGGCCGAGCGTGTTCAGTAGTGTGTTCAGTATCAGAGTGGCAGAGCGTGTTCAGTAGCGTGTTCAGTGGCAGAGCGTGTTCAGTAGCGTGTTCAGTGGCAGAGCGTGTTCAGTGAAGAGCGTGTTTAGTAGTGTGTTCAGTTGAAGAGCGTGTTCAGTAGTGTGTTTAGTGGCCGAGCGTGTTCAGTAGTGTGTTCAGTAGCAGAGTGTTCAGTAGCGTGTTCAGTAGCAGAGCGTGTTCAGTAGCGTGTTCATTGGCAGAGCGTGTTCAGTGAAGAGCGTGTTTTAGTAGTGTGTTCAGTGAAGAGCGTGTTCAGTAGTGTGTTCAGTGGCCGAGCGTGTTCAGTGAAGATCGTGTTAGTAGTGTGTTCAGTTGAAGAGCGTGTTCAGTAGTGTGTTCAGTGGCAGAGCGTGTTCAGTAGCGTGTTCAGTGGCAGAGCGTGTTCAGTGAAGGACAGAGCTTCAGCCCCCAGCGGCGGGCCTTCTGACCGCTCCGCCGCGTTAGCGTGAGAAACGTGTTTGTGACGGGGCGGGGGGGGCGGGGGGGGGGGGCGGCGGGGGGGGCAGGCGGGGAGGCGGCGGCCTGCGCACAGCGTGCGGGAGAGAGATGAGCCGGGCCTCTGCCGCACACTATTGATTTAAATACAAATGAAGCCTTTCATGGGATTATTTTCGCATTAATCCTGACAGCGGACAGCCGCCAGCACACAATGGCAGCGCGTAATAGATCCACCGGCGGCCCGGGAAGAGCGGGCGAGTCGCTCCGAACGCCGCCCGGCCAGCGAGCGGCATTATCACCGGACTACGGGGGGAGCGGGGGGGCGGGGGAGTCAGCATGAGGAAAATAAAAACGGAGGGAAAAAGCTCGGTATTTGCAGAAAAATATGGTAAGTGAATCAGCGGGGAGCGGCCAACGCGGCCCGGGGAGAGGATGTAGAACAGGAGCCGGGGGATGAAAGGGGACGTCGCGGGCGTCGAGCACGGGCGCGATCGCCGCGGGATGCCCAGCCGCTTTCTCATCTCCGCCCGTAAAAGACGGGGGGGGGGGGGGGGGTTGGGGGGGGGGCGGGGCCGCGCGCGCGATTGGTCGTGCTGATTCACGGACGGCTGCCATTTCAACCTGGGAGTCCGCGGGGCTTGTCGGCGATGCCGACGGACGAGCGCTCGACGGCGGCCGCGGCGACGACTTCGCGAAGAAAAACACGGCCCTTTGTTTTTATTTTCAGGGCGAGTGGGGTTCGCTTCGCGCGCGCGTGACGCTCGGGTTAACCCCCTGCGAAGCGGAACGACGACTAAAATCACCGTCTCGCGGGACGTGTGAAGATGAAAGAACTTTGAGAGAGCGTGCGTGTGTGTGTATGAATGCATGTATGTGTGTGATTATGCAGACGTACGGGTGTGCATGCACGCTTCCGTGTGCGTGCGTGTGTGCATATGCAGTGTGTGTGTGTGTGCAAGCATGTGTGCATTTTTACTGTGCGCATGTGTGTGCATGGGTGCATTTTTTCTGTGTGCGTGTGTATGTGCATGTGTGCATTTTTATTGTGTGTGTGTGCACGTGTATGTGCATGTGTGCATTTTTACTGTGTGTGCATGTGTATGTGCATGTGTGCATTTTTACTGTGCGCATGTGTGCATTTTTACTGTGCGTGTGTGTATGTGCATGTGTGCATTTTTACTGTGTGTGCGTGTGTATGTGCATGTGTGCATTTTTACTGTGTGCGTGCGTGTGTATGTGCATGTGTGCATTTTTACTGTGTGTGCGTGTGTATGTGCATGTGTGCATTTTTATTGTGTGTGCGTGTGTATGTGCATGTGTGTGCGTGTGTATGTGCATGTGTGCATGTATGTGCATTTTTACTGTGTGTGTGTGTGCGTGTGTATGTGCATGTGTGCATTTTTACTGTGTGTGCGTGTGTATGTGCATGTGTGCATTTTTACTGTGTGTGCGTGTGTATGTGCATGTGTGCATTTTTACTGTGTGCGCATGCACATTAGCCCCATGCTCAAATCACTAGGGTACGGAACACTGAAACAAGGTCTGAAACAAACTTTAAAGTGATTCCACTGTAACACTATCTCACTTTTTCTTCTTGTTTGCCTGTTTGTTTTGCGTTCCTCCACAGCTGGAAATTTATGCAGTCGCTGAACCAGTTTTTTTTTTCTTTTTTTTGTCATCCTGCACAAAAGATTTTATTCAGCGAGAGAGGGAATTATACCGCAGATACATTATTACCCTTCCTCTGTGCTGTGGCCCATGCCTCCTCTGGGATATATAATCCCTTTAGTTCCCCTGCTCTTACTCGTGCACAAAAATCAACACTTCCAATATGAATTTACAGCAATTCTCTTTTTCAACGTGTTTTTGTAATTATGACTCCGGCCATGAGCCTTTTCTGGAAGACTGATTGGTGGAGGAAATGTGTACTGTGTCGGCCATTGGTGGGTTGTTTCACGTCAGGGGTAATGGGTGACCAGGATGTTTCGAAAAAACCGTGAGACCAGCTGACACCTCTCTCTCCTCGCTACCCCCCCCGCCCTCCCCCCTCCCCCCAGTTTGGGGTGTGAAATGCGTAGGTCAAGCAGTTTTAACATGACCTTTCGGGACTGTGTGTCTTGCACTAAACTTGACGTGTATTAAATGTGTCAAATATTTATCCATATTTCTGTTCCCTGTGTACAAATACGTAGCTAATGAAAGCTCAGATCTACGATATTGCCGTTCCTTTGGGAGGGGAGGGGGTGGCGGGGGTGGAGGTGAGGGAGGGGGGCAGAGAGAGGGAGGGAGAGAAAAGAAGCAGGAGGAGGAGTAGAAGAGTTTCTCTGATTTGGTTTTTATTAAGAGGGGCTCTGGGGCCCCTACAGGAGCAGTGAGGAAGTGCACTCCATGGAGGAACACTGGACCGTTTGAAGAATGCCTTGGCAGGTATGTGTGGACATTGGGAAGATCAGAGAGCTGACTACTGAGGATGCAAACTTAAAACAAAGATTAACAAAGAAGTAATGGACGAGGCTTGTCTTTAGCATATTATCTATCTATATATGTTATATACACACACACAAAAAGCATCATCAACGTTTTAAATTCTGCCACTTAGTTTTTTGGCTGGACCGCAACAGCGGGGCTAGCCCTACAAACGCCAATGTCTGTGACTGACTGAGTGACTGAGTGCTGAAGTTACACCATTGGTCGGACGAGTTATGAAGTTACACCATTGGTCGGCCGGATCACGTGCGTTAGGTCCAGCAATATACTGGGTTTCCTCGTCTTGTTTATACATCTATTAGTCAATATGTTCTTAATTATGTGCAAAACATGTTACCTAAAAAAAAAGGAAAAACTTTTTTAAAGTGACAGTACGAGTTGACAATTCAGGAAAAATGGGTAAATTCGTGCAACGGGCCGTTTCGTGACAGTGATTTTCGACGCACTGCTTACAAAATGGTGCTGTACCACGCGTGGCATACTTTATATGGGAGCGAGGAGACCCGAATGAGAAACACTGAAACAGCCCTCGTGAATGTTTACGCTGGTGAAATGGGGACGGCGCACAAACGTATCCGATGTCTGATTAATTTGCCACCGACCTGAATAAAATAGTATCACGATAAAACTAGCCAGTGAATTTCCGCATTCAGTTAATCTGTATTTGCGAGTGATGTATCTTTGCGTTATAGTTTAAGCATAGATCACTGGGAGAAATAATCCACATGATGTGATGTAAATATCAGTGACAAATTGTGTACAGCACTCTTGTGATGATAACGGACTGTTTGAAAGAACGTTGGAATCGTCCCTGATGAGCGGAAAACTCATTTTCTCTGAAACGAGGCCAGTAATGTACGACATTCACCATTTTACAGCCTCCGAATATTATTTTCTGAAGAGATAATGTTTCGTACATACAATGCAAATGTTACTGCAGACAAATACACATGCTTGTACATGTACACATTTATTTTCGCACAGGACTGCATTTCACAGACAGCAAGCGCGAATCCGCAATAGCTGCGACCGCACACGCGCATGCATCCATGTGTGCATGCATCCACGCACACACCCTCACACAAACACGTGACCTCTTCTTCGGCTCATGACCAACCTTTCCACAAATCTTGTGCAAATCTGTGAATCCATTCGGGAGTTACACGCCTTTTTGTGATAGGCCACGCCCATCGCCACGCCCCCTCTTATTCAATCGGCCTGAAAGTTACTCAGCTCTACCTTTGGTCATGACCAACCTCCTTGCCAAATTTCAGCGTCCTGGGCGAAAACTGTGGCCGCTACGGAGTGGGACACTTTTGTGGACCAACTGACCAACTGACCAACCGACTGACCGACCGACCAACCGACCGACTGACAGACAGAGCTATAGAGCTGTGGTCGCAGCTAAGAAAAAAAAAACCCCCCCATAAAATGGGAACAGGGGACAGACAGTTTCTCCGGGGGGACAGACGGTATCCGGCTAGCATCTGTTACCATTTTTCACCGCGAGAGTTGCCGGAAACCACCGGGCATTATTAGCCGCGGTCTGAAGCGATCGCTCAAAAGTAAACTGATTTAAAAAAAGGGACGGGAGAACAAAGTTGTTACTTTTTAACAAAAGTTTTCGGGTGAAACTTTGAAGTAAATCTCTGAAAAAGAAGAACCCCCAACTCCCCCCCCCCCCCCCCCCCCGGAGACAGGGATCCATCTCACTCCGGTCAAACGCAGGCCCGGGGGCTGCCACGGAGGAATTCACTCCGGCAGGAAGTAAAACGGGATCAAAGCGCACCGCGACCCACCGTATGGTGACATCACTCCCCGGCTGTAGCCGTGCCGGGCGTACACCTCGTACTCGCCGCGCACGGCTTCAGAGCTAAGCCTCGGTCATAAATTCACTGTACCCAGATAAAGATCTCTCTCTTTCTCTCTCTCTCTCTCTCTCTCTCTCTCTCTCACTCTCTCTCCCTATATCTCTCTCAATCCCTGTCTAGATTCTCGCTGTCTCGGTTTCCCAATATTCTCCAGTCTTTTTCTGTTTGATCTTTCTCTCTGCAGCTTTGTCTCTCTCTCTCTCTCTCTCTCTCTCTCTCTTGCTCTCTCTCTCTCTCTGGGTTTCTTTATTCTTTTCCTCTGGACTCTTTTTCTTTTTTCTTTCTCCCTCTGTGAATTGATCTCTTTTTTTTTTGCACTCGTCTGTTTCTGGCCCTCTCTCTTTTCCCCCCGCCTGTCAGTAGCGGTCCAGTCTTCAGCACAGATGTGGTTAACGGTATGATGCTGAACAGGCCTCCTGTCACCATAAGGGGGGGGGGGGGGGGGGGGGGGGGGTGCACAGCCTGGGTCAGCTTAAATAACCAAATAATCAGAATTTCTGAAAACAATGGCTTCCTGACTTCTCTCCGACCCCCTCACCTTATCATTTCGGGGTCACGGGGCCTAAACTTGAACCCCCCCCCCCCCCCCCCCCCCCGAATTCTGACCGCCTGCCACCTAGGTTTACCCCCGCGTCCCGCCACAGAGCGCTCCACAAAGGCAGCTAAACCAGCTGCAGCTGCTCCCCGGGTCTCCGGCCCCCCCTAATTGCCCCGGCTGGGGAGGGAGGAGCCTCCGCCGGGCTCCCATTGGCGGAGAGCTCGGTGGAACACGATGTCCCCGTTAGAACATATAGAAACATTCAAACTGATGAGTGTTCCACACGGACTGCCGTTGCCTTCCGTCGATGATGTCACGGCGCGCAGGAACCAGATGATTATATTCAATCACTGCGGTTAACTAGGCCACTCAGAGCAATGTACCGCCCCTATGTCTGTCCAGTCACTTTAACCAATACCCAGACGCTATTGGCACGGATGAAGAAAAATATTTTTGCAATGGACTGCTCTACATTTAAATGCTTTGTACTTGTAACCCTTTTTATGTATTTCCCACTATCACGTATTGGTGAGAACCATATAATTAATCGTCTTTGCCAATAATTTATTTAAATTATACGTACAGAAAATTTAAACAGCTGCCCCACTTTGCTTCCATCACAGAACTTTATGAAGAGATTCCGTTCAGCCTAGCTGGAGGAGCCACTGTTGATATGAACCAGGACGGCTGTCCGTGTGGTACCAGCGAGGGGAACGATACGTTTAGCTTTACCCGCGTGCACGGCAGCTTGGGAACAGCACGATCAGACACGTCGCGCACTAAGAAAGAGCCTTCATCGCCTTCGCAAAAGTCTTTCTCAGTCAACTTCAATCTATGTTTAACAGCGTGATCTCTTTGTAAATTCGAAACTGAAACTTCTGCGGGAAAAATGCAAATTTCGTGCTCTCGCCTCAATATGTGCTATAACTGATAACTCACTGCATTATATATTTGAACCGTTTGAATTTTCTTGGAAACAGTGTGAGTTGGGCAACACAGTCAGTTCAAGTATTCACTGTTTTCACTGCTTTCTCTTCTTTTTAACTTTACATTCTTTTCAACTAAGTTATGATTTATTCAATTTTTTAATCAGAAACTTTACATTGTCGTAGTACTTGTAGTTATAGTCGTAATAGTAGTTGTTGCATTTATTCTTTTTTTTTTCTGTGTGACCCAGTCACAGTTTTAACACAGAATAAGGGGGGTTTCCCGGTAACCGTTGACTTGCAGACCTGATGCTTTCACTGGGCTGGAGGCGGTTGCCATGGTGCGATGGATGATGCACGGACCGGGGAAGAGAAGCTGATGAGAGGCCTCGGGGGGTGACGGACGGCCCCGCGCTTTTGGGCGGATTTACCGAACCGCGTCCCGCCTCCGAGCCTGAGGACCGATCGTCCTCTGATTGGCCGAGATTTCAGAGCCGACGAATCAGAGGGTCTTCGCTGAGCTGCACTGTTTTATCCTCAAGACAAGCCGGAGGAGTGGGACGGGCCCTTTGAGAGACTTGAGCGGGGGGCCAGGGGACCGCTGATGTTTCGGGGGGGGGGGGGGGGAGTACGGTCTGTGATTCCTGCGGAGATCTCACAGAGCTTTCTGCTGGGTTTCGTCTCGAGGCCTCGGCGGGGGGAACCGGAGACGTAGAAACCTGACAGCGCTGAGGGGCGGTTTCTCGACAGCGATACTGACGTGAGGACAACACACGCCGCAGCCAAACAACTCCCGGTGCGACTGAAGCTCAGGAAGGGGTTGTCTTAGCATAACTGTCTCGGCCTGACTTGGCTTCCAAACCAACAGGCCGTTTTCACAAGGTTTTAAAAACAACAGCCTGAGCAACAATGAGAACACAGCCCCCTTTAGCACTGGAGCTACAAACACAACAACCACAGCAACAATCAGAACACAGCCTCTGTTAGCACTACAGCTACCAACACAACAACCACAGCAACAATCAGAACACAGCCTCTGTTAGCACTACAGCTACCAACACAAGAACCACAGCAGCAATGAGAACACAGCCTCTGTTAGCACTGGAACTACACCACCCCAATGTGACCATGAGACCCTGTTGCCTTCCCCACTGTCACCCAATGATGTGTCATTTCATTCAGTGCATTTATGTGCAACTCCTAAATACTTTGCCATTGGCTCACTGACATCAGTACTGTGTGTTTTTTTGATGAAGGCTAGAATGACCATATAGAGAAAACTGCACACAAGGTCCCAGTAAGTAAGGCCAAGATGGAGGCATGATGCAGCATTGAGACAGTGCTGACCAATAAGAGGAGTGCGTCTTTAGCAATGAGGCAGGGGTAGGGGGCCCTAACATGCACACATGACATAACATTACAGGCATTTAGCCAATGCTTTTATCCAGAGGGACTTACACAAGTTTTTACACAGGATCCATTTATACAGCTGGATGTTTGCTGAAGCGATTCAGGATCGAGGACCTCACTCAAGGGCACCACAGCAGTGGCCTGCCTGGGGCTTGCTTTTGGGTCTCCAGCCCGGCCCGGTTCTCTAAAGGTCAGCCCGGTTCTGTAACCGTCAGGCCACCCTGCCGAACACACCCGCCCAGCAGGCTCGAACGGCGGGACGGAAACCGAAACGGTGTAAAGGGGGAACTCGGTTACTGCGATGTTCTCGACAGCGAGCTGTCGCCCGGGAGACCCCACCCCAAAGGGGAGGAGTGAATTCTTGGGGGGGGGGGGGATCCAGGGTGACGCGGCGTGACAGGTGCCGTCGTTACCGTTTCGCGGCAGGTCTAGCCGCTGGGCCCCGGGGAGGTGATTAGCTTGCGCCGCTCCTGGGAGGGTTAGCGAGCTGCGCAGCCGGGAGGGTCAGCGAGCTGCGCAGCCGGGAGGGTCAGCGAGCTGCGCAGCCGAGAGGGTTTAGCGAGCTGCGCAGCCAGGAGGGTTAGCGAGCTGCGCAGCCAGGAGGGTCAGCGAGCTGCGCAGCCAGGAGGGTCAGCGAGCTGCGCAGCCGGGAGGGTCAGCGAGCTGCGCAGCCGGGAGGGTTAGCCAGCTGCGCAGCCAGGAGGGTCAGCGAGCTGCGCAGCCGGGAGGGTCAGCGAGCTGCGCAGCCAGGAGGGTTTAGCGAGCTGCGCAGCCAGGAGGGTCAGCGAGCTGCGCAGCCAGGAGGGTTAGCGAGCTACGCAGCCAGGAGGGTCAGCGAGCTGCGCAGCCGGGAGGGTCAGCGAGCTGCGCAGCCAGGAGGGTCAGCGAGCTGCGCAGCCAGGAGGGTCAGCGAGCTGCGCAGCCAGGAGGGTTAGCGAGCTGCGCAGCCAGGAGGGTCAGCGAGCTGCGCAGCCAGGAGGGTCAGCGGAGGGTCAGCGAGCTGCGCAGCCAGGAGGGTTAGCGAGCTGCGCAGCCAGGAGGGTTAGCGAGCTATGCAGCCAGGAGGGTCAGCGAGCTGCGCAGCCGGGAGGGTCAGCGAGCTGCGCAGCCGGGAGGGTTAGCAAGCTGCGCAGCCAGGAGGGTCAGCGAGCTGCGCAGCCGGGAGGGTCAGCGAGCTGCGCAGCCGGGAGGGTTTCAGCGAGCTGCGCAGCCAGGAGGGTCAGCGAGCTGCGCAGCCAGGAGGGTTAGCGAGCTACGCAGCCAGGAGGGTCAGCGAGCTGCGCAGCCAGGAGGGTTAGTGAGCTGCACAGCCAGGAGGGTTAGCGAGCTGCGCAGCCAGGAGGGTTAGCAAGCTGCGCAGCCAGGAGGGTTTAGCGAGCTGCGCAGCCAGGAGGGTCAGCGAGCTGCGCAGCCAGGAGGGTTAGCGAGCTGCGCAGCCGGGAGGGTCAGCGAGCTGCGCAGCCAGGAGGGTTAGCGAGCTGCGCAGCCAGGAGGGTTAGTGAGCTGCGCACCCAGCTGGTTTTGCAATATGGCACAAAAGAGGTACCAGAGGGAGAGAGAGAGGCAAGATTGCTCCTCTAATTTTTAACATCCTGATTTGTCATTTTTTTGGACTCTGGCCCCCCTTATTCTCTCCTACCCCCCCCTCCCTCGTTTTGCCAGTTCTGGGGTACCCTGGATAAGCAGTTAGGGTACGAGCCCAGGCGTGAGCTACCTTTTCGTTTTGTTTCACGGGCGAGAAAAAGAAATCTCAGCTCAGAATCCACAAAATATAGGAAAAAAGGCTTGTCGGGAAGAAGAATCACTTTCCAGCGATGCTACAGCAACAAAAGCCGCAGAAACTCAGTTACGTAATCACCGTCGTGCTTTCTGAACATCGCGTACCACTGAATTAATAATAATAATATTTTATAATAAGCTTACACTTATTTTCCTAGAAACAAATCCAGTTATACACATCAAAACAGTAAACTAACCAAGTCGTTTAACTGAGCCTGCAGTCATGGGGGTGGGGGGTGAGGGCAGTGCGGGGGGAGTGGGAGTAGGAGAGGGGGGGGGGGGGGGGGGGGGGGGGGGGTGGTGGGGGTGGGAGAGGGGGCCGGGGGGGGGGTAGGGGGGTGGTGGGGTGGGTGGGTAAAACGCCCACTGTTCTCTGGTTCTGTACACTAAGTTCTTTCACTCGAAACGGCCGTTCCTTAACGTGCAGAGCGAGGCGTGCTCGGCGGCGGGGCCAGCAGCCGGCCGCGGCGGCGAAGACCGTAAACCGCCTCCGCGGGAGCGCGCGGCTGTAAACCAACACCTGGCCGCGCGGCGCGAGAGGGAGAGAGAGGCCGTAAAGTTTAATTGGCATTTGGGCAAGCGAATGCGAACCCCGCGGGGGAATTGTCCACGTTTGGCTGCATAAAAATAAAGAAAGAAAGAAAGAAACGAATTGATACTGGCATGCGTTTTGCAATTTAAAAAAAAAAATTCATGTTTTGAAGACCAAATAAAAACACGGTCGCGGTGTGGAATCGTAAGGTTTTGAGGTGTTTACTCGAAACAGGCCGAACAATGATCTGGAAATGTGCGCCGATTGCAAGAATGCCATCGCCCGGTGGTTTCCACGGCTACCAAGGAGAATGGCAGAAAAGAATATGTTCTCAGAAATGTTCTGGGCTGGAAAGCTGAAAAAAAAAATCCCGAGTGGGTTTAAAAAAATCTGAGTCTACACTCACAAAAGTCAGGTTTCAATAGATCCCATTGTTTTTGGGAAAACAGAAACATGGTGGGCGGGGGGGGGGGGGGGGGGGGGGGGGGGGGGGGGGGGGGGTGTTGTGGGTACTGTCTCTGTACACAAAAGGATGATTTCTCCAGTGTCCTCCAGTGTAATGTGATTCGCCCGAGTGTTTTCCCGAGTCTGTTTCGCATTGCCGGTTGGGAGCTCAGTCTGCCTCCCCCCCTACCCCCCCCCCCCCCACCCCACCCCCCCGAGCCTATCCAGTGCAGGACGTGTTGCTAAATGTGTTCCCCCCTCTCCTCACATGTGTTGCTAAATTATTGCAGGACCAGTGTGTCAAGACAAAGGAATGAGAAGGAGATGGAGGCCGTGAAATCATCCTCGGTCTCCGTGCGCGTTTCCTTCCCTGGGGAGGGAGGAAGGAGGGGGGGGGGGGGGGGGGGGGGGGGGGGGGGGGGGGTGGAGACGGCCTCTCTCTTATCCTCCCGATAAGGAAATTTTCACAGGAGGTTTTTCAAAACGAATCAACAGAACAGAAGCATGGTAAGAAGTGGCTGCCCAGTCCCCCACGAATGCGTGTGTGATACTGAGGTGGTAAATCAGGAGCACATGGCGGGATCTCTGTCCCCTAATGCAGCTCAGCTCAGCCATAGGGGGGGACTCCTGTCCCCTAACACAGCTCAGCCACACACCGGGACTCCTGTCCCCTAACGCAGCTCAGCTCAGCCCCACGCCGGGACTCCTGTCCCCTAACGCAGCTCAGCTCAGCCACACGCCGGGACTCCTGTCCCCTAACGCAGCTCAGCCACACGCCGGGACTCCTGTCCCCTAACGCAGCTCAGCCCCACGCCGGGACTCCTGTCCCCTAACGCAGCTCAGCCACACGCCGGGACTCCTGTCCCCTAACGCAGCTCAGCCCCACGCCGGGACTCCTGTCCCCTAACGCAGCTCAGCCCCACGCCGGGACTCCTGTCCCCTAACACAGCTCAGCCCCACGCCGGGACTCCTGTCCCCTAACGCAGCTCAGCTCAGCCACACGCCGGGACTCCTGTCCCCTAACGCAGCTCAGCCACACGCCGGGACTCCTGTCCCCTAACGCAGCTCAGCACACGCCGGGACTCCTGTCCCCTAACGCAGCTCAGCCCCACGCCGGGACTCCTGTCCCCTAACGCAGCTCAGCTCCACACGCCGGGACTCCTGTCCCCTAACGCAGCTCAGCCCCACGCCGGGACTCCTGTCCCCTAACGCAGCTCAGCCCCACGCCGGGACTCCTGTCCCCTAACGCAGCTCAGCTCAGCCACACGGCGGGACTCCTGTCCCCTAACGCAGCTCAGCTCAGCCCCACGGCGGGACTCCTGTCCCCTAACACAGCTCAGCCCCACGCCGGGACTCCTGTCCCCTAACGCAATCAGCCCCACGCCGGGACTCCTGTGCCCTAACGCAGCTCAGCCCCACGCCGGGACTCCTGTCCCCTAACGCAGCTCAGCCCCACGCCGGGCTCAGTCCCCTAACACAGCTCAGCCACACGCCGGGACTCCTGTCCCCTAACACAGCTCAGCCACACGCCGGGACTCCTGTCCCCTAACGCAGCTCAGCTCAGCCCCACGGCGGGACTCCTGTCCCCTAACGCAGCTCAGCTGGATCGCTGACTAAAACAGTCGCAAGCAGACGTGCACCAGGCTCCGCACATCAGAAGGGAAGTAAAGCCGGATTAAGACAGACTATGACACATCATCAGCATACGAGCGCCAAACCGGAAGCTAGCATTAGCGCTTAAAGAGACGGAGCCGCTTAGCTCCAGCACGGCTGAGGGGTGCAGATACCGGATGGTCCGTGTGTTAACCCTGTTTTTGGGGCTCTGGTGTGTTTCGGGCGGTGGAGCCCCTCCAGCATGCAACAGAGATTTCAAGTAGGGGGGTGGGGGGGGGGGGGGGGGGGGGCTGGGAGATGGGGAGGAGGAGTTGTGGACGGTTATCAACGTCCCATCAGTCCTGAAAACCCCCGGAGCTGTTTTTCTAGCGCGGTGCTAAATCTTCAAGGCTATCGCGCTCGGGCCCGAGCGCTCGCAGGTTCGCGTCCCGATGGCGAGATAGCGGCGCGGCTCGCCGCCCGCCGCCATTTGAAGCCGGGGTGACGAATGAGGCGGAGATCTCCGGGAGATAAGGGGAGCCGGGTCCCGTGAGTCACGTGACAGGCAGTCAGCAGCCCATCAATCAAAACGCTGCCGCCGCCGCGGGGACGTCCCACCGCTGGAATGTTTACGAAGCCGATTTTATCTGGGGGCTTCTGCTCCTGCGTTTCAAAGAGAAACGGTTTAAAAGGCCTGGAATGGAAAATGTGTACGTTTCCCCCAAAGGTACCCGTCACCTAATTTGGCTGACTCGCCACAGAGCTAAGACAGACAGCATGTGAGGAGGAAGACACGTTCGGGATGCAGGCAGACATGGTGCCCCTGTCCAGGTTTCCTGTTTACAGCATTGCATCATGGGAGAGTCTACAGCTCTCGGCTTCCTTACATTTCAGTAACTTATTTATATATTTATTTCTTTATTTTTTTACCAAACTTGAGTCAACAACCTTTACAGCCTGAAATAGCTGAAAAGGACATAAACATTAGGACATGGGTCTGCAGGACATCCAGGCCTCCGGGGGGCACTGTAGTATGCACCATACACAAGGGACTTGGGGGTGGGGCACAGGTTTTTGGACAGGCATGTGAACGATGCAGTACATTTTACACTTAAAGAGTACCTCACATGAATGCTATAGACTTTACTGTGAAAATTTCATGTGTGTTCATGCAAAAATAAGAAGTGTACTGTTTTAGTTATTTTACTTATTGTAAAAAAAAAATTTACATAATTAGGCAATTTCATAGATTCCCATTTTGTGAGCAGGCAGGGTTGAGTCGTCTCTTTTATACGACTAATTTTAATATGTAAAAATGACGTGTTATGTAACGCCATTTTTAAGTACTGATGGCCTAATTGGTCCAGTGCCCTCTTCCTGCCTCATGAACAGGGACACACAGGCGCACCCCTTGGTCCTAAAGTCCAGGGCATTTGAGGTGCTGGTGGGGAAAGCTACTGAAGCAAATGGTACAGAGAGGTACGCTGTCAGGAAAGAGACGTGCGACCTGTGCTCGGCTAATTGCCTCAAACAGGTTGCTCACCTCATTTTTGTACTTCCCCATTCCAGCTCATGCCGCGTAGTAGGAATTGTGCAAATCCGGTCTCTGACAGTAATAGGCCATGAAATTGGCTCACGCAGACAACGGGTACGGCAGATTTCCTTTTTTCCAGTAAAAGATGAAAAATGTATTCACACAAACGATGAATGCTCTGCTCGTCAAGATGTTCCTGTCTTCAGAGAACAGGCAGCCCCATACAGTCTTTCTTTTGTGACTCGTACGTGTTTACGCACATCTTCGTGTCGAGCACGTTTGGTTTAGAATGTTCTTTCTCCCTCTGCCGTTATCTCTTTGAAAACCTGCATAATCTCAGGGAAAAAATCAAGCTTCTTTTCATAGCCTGGCGGTAATTACTAAAAAAAAAAAAAAGAAGTCTCCTTACTCTTCGGAAAAATATGCCTGGAATTTTAACATGAAAATTGTACACGTATGGATTTATGATTGCTTCCCAGAAGAGCCACTGACAGATGACGCACTCATGAAATCTTTTTTTTAGATCGTACGGTTGCCAGGGATTGTCCATAATCTTAGAAATTGCTGAACTATCGTGTGATTGACAGCAGAGATGGAGCAGCGGAGTGTCGGTATGTTAAGAAGACGACACAGAGGACTCATCGTACCAATGGCCACGTGCGTTTCCTCTCTGGAGGGAAGACTTATTGTGAGGGTCCAACGGCTGAATGCGGGATTAGTGTGTGTGTGTGTGTACATGTGTGTGTGCATGTGCATGTATGCATCTGTGTGTGTGTGTGCGTGTGCCTACGTGTGTGTGTTTGTGTGTGTGTGTGCATGTGTCTACATGTGTGTGTGCGTCTGTGTGTGTGCGTGTGCCTACGTGTGTGTGTGTGCGTGTATGTATGTGTGTGTGTGCATGTGCTTGTGTGCGTCTGTGTGTGTGTGTGTGTGTGTATGCATGTGTGTGTCTGTGTGTACCTCCACTTTGAAAAGGCCTATACTGTTTTACGTCGATACGCATCAATTACCAGATTTGCTTTGAAGTTTTACAACTTCAGATAGCTCTCACATATCACCACCAAAATGCATTTTTAACTGCCACAATATCCTTGTTTCCACTACATACTGACTATTGTACTTTCATGCAGGCCTGTCAACTGGCTAAACATTTACAGTTGATGTTGTATTTAAAAAAGAGAGAAATTAGGTTAGATTGAAATATTATTTTAAAATTAAACTTTCATTTTAATAATTAGATTTATTTCTCATTCCAGGATTATTCAAATTTTGAATCTAAATCTGGCAGCCCTGCTCTCTTGCACTCTGGGGAAATGGAGATGTGTGATACAGCATAGTATAAATATGGTCATTTACTCAATCCAAAATATGATGAATAACCTTTATACTTTAATATTATGTGTACATAAACTGAATATAATGCAGAGCATGAGTAATTACTTTTATCACCATGTGCAATGCCAAGCGTTCTTTGGAGCAGTGTAAAGCGCACTGCCATTGGACTCTGGAGCAATGGAAATGCGTTCTCTGGAGTGATGAATCACGCTTCACTATCTGGCAGTCTGACGGCCAAATCTGGGTTTGGTGGAATGCATAGTGCCAACTGTACTGTCCTGGATAGTGTCAACTGTAAAGTTTGATGGAGGAGGAATCAGGGTCTGGGGCTGTTTTTCATGGTTTGAAATAGGCCCCGTAGTTCCACTGAAGGCAAATCTTAATGCTACAGCATGCAGTTACATTCTAGAGGATTGTGCTCTTCCAACTTTGTGGCAACAGTTTGGGGAAGCCCTTTCCTGTTTCAGCAAGACAGTGTCCCCATCCACAAAGTGAGGCCCATAAAGAAGTGGTTTGCCGAGTTTTGTGTGGAAGAACTACACTAGCCTGCACACAGCCCTGATCTCTAACCCTCTCTAACCCGTCAAACACCTCTGGGATGAACTGGAACACTGACTGCCAGCCAGGCCTTACAGCCAATGAGAGTACCCGACCTCACTAATGCTCTTGTGGCTGAATGGAAGCAAATCCCCGCAGGCATGTTCCAAAATCTACCGGAAAGCCTAAGAGCAACAAAGAGAGGGTGTGGCCGTAGTTTTAGAATGAGATGTTCAGCAAGTACACATGGGTGTGACGTTCAGGTGTCCTCATACTTTTGGAAATGTAGTGTATTTTGCCAAATCCAAAAGCTGTTTTGGTCATTAAAGATGACACCCTCGCTGGAGATAATAAGCATCTCCAGGTGGTTTAGACCACTGTCTGATTCCCTGTCCTCAGAGAAGAACAGACTCCTCTCTGGCATCGCGCACAGTTCTCCTCTTGTTCTCGAACGTCCCTGAAGCCCTTCTGATGCCTCTGTTTAGGCCCGTATCTCAAGCCATTCATTATGCAGGGCTATTGCCTTGCTGAAGGTGATGTGAGCACCAAGCCAAGACTGTATATTAGGCCAGCAGTCCGCTCACCTACACAGCTCTGGAAAGGCTCTGCGCTCGTGTAATAGCCCACAACTGTGAAACGGGGCGGGTCGGAGCGTTTCATCTTTAAATCTGACTCTTTCGACTGACATTGTTTCTCCACCTGCTCAAGCCTTCCACAAATAATTTACAGAATTTTCCTGAAAGTTACGCAAGCAGCCAAACTCCAGATCTGCCCGAACAGGTGACTGCGGTCCAAACATGTTTAAACAAGGCCGTTTTGTGGATTGAACTAAAGCTTGGCTTGTCCTCAAAAAGCACTCAACACCAGGTGCCGCAATCTAAGAAAGGCAAAATCCGACTGGTGTTGCCAACGTTGGTTTCTCTATCTATCCTGGCATGTTTCAGTGCTTTGAGGAAAGACAGCATTTTGCATCGTATCATACGGTGTGAAACATACCATTGGAGGAGAGCTCAGCCAATCGGAACCCTTCACTTACTCCTGCTGTTTTCCCTGTGTCCTCAGCTGCCCGATCATGGGTGTCCAGGATGTTCTTTTTCAATATTTCATTCAAATGAATAATGCATTTTTCTGCTTCCACGCAAATGCTTTAAAAAGATCGAATTATAGACTGGAGGAAATTATAGCCGCCGTGTATTAATCTTTCAGGGGAGCTCTCCGACGGAACGCGGAGTCCGTGTACCGAGCGTGTTGCCGTCATGAGCTTAGGAGCAGGAAGCTTGAGAGCGCACGTGCACTCGTAGTCCAGCTCGGTGGTGTGAGGCTGTGGAGCAAATACCGTGCACTGCTACAGAGGGATGGCTCCGCCTCCTGCACCCCAAACAGCGGTGCGATTGGTCGGCTCAGCTGGAGCCCTTGGTTTTTAGCTCAGCAGGTGAGCCCTGTCTGCTTCCGGTAGGCCCAGTGGATGGCAAGGGGAGAGAGAGTGTAAAACCGTGAGCTGATCTACCTCTGTTAAATTTTGGCCATGACTGGGATGCTGTAGCAAGTGATGAAGTAGGTGAAGGCCTGTTGATGGAGCATGATGTGAGAGTAACGGTGTCCAGTTGTCTGTTTGAGCGCTTGCGTGCATGTGAGTGTGTGCTTCCACAATAACCTGGAAAAATATATTTTGATATGTCAGGGTAAGCAGGGACGGGTCTTGCGGTGATATAAAAAAACACAGGTCTGTGTGTGTGTGTGGGGGGTGGGGGGGGGGGGGGGGGGGGGGGGGGGGGTTCGAGTGGCCCCATCTTCCCATAAAAACTGCTTTTACACTGATAATTAAATGCTTCCTTTAACCTGTGAAATATGCCATGCAAAAGCATGTTTTATTCAACACGAACAAGTAGGCCGAAGCATCGTATTTTACAGAATGTAATTTATGAACATATTTTTAATGGCATTTTTAATACTAGGTAAAGGTCCTGCTGTGTACACAGAAAAAATGTCAACCCTAACGGAGTACGTTTTTTAAATCCCTCGCACCTGCTGGAGAGTAATTATCACAGAGCACTTTAGTGTGTGCGTATTAGCATAATATTTTATGTCACGCATAACATTAACGACTGTAATAAGCGTAATGGTAATGCGTGGTAACTCGGCGCTGCTTAGCGCAAGCTGATGTCCGTGTTTAAACTGATGGTGAGGGGGATAACCTGAGAGCTCAGACCCGCCGCCACCCCACCCACCCGCTCAACGAAGCTCAATAGGAAAGGCCTGGCTGTTTAGACTGGTGTTAAATGGCTTTGCGTGGCTAGCCTGGAGCCCTATCCTGTGTCAGGACCGAGCAGCTTAATTAAAAAGCTCTAACTGTACTGCCGTTGATCCTCTAGCTAGCCCCTAGTGCAGGAAGCGGGGGGATTCCCCCGGTGTGACGCGCAGAACACAACGGACGCTTCTACTCGCACGCATAACTTCATCTCGCTCTGAACAGGTACAGACACAACGCTGATTTATGCTTTCACGGGAAAAAACTCCAGGCGAGGTCGATATACGCCATATTTTGTCGCGCCGAGAAACAAAACAGCCATTTACTGACGCCGGTTGGAGAAAGCGAATTATTTTCCGTCGGCAGCACTAAATCTGGAAGTCCTCTGGAGGTTGGCGTTGAAAGCAAATAATTTTAGCAGGGCCAGGTTTCTGGATCTACTGGGCGGCGATTGTGATTATCGCAGGAAAGAACGTCGTCGCATTTATCCTCTCTGTCTTTTATCTGCGAGGGGTTGTCAGGCCCAGATTTGCCGAAGTACAAAAGAAAACAGCACAGTTATGATTTTTATATTTTTTAAAACGGCTTTGGACAAGCCTTCAGTTTTGCAATACTTTCTTCTTCTTCTTCTTTTTTTTTTTTTTTACTCTGCCCACAAATCCAAATTTGGTACAGTATTAAGCTGTCGGTTATGTGAGTGGCGCCACTGACTCGGATTTCAGCTGCAATAAAGCAAAAAGAAAAACGGGGGGAAAAAAAGAAGAAGAAGAAGAAAGGAAAACAATTATGGGCCGCACGTTAAAGTAATTACACCGGGGGCCCCGAGGAGCGGCTGTGCCGTTCGGCGCGCTCGGGGTCCCAGGGAAAAGGAACACGGAGACTTTACGACAACACGGTCTCATAATTTTTATTGCCGTTTCTATTGATACATTTCCCACACGATCGCCGTGATTTATACCGCTGCTGCGGGTCTCTCAGGATGGGGCTGCCTGCTGACGGGGGAGGCTTTCCTGCTGCAGCGCGCTCCCCTACGCCTCTTACATAAATAAATAAAACATTAATGAGCGCTCTCTCGCGCTCTCTGTCTCCCTCGCTCTCTTTCCTACCCCTCTCTCTCTCCCTCTCCCTCTCTCTCTCTCTCTCCGCAGCAGCGCCGACCTCCAGCCCCTGCCCCTTCACCAAAGTTCTGCTCGGAACCGAAAGGGAGGACGGTAACTGGCTGACTAGGCACAAGCTCACCTTGTTGCTAGACCTGCTTTTAAAAAAAAAACAAAAAAAACACGGGCTTCAATTTTAATGGGGAAGGCCGCGATACTGCGCATAGAGAGTGTGTGTGTGTTGGAGGAGTGCCCGGAGGAGAACTTTTCTTCGACAAACAGATGAGGTGTGTGTGGTGGGGGGTGGTGGATGGCGGGACGGGGGAAGGGGGGGGGGGGGGGGGGGTCGGAGCTCCCGAGCTCTCAGTAAAACCAGAGAGGCACGTTTCTACTTGCTGTGATTTTTGCAGACTGCGCTGTGTTTTTACACACAGCGCGCACGCGGCGAAACAGGAAATTGCCGGAGGACGGCTGGAACGAGAGGGGCCACTTCCTGTGAACCGGGGAGGGGGACACGAGCCCCCGCTGAGAAGCCCTCTGCGAAGCAGACGCGTCCCGCGGAGGGCGTCTCGGGTTCGGTCGGCCGCTCCCGACCGCCGGATCGGTCACGTCTGGGGAGGTCGGGACAGGGCGAGCGTCAGCCGATCCCCGCGCCCCGTCCCGTCCCGTCCGCGCCTCCGGGCCTTGCGTTCTCACGGGGGGAGATTTACGGTCGGCCTCAGGCCCAACACGCACCTGACAGGGCGGCCCTGGAAGGCACGCGAGGGGGGGGGGGAGCGGATTGAGAAATGGCTGCTTGGAGAGGAGCTCCAGACAGCAGCACAATGTGTACTTATTGATTTCCTCTTCCCCAGGGCGGCCGGGGGGGGGGGGGGGGGGGGGGGGGGGGGGGGGGGGAATAGGGGGCTCTTTGCAAAGGTTACACAGTGTAAGTGTTAGTTTAGAGTCTGCAGCCAGTCATGCCGACACACTTCTGCCAATGTCCATTTGCATGCGTGTTTGTGTGTGTGTGCGTGTGTGTGCGTGTAAGTGTGTGCTTGTGTGGGTGTATGTTCTTGTGTATGTGCTTGTGTGTGTGTGTGTTTGCATGCATGTTTGTGTGCGTGTATGTCTGCTTGTATGTGAATGTGTGTGTGTGTGCATTTGTGTTTGCATGTGTGTGTGTGTGTATGTTGTGTGTGTGTGTGTGTGTGTGTTTGCATGCATGTTTGTGTGTGTGTGTGTGCATGTGTGTTTGTGTGTATGTAAGTGTGTGTGTGTGTTTGCATGCATGTTTGTGTGTGTGTGTGTGCATGTGTGTTTGTGTGTATGTAAGTGTGTGTGTGTGTGTGTTTGCATGCATGTTTGTGTGTGTGTGTGTGTGTGTGTGTGTGTGCTTGTGCATGTGTGTGTGTGTGTGTGTGTGTGTTTGCATGCATGTGTGTGTGTGCTTGTATGTGTGTGTGTGTGTGTGCTTGTGCATGTGTGTGTGTGTGTGTGTGTGTGTGTTTGCATGCATGTGTGTGTGTGTGTGCTTGTGTGTGTGTATGTGTGTGTGTGTGTGTGTGCTTGTGCATGTGTTGTGTGTGTGTGTGTGTGTGTTTGCATGCATGTGTGTGTGTGTGTGCTTGTGTGTGTGTTTGAATGTGAGTGTGTGTGTGTGTGCATGCGTGTGTGTGTGTGTATGTAAGTGTGTGTGTGTGTTTGCATGCATGTTTGTGTGTGTGTGTGCATGGTGTGTGTGTGTGTGTGTGTACATGGTGGGACAGGGGTGTGGGAGTTACTCGACCGGCTGACCCAGTTCTCTCCCACCCCTGTTCGTCCGCCCGGTTCCCTGGTTTCTGCGGCCTCTCTTTCAGCAGGCACTGTGCTGAGGAGGGAACCAGGAGGGAGCAATCTCCAGTCAAAAGGTCACGCAGTTCAGCCTCAATCTGCTGCCGCTCTCTGTCAGAATGCTCCGGCTTCCACCGCCTCCCCGTGCTCACATGCTGGTGAATGTCCCCCTCTGGTGGACGCCACCGGTACCTGCAACGTGGAGAGAAAAAAATAATTATCTTTCCATCTTCACGCTGACATCAAATGGAGCCCATGGGGGAGATGTTTGCGATTAGCACTTACGGGCCGCACAGAGGGGAACGTTATCAGAATTGGGAGGTTTTATGAAGGAGGCGGGATCGCTGTACGGCTGAGGTCCCTCGGCTGTCGTTGGGATCCTGTTTGAGTTGATTTGGTGCCCCCAGCCTCCCGCTGCTCGTTGGCTGCAGCTTCTCTGAAGCGGCGCCATTCTGTACGAAACCCGCCGCTGAACGTTCCGGAGAATGTGCACTAATTTAACCCTTGAAGGCGTGGCATCGCAGTGATGCGATTAGAATGTTCTTGACTGAGCATTCCGATGCTGATGTAACGATCACTGCTGGCAAATTCAAAGCAATGGAGTTCTAGAACACTGATTTGGAACTTATGAAAAACATTCCGAAAAGCCTGCTCTTCAAAGGGTTAATAAAACAGAATCATAATGTTTTTTCTACTGCTACTAGTAATGAAGGGTTTACAATAAAAAGGGCCTTACTGTTTTGCATCAGTCGATTTATTCTGTACATTTACAGCCGCCTGGTATTAGGGGAAATGGTGGAAACATTACATCAGCATCCTCTGAGGCTTGTATTAATCCATGTCCATGTGAAATGTGTAAAAAGAACCAAAAACACAGAGCTGAAATGGGGCAGACTTCACGCTGTTTTTATGAAAAGAGAATTTCTCTCTTTTTTCTTTCTTTTGATAAACAACAGCAGAGCTTGCGTGCAGATGCAGGTCACCTGACTGACGGAAGGAAACAGGCTGTTGAGGCTGTTGAGTGATCCTCCTGCGGCACCCTCTTCTGACACCCAGTCTGTGACATCCAATCAGTGCTTTGCCTCACAACTGTCATGTAACGCCAGAGCGCATTCATTTACAGCATTACATTACACTACATTACATTACACTACACTACACTACACTACACTACACTACATTACATTGCATTACACTACATTACATTACTGGCATTTAGCAGACACTCTTAACCGGAGCAACTTGCACAACTTTAGCATTTTTCGATTTTTAAATTTTTTTTGTATTCATTTACACTGCTGGATATTTACTGAAGCAATTTAGGTCATGTGCATCTCTCAAGGGCACCACAGCGGCGTCCTAGCTGGGAATCGAACCCACGACCTACAGGTTCAACAAGATTTCTTAGCCATCATTACACTGCAGTATCTTCCCACATATTCTGGGAAATGCATCATTGTGTCTTTATTAATTGTGAACAGTCAGAGCAGGGTGGAATTCGAGGGTTTTAGCGGAACTTAACGAAAAGCGGGTGAGGAAGACGAAGAGGCGGTATCGCCGGCTTCTTCGACTTTTCGCCATTTTCTGGGGGCGACTCCAAAAATAGCCGCCGTCAGATTTGGAACAATCTTCTTATCCTGGGTATGAGAAAACGGCTGAAAGATGGAAGGACAAGAGCGGATGAACCGAGAGACGAGGTCAGCGCACGTGACAGGGTAACAGACGCTTGGCGGTACGTAAGGTGAACAGGAACAGGACTCCGGAAAGATTTCGATTACACCGCTACTGAATGACGTCCAGCACTGTTTGTACCTAGGAAGAGAGGCCCAAGAGAAACATTATTAGGAGCAGTTATGTGCAGTTAGGAATTTCCCATGTTATGTGTGGGAACTACTTTAATGGGCATTCTACTTCACTGATGTATCCTTTGAGTGATAGTGTGCTAGTTTTTTTTTATCATATGCAATATTTGATAAGCAAATGTGTGCAAGTAGCTCATTACCGCTGCACTGAAATGCAAATCTCATCAGCAATAAAGGCATACACATCATATTTTCGTTAATAAGTAGTTGTGAAATGTGATATCGGCATGACTATGAAAACACAGAAACAGGCCTAGTGGGCTCCATAGAGAGTGGAAGAGAATGAGAAAGTGTTTCGTGCGTAAAAATAACAGCCTGTCTACATGCAACAAAAATTTGATTTCATACCATTACAAAGCAAAGATTTAACACAGAGAAAGATTTAGTGGACAGTATTGGCTTACCCTGCTGGGGTGTGCAGTAACTGAGATACGATGGCATTAACGAGTGCATGCATACTGGAATAAAGCATGTCACCTATCTTTTTTTATCAGCTGGAGAAAGACTCAGTGAAACAGGAGAGAGGGGGGAGGTGGGTCACCAGATAAGCTTGTTGCTCAGAATGTTGTCAGCAGTAATTTTCAAAATCCGCCCTTCAGATTTGTCACATTTAAGGGGTCCGTCATGAAGGCGATCCTTTCATTCGACGCCCCACCCTGAAACGAGTCTGCTCTCTAATGCACTGACTCAGACTCGGTTTGTCCCAGAGAAAATTCAGGCGGCGCACTGGCGTGAGCTTGGGGGGTCTCAGGCGCGCACGTAGAGACACGCCACGGGCGCATTTCATTTTCAGATTCTAATAAATTTTTAGGCCGGGACTCTGGAACGAAAATAGCCACACGGGCTTTGCGGTACAATCCGTGCCGAAGACAATCCAGTTTCTCAATATGTGGCAAATCCACCATAAAACACCTTTGCAATGCTCTGACACTCTTCTCAAATGAAAAAATAAATGAACGAATCACAGACTCAGAAACTTGCTCCAGCCTCCGACTGGCCGGAAATATAAATGGTAAATGCAGGACATTTATAGTTTCTTACATATTTTTAATACAAGTATATTTGACAGGGCATGCCTTCACAGAAACAAGATTTGCTCACATTAATCTCCAAATCATTACAGAGAGCATGAAGGAGGTTCTTCTCCCCTGTTAGCTTTCACAATGCAGACAATTATATTCCAAAACAAATGACACAGTTTACAGCAAATTTAAAAAAACGTTTTCATTATACACAGATCAAAGAGGCAGTGGATAATCCTGCAAAAACACAATCCAAACAGATGGAATTCAGACGGAGACACAACGCTGTGCCTCAGTCAGTACTGGTGTGTTGTTTTTTTTTTTTTTCTTTCTCGCTTTCCGCTGCAGTTTTTAACACGGCTGTGTTATTCTGTGGTGATGAAAGTTCTCGCTGATAAAAACCGACAGCGACGAACACAGCTACATTAACCTCAATGAAGGGAAAGAAAAAGGCTGTTTTCCCCCCCCGTCTCTCCGTCCCGCTGAGGATTTTGACGGAACGCTCCGAGCGGCGGAAGGAAGGCAGGTGATGTCTGCGCGAAGAGCAATCGCAGCTGTTGGAACCTTTCGCAAAATTTGGCAGCCGCAGCGCGTAACGGCTTCTCTCTGGCTCCGCCAAGCATTCGTCTGAATGAACGGGCTGTTCCTCCGCTGCAGTACGTCCATAATTAATAAAATACGACCCGAAAAGTACAAAGCCTAAACGACTCCGTCTCATCGCAAGCGGTGCTTTGGATAAATGGCCAGATTAAGCATGATGGATGACTGACATTCGGATTAGCCGCGGGCACGGGCGCCTCATCCCGGTTCATATTAATTAGGTAGAGATCCAAACACAGTTTAACGGAGCCATTAAAACGTCGTACTGCGGGAGATGTATAATGGCGGGAGTGTAATATTCAGGGGCCGTGCACACGGGGCCTCTCCCGGGCTCATTTGTCAGGCTAGCGGTGGGAGGTGGGTCCGGGAAGAGTGTTATTGGCTCAGGACTCTTAGCTGGGAGGGGGGTCATTTTTGGTGTTCAGTCTGTGTCTCTCACCCTGACAGAGTCCACAAGGTGACTTTAACCACCCCCTCCCCCCCCCCCCCCCCCCCCCCCCCCCCCCCCCCCCCCCCCCTCACACCCACAGCCACACCAGGAGGAGGCCAGCCAGCAGGGCCAGGCAGTGCAGTGTACCAGGGCGGCAGCAGGGGGCGCTGTTGCACAGGTCCGTATCGCAGCAGTGGATTCGCACCCCGGGCAGCTCCTGCTGCTGGCAGTGCCGCGACGTGGCGCAGCCGCTGGTCAGAACGATCCCCAGCGCCGCTGCCAATCACACAGAAAAGGGGAGGAGTTTAGCAGGGTTACCTACAGCGTTACTTCAAGTGTGTCAAACCAGAAATAAAAAACCAATTTAAACCAATGGAGCTGCTCAGCTGTGGTTTGGTATCAGTGTGTGGACGTGTCACAGCCTGTCCTCACATCATTTTATTGACCCTGAGGGCAAGGGCATGAGGAAGAGTGGGAGCATGCAGGGAGGGGGTGTGATTATTGAGGGAGGGGGTGCAGTCATACTGAAAGGGGGTGTGATCATTAAGGCTATCAGAATGCTGGGAGCGGGGTGTGGTCTTGGAGGGAAGGGATGTGGGCATTGAGAGAGGGGGTGTGGTCATGGAGGGACAGGGTGTGGTCATGGAGGGAGGGGTGCGGTCATTAAAAATCACAGGGAGGGTGCGTATCTGCTGTCCTGACAGTTTTGGGGAGCTCATTTCACAGTTGAGCTCTCCAAGAGAGAGATCAAGAGAGGGGACTCTTCAGGAAATGCAAGGTAATTTAGGATCCTGCATTCTGTCTCCTAAAAAACGATTTGCCAGATTGGCCCTTGCGCATGGTACTATCTGCCAAACATCTTGTTTGACCCACTTACGTCTGTAATGAGGACTGAGAGCGGAGGACGGCGGTGGCTCAGAGCCCATTTCCCTTCAGTGAATACAAATACAGCCACAACAAAGTCCAGACTCCCTTCCCACAAAATAGGCTACCATTCATCCACAGCCAAGATAAAGTTATTACAACAGGAATACATTAACTAATATCCTCTGTCCCATGAAAAAGTGTTCTCGCTACTCTGAGCCCGTGAGTTCCTTTACTGGGAAAAATAAACTCACAATGTACTCCACCGAGCAAAAACAATTTTTTAATGAGCACAAGATTACTTAAAGAACAATCATTTTAGTGGCTGTGTCATTCTAGGCATGCTGGAGCCTTGCTGTGTATCCGATTAAGCGACTGTTTATACAGTCCCATCCATCAACATTAAGAAATCTGGATGTGCTGTTAAATCTTTGTGGATTCCAACCGCAAAGTATTTAAACCAGCAGGACAGATTTTGCATTCCTCGTTCACATTAGCACCGAATAATTCTCGAACAGCACTCACTAACAAACATCCAATTATCACGGAAATGCAGGCTGCGCGTTTACCGTGTTGTTTGCTAAACGCTAACTCTCACGACAATCGGATTCCCTTTAAGAGGGAAAGACACGTAATTGCTAACCTTCGGAGCAATCTGATACCCTTTGGGAGATGCGTAGCTTATAGACCCTTGGGTCTCCATTCCGATCCTCATTTATATTCCCTCGATCGATCCCCGCTAATAGCTCCACCTGAGCCTGGTAATTATTTAGCAACAACCTGACCTGTATACCGCAGCTGAGAACAGGATTGAAGGATGGAGACGCTTTGGTCAATGCATTGCTGAACGGTAGTAATTTAGCGTCTTATTATGCTGTGAAATCAGAATTGGTGAGTGGCACCCAGGCAGGTTGGGTGATTAGGCTTGACGGATTTAGGATTAAAACGAGGAATTCTGCCAGTGTTCAGCTCATTCAAGAGTGATCACACCACTCACACTGCCCATAAGGTTGGCAGATGCCTTGTAAAGGTGTGTTAACCACCTCCCTTCCGCTCATCCTACCCTAAATAGCCCCCCTGACCCCCCCCCCCCCCCCCCCCCAAATATGTTTCCAGAAGTGCGTGTTGTCCGATGTTGACAAATTTTAAGTTTCTCTCCCTTGATGAAATAAGTTGCTTAAATTCACACTACCTCTGAAAAATCAATCAATTTAAACTGTCTCTTAAATATTTTAACTGAATGTTAATGCAGTTCAAGCTTTATGAATTACATCTTCAGGCTCAGAAATAAAAAATGTTTCTTAAAACATTTGAAACTTGTAGTACTACAGTTCAAACATGATCATATACAGCCCCTGCTGCTGGCTCGGGAGAGGGAAGACTACTTCTTTTCTAGTCTCAATATTTAAATCTAGATTAAGAACGCACCTCTATGCTCAGGCTTATAATTAGTTATAGCCTGGAGACAGGATGCGAGAAGCCTGTAGTCATAGAGCTTTGTGGGTGGCAATCCTTTCCTTACTGTCACCTGTAAATCAGCTGTGACCCAACTTTACATGGGCTGGCTCTTGATAGGCGGGTATGGTTGTCTACCCCTCATGACTGCATGGGCTCTCCATCCCTGTCCAAGTAGCTATGCAGCCATATATTACTCCTGGCGGGGTCCCCCCAATACATACTACTGCCCCTTTACCCACTATCTGCTATATTGCAAATTCCCTAATTGCTGTTTCTAGGTGAGGGTGAGGGTGAAGCAGGTTTTTGTTTTAGCCCAGCAACTACAACACCTGATTCAACTAATTAACTAATCATGGTCTCCAATCAAGACCTTGATAAATAGAATTAGGAAACAAAACAGAACAAAAACCTGCACTCACACCAGCCCTCTTCAGACAAGATTGGACACCCCTGGTATATATATAACAATCCGCCTGCATGCAATTATGTAACATACTATATACGGTCCCATTTTTTGCTTGTCATATCATATGACTTGTGGAACATGTATATTTATATCAGCAAGACCAGAGTGGTGTTGTGGGAGGCCTGTTGTTCCTGGACGCTAGCTCCAGTCCCTGGCCGATTGGAGCCGGGCCAGGTTTTTGCAGCTGGTCAGGACACGTTCACCTGAAGGCAGTGATTCAGTCACAGCCCTAATTAGACCCACAAAGCACTACGGACTGAGGCGGATGAGGTTAGTAGAGCCTGGTGAGTGGCAATTAGTGGTTGTTGGAGTAGTGGAGCCTGCTTTTACACAAGGATGTGGGACGGCAGAGTGTGGGAAAAGAGGTAAGGAGAGCGTTGTTTCTTATTTTTACTCAGGAGTGCAGGACCCTGTTTCACAATGCAAGGGGGGTATTTCGTGAAGCTGGGTTAGCTGGATAACTGCGCTGAGTAAAACACGGAACGGCTCTTTTTGCTTCGGTCCATATTCCAGTTTGGGAGGATTTCCGGGTTTTACTCGGCGCAGTTATCCGGCCGACTCAGTGACGCCGCGTGGAGGTGAAACGCCGCCCGGGGAAAGGCGCTACTCACTGCTCTCTGTCTTGAGGCAGAAGCGGTGCTTGAAGCCCTTGTGCGAGTGGGAGCAGGTGATGACCTCGGGGTTGGAGCAGCCCACGTCCACGTACCTCCTCTCCTGGATGATGTTGCAGCCGTAGCATTGCAGCCCGTGAGCTGAGCCGCGGACAGGGAGAGCGGAAAGGAACGTTAGCCGCACACATCGTCCGCTTAAACGTCAGAGAGTCAGACTGGTTGGGAGACATTGGGCCTCATTCCCGAAACGTGAGCACGAGCACTTTTGATCGTAAACTGTGCGTAAGAACGTTTCCGTGAACATTTTGGGATTCGTCATTTTTTTCTTATCTGTACGTGTTCGTGGCTGTTTCCTAATGCTAATCACGTGAACAGGATTGCTCATGAAATTTACATTAAACATTTGGCATTCATCACCGCATACACCTGGGATATGCACAAAAACAAGGTCTGCACATGTGTCATGAATCCCATATCGGTTTTTCATAGGAATATTTTTAAGAACAAAAGTATGAATAATTTAATAAAGGTTTTGTGAATGAGGCCCAGTGGTTCCTGGTGTTCCTGATATGTATGCAGAAGGTCCAGGTCATAGTCCTGTGATGAGAGTGCTTGTGATGGGATTACAGGGACTGTGTGACAGTCCAGTAAAGTGGATGTAACATGTTTTACCAGCTCAACTCGTGCATCCTTTACTCTTTCCAAAATGACTGACTGAACTCTGACTGAACTGTAATTTCTTACAAATGGAAATTCTTACAGATGGTTCTTCTTACCAAGGGTCCAACCTCCACAGGGAGGAGAAGCCAGAATTCAGCAGATTTTACACTTCCGCCCTGTTATGGTCTCCTTTCTTCCGAAAGCGCTCAAGATTATGGGTGTCGAAACCATACCAAGGAGCTCAAATTACAGCACGAGCGATGTTTCTCACAGTGTGTGAAGTTGGGCTGCGTTCACACTGCTGCTACGATATCTGTCAAAATGCACAATTGCTTTCAAAGAGAGCAACACATTGGCAGGCAATTGAGACCAGTGCATGGCAGTACATAAAAATAACATTCAGTTGAACCTTTTGCTGACCTTTGACTTCATTCTGATATGCATGTACAGCAGCCAATGAGAGGCGAGCTAGGGCAGGAGCAGGCGCTCAGTGGGCGGGGCTTATGGTCGTTTGCATTTTCCAGCAAGATGAAAGAGAAGCTCATTTTGGCTCTGAGCGCTCACCAAGAGCGGTTTCATCCATCCGTAAAGATGTATAAAGAGCGCTCACAGCGGGCGCCGCCGTTAGCATGGCTGAAATATGCGCATTCGTTTACCTCAGAAAGCCCATGAGGCTTGCTAGATGCAGCTCTATAGGATATGACAGGCTAACAAAATAACGTAATTTACCTCCTTATGGGGCTAGCTGAAGGTCGCTATACTTGCGGACGCGGCTACGTTTGCTTGCAAATCTGTGTTTTTTTTTTTTTTTTTTCATTTTAATTTGGAATTCTCATCTCTGTTTGTTGGCCAGTCTTGTTGTTTCATCTTCCTTTGGAGGAAGGAGAGCTCAGGGAAATGTAATTTTAACCAAGAGGTTGCGGGTTTGAATAAATAAATGCTGTAAATAAAGACAATAAATATCATAAAGTGATTTTGTGTTGGCACTGTCAGTCACCCAGGATTTGCCATACGTGTAAATAATTATATTTGCCATAAATAATTATGCTACTTCATAATTCCGGCATGCAGCGTATTTCTCTACTTTAAGTTTCCCGGAATCCCATATGTAGACAAAATGCGTGGAAATTCATGTTAATGAAAACTGCCACGAGAGCGACTAAATGTTTCGGGCGTCATGTCTGATTAATGAAATCCTGTCGGGGTAGGCCTCCTCTAAGCGACCGAATAAAAAGCAGATCGCTTCCATAAATGTGACAATTTAATCAGTTTCTTTCCCCTGCGAGGAGACGGCGGTTCATCAATCTGAAACGGGCGAGAGAGATGCTCGTGAAATGTCGCTTTCGCCGCTGCTGTTGCTGCAGCTGATGGGTTTAAAGTCACGCAGAAAAAGCCCGATTCGCAGAGAGAAACCCTGGGTGATTCTGCCGATACCCATCCCTGATTTACACACTGCTGGAAGTGTAGCCCAATGTGTGGATTCACCAGCCAGGGAAGTTTCTAATCAACATTACCACAACATTAACACGTGGGTTTACGTTAACACAAGCATTACCACAACATTAACATGTGGATTAACTTTAACTTCAGTTTTATAGAGCCTACTGTTTTACTGCACTTCTGAGGAAACCTGCTGGTTTTGGTTTTCAGTGATTGCTTTGACTCGCCAGACTCTTAGCTCAACACCCATTTTCAAGCTGTTTACTCACAAAACAACTCCACGTAGAATTACGGAAACTTGTAAATAAGTAAAGCTGACTTCTTAAAATATACTGAGAAGCACGATTCAGGTTAAGCAGTACAAATTAGTACTTTTGCAGGTGTATTAAAGATGTTCTTGTCAGTGAGTATGTGTATGGCTGAATCACGACTTGTTTTTAAAATAAGAACTTGTTAAGTGTGTAAAATCTCTGGAGTGTCACATAGTGGGAGTACTAAGATGGAACCTTTGTGCCAAAGTAATGCCCGCCTGGGTAAGAGGCCGTCCCAGTGTGGATCGAAATTTAGGCCATGATATCTGAGTAAAAGATGAAATACTTTTGGGCTGGCAGCAGACCTGGGTCAAATACGTATTTGTTTTGGATTCAAATGCTTTTCTACACTTTACTGATCTTGTCTGGTGTATTGGAACCAATGAAATGCTCTCAAAAAGTGCAAACCCCACCTTCTGGTCTTATTGGCAGGCTCAATTACACCAGGCAAGATCAACAGAGCACAGAAAAGTATTTGAATCCAAAACAAATAGGTATTTGACCTAGGTCTGGCTGGCGGACAATGGTCCCCATATGTTCCTATGCTTGTGTTCACGGGGTTAGCGGAACTCAATGGCAGGAGAATGGAGGGAAAAGCTCTTATGTGTGACCATAGTACTGATGGTACGGTCTTCCCGGCTTCTCCCGCCTGTCACCGTGTGCCTGTGTCACATGACGGTCATGTGACGGCCATCCGGAAACTTCCCAGTCATAATGCAGTCCAGCCAACGGGGACTGACTGTGGGTCTCCCTCCCTCTCGCACCTGTGTTTCACCTGAATCACCTACAGGTGGCGTTGTGCCTTTTCCTTCGTTATTTTCTCTATTTTCATTAGAGTGTGCGGTAAAAAAGCACTACACAAATAAAATAAAATTGAATTGAACTGAATTTCCTCGCCGTTTTACCGAGACACCTCTATTCTCTCACCAGGTTAATCAGCCTCAAAGAAGCTGTCGTGGAGATTTTCAGAGGCGAATTAATCTCGCCAAACGCTCTGACAGGAAATCACTTATCCGCCAAAGTCAACCCGGAGCGTCAGGCGTCCGCGAACGCACGTCAGGTTTCAGGATACGTGTGTCAGGAGGCAGGAACAGAGAGATTAATTGAAATCTGAGATGAATAAAATACGACTGACTCCGTTGGAGTGCTGTGAAGTGCCGCACGTCAGGGAACAAATTCAGCCTGAGTCGGCATTGATGTCTCCCCCCCGTTTATAATATCTCTCTTTCTGACAAAATACAAAGAGGGGGGAAAAAAAAGCATAGACGGGATGATGCCTTCCTCTTGGGAGACTGATGATTTGAGAGGAAGGAGGGAGATATTTAAATGAGACATCTGGTGTCACTCCAGGATTCGGTGCCATTCGGCTGGCTGTTGTAGCTGTGAATGGAGCCACCTGACCTCGCTGTGGAGTCTCGGGTCCCGGAGCGGCCTCCAGTCAAAAGCTCCGCACGCGCACTTCCTGTTACAGGTGCTCTCAGGAAGGGCAATTTAAAAATAAATAACACGTTGTTTGCTTTAAAATGAAAAATTCTCCCATTATGCAAAATTTTAAAATGTATGGTATACATTCACCACAGAATATGTACAGTAAACACTACTCTCCATGAAGCTAACAGTAATAATAAATATACCTGTAATATTTATTATTATCTCGCCAGGCGTAGCCTGGAGGGATCATACGTTTGGTCACGTGTGTTTGTGTTTGTGTTTGTGTCTCTCTCCGTAGCTGATCTCGCATACTACTGGGCCTGATCAGCCTAATACTTGTTGTGCATGCTCACAGCAGGCCAAGGACCTGACCTCTCGAATATTTTACAAATCTCTCAGCGAAAAGTATTTTATTTGAATTAATTTCCATCATTGTTGTCCATTGAAATAGATTGAGTGCTAACTCCTAACTGGCCAATAGGGGGCGCGAGTGATCAAAAACTGCTTTCGTTTGGAATGCCTGGTGGAGGTCTGCACTCTACTGAGTGCACTCTTCTATTTATATGTCAGAAAATGATGATAATGCTCATAATACAGTGTAATACATTTAAAATAATAATGAAATTAGGCTTACTCAGGTGGAAAGGGAGAATGTGTGGAATTGTTATCACGCTTTAGCCTTCTGTGTCTATTTATAATGCAAGGCATTATATCCCAGTTAATATGTACTATCCTCATTTGGGGATCTTGGTTGCTGACCATTCATGGAGAAGAATTTAATAAATGTGGTTCTATTGAGATGAATCTCCAAGGATGTCACTAACACTAAGGTGAATGAGCAGAGTAGTTGCTGTTTAGTGATGAGGTGGGCCAAATGCCTGCTAACTCCTCGGAGATGCTATGGCTAACAAGGCTAAATCACCATGGCTACACCACGTACGTTATCAAACAGGTGAGATTAATCCTGCCCTTAAAACCATACACATGCCCCTTTAGTTTTGGTCTAAGAGTGTTTAAGGAACATCTGGTCAAACTTTCCTTAAATATTCACATTCCGCTGCATCTCCTTCCTAAACCTTTAACACAAATATTGTATATTATTATTTTTTGCAGGAAATAAATAACAAACTCTATTTTAAAGTAATCTATATCTATAATCTATAATTTGCATCGTCAAACATGACTTGTGTTGGCTGAGAGAGAGAGAGAGAGAGAAGAGAAAGAGAGAGGGAGAGAGATGGGTATGTGTGTATTTGGAGGAGAGAGAGAGGGTAAATGGTAAATGGAGAGCTTTTATCCAAAGCGCTTTACAATTGATGATTCGCCAGAGAGGGGTTAGGGATTGTGTCATTTTTCGACGCCCAGGGCGGGGTTTGAACCGGCAACCCTCCGACTGCCAGACAATCGGTCTTACCTCCTGAGCTATGTCGAGGGAGAGAAAGAGGGAGATGTGTGCATTTTGAGGAGAGAGAAGGAGAGAAAGAGAGAGGGAGATGGATGGAGAGAGAAGTATGTGTGTGTCAGGAGGAAATAGAGAGAGAAAGAAAGAGACAGAGGGAGGTGTGTGTGCATTTGGAGGAGGGAGAGAGAGAGGGGAGGAGAAAGAGAGCGAGAGGGAGTGAAAGAGAGGAGAGGTAGAGAGACGGCGATAGAGGGAGGTATGTGTGTGTGAGAGAGAGAGACCAGCTCTTAGATGCACCTGTTCCTGGCTCCATGTTAAATGCACCTGCTATTCTCTGCTCCTCTCCACTCACAGGCTCTGGGTTTCAGGGCTATAATCACCAAAGTGCCAAATCTGGCTGGTCTTTACCCTACACTGCATTTCCAGCCAGCCAATGTGAAACTAATCTTAACAGATCGCCAAACTGATTTAGTCTAATATTTTAATTAATTAAAACGTCTTATTAAGCAGCCAACTGTCCTCTCATCTCTCATTGAACCTTATCCTGCTTAAATCTGCACAGAATTTCCCATTGCCATATTCTCAAAGGCTGCTTCTAATCCCAATTCTATCATACACGGGTGCTATTTTTACAGTCCCATGGTGACAAACAGTAACCCAGCATGGCTGAGCATTTACTGACTACAGGTTAGAGAAACAGACGCGAATCATTTTACGTGAATAAATAAAACACTCTATTTTAAAGTAATTTGTATATAATATGATTTGTATGTGTGTGAGTGAGAGTGTGTTTGTTTTTGTGTGTGTGAGTGAGAGCGTGTGTGTGTGTATGTGTGTTTGTTTTTTTGCGTGTGTGTGTGCTTGTGTGTGTGTGCGTGTGTGTGTGCGCTTGTGTGTGTGTGTGTGCGTGTGCGCTTGTGTGTGTGTGCGTGTGCACGTGTGTGTGAGTGAGAGTGTGTATGTGTGTTTATGTGTTTGTGTTTGTGTGTGTGTGTGTGCGCGCGTGTGCGCTTGTGTGTGTGTGCGTGTGCACGTGTGTGTGTGTATGTGTGTTTATGTTTATGTGTTTGTGTGTGTGTGTGCGCGCGCGCGCGTGTGAACGTGTGTGTGTGAGTGAGAGTGTGTATGTGTTATGTTTATGTGTTTGTGTGTGTGTGTGTGCGCGCGCGCGTGTGTGTGAACGTGTGTGTGTGAGTGAGAGTGTGTATGTGTGTTTATGTTTATGTGTGTGTGTGAGTGTTTGAGTGTGTGTGTATGTGTGTTTATGTTTATGTGTTTGTGTGTGTGAGTGCGCGTGTGTGTGTTTGTGTGTGTGTGAGTGAGAGTGTGTGTGTATGTGTGTTTATGTTTAGTGTTTTTGTGTGTGTGTGTGCGCGTGTGTGTGTGTGTGTGTGTGCGCGCACGCGTGTGTGTTTGTTTTCGTGTTAATTATGAAGCTGTGGGGAGCGCTAGCAGCTGTCGGATGTATGGCACCTACGCTCTTTAGCAGCGAGGAAGATGAGGGACCCTGTCGAAGGCCAGGTCCTCAGACACCTCCCGTTTCCTCCGTTCCGCTGGCTGCCATGGAAACTGCCTGGGAGAACCTGTGTGGGCTCCAGCCAGCTGCCTGGTTTGATGAGCCAGATGTGTGTGATGCCTTCATTTCCCCCATAATTTAATTGGCTGGCTGTGTGTGTGTGTAGGGGGGGGGTTGTTTTTATCTGAGTACTTTCCTCAAACACAGAGACCGGGCAGTGTTCACCTTTTTACAGACTGTAGAGTTTAGCACAAACACAGACCGTGCTGGTAGTGCCATATTGCCACTAAAAATACCTGTTAAACTGCCTTTTGTATTTTTGTATTATGTGGGAGAGGGAGGTTGACTGACAATATGTTCTAGAAGGCACTGGGACAATGAAACGAACCCTGGAGGGGATTCTGCAATTGGAGTAGTATTATTCCAGCTCTACTGCTGATACAGCGCCTTAGAACTAAGATGGTAGTTGTAATGTTCAGGGTGTATTGATTTAAAACAGATTGAATGTGAGGTGTGATGGGTTTTTGCGAGAGCCCCGTTGTTTTCTGATCCAATCGTTAAAAAAATCAGAAATGCAGTCCTCTGTCCTCGCCGTAAGAAACAAACGAATGACTCTCAGACCTGTTAATTTTGCATCTTTTGTTCTCTCATTGTCACTCATAGAATTCCACTGAGGAAAATCTCAAAAATGTCACCCCCGCAAGGTTAAAATATATCTGACAGACAGACAGACTGCTTAAGCACCCTGACAGAATATGGTTTTACTGAGATGTCGAAAAAGTCAGATTAGAGAAGGGATCATTCTCGTAAATAATCTCTCCAAAGCCCTGAAACTTGATCCAAAAAATTTCAGCGGCTCATAAGAGAATCTGTCTTTGACAGCATCCCACTGATGCAGAATCTGTCTGTGGCCATCTGGCCGGTCTAACAGCCCATAAAGGCTCCACAAACGGAGACACAAAGGGCTGTGTTCGAAACAACGAGTAACTGAGGTTATAACATAAAGCCAAAGACCTCAGAGTCTCACCAGGGAAATGATTTTCCCCCTTGTCGTATCCAGTGAAACAGAACAGTACAGGTCACTGTTCTGACACAGTGAGCCATCACAGATACATTTATCCACCTAAGTTAAATACCTTTTGCTCAGGAACACCAGCAGTTCTGAACTCTGATCATTTTCTCAGGCACCATTTTTCTAAAATGTTTATTTCTTGCTTGGACAAAATTGTGTCTTCTTTCACAAAACACATGCAAAGAAATTAATTGGCATATTTCAGGCACATAAACACACACACACACACACACACACACACAAACACGCACACAGACACACAAACACACAAACACGCACACAGACACACAAACACACAAACACACAAACACGCACACATGCACACGCACACACACTCACATACACACACACACACACACACGTTCACACTCTCATACACACATATACAAACACACACACACACACACACACTTTCACACTCACATACACACATATACACACACACACTCTCTCTCTCACACACACACACACACACACACACACTTTCACACTCACATACCGACATATACACACACACACACTCTCTCTCTCTCTCTCACACACACACACACACACTTCACACACACACACATACACACACACACACTCTCTCTCTCTCACACACACACGGTTCCAAAGGGCACCAGAGAGCCCCTCACTTACCCTGCCAGCAGAGGTGCATGGAGGCGAGTACGAGTCCGAGCGCGAGCCCCAGCCCGGCGCGTAAAGTCATGGGTGCTGCGCTGGCGGGACCGAGTCGGTCCGAGCTCCGGGTATCGCCTCCGCCGCCGCCTCTCCTCGCGCAGCCTCACAGGAGCCCCGATCCCCCCGGAGGAGCAAGCACAACGCTAGCCTCGCCTACCGAGAAACACACGCACACACGCCCGCCGCGCGCTCGCTCTCACACACACACACGCCCGCCGCGCGCTCGCTCTCTCACACACTCGCGCGCGCAACCGCACCAGCGCACGGACCCTGTGAGCGCAGGAGGAGGCGGAGAGGAGGGAGGGGAGGGGGGGGGGGGGGTCGGGCTGTAGCGGGGAGGGGGGGGGGCAAACAGTCAAGTGCGATATAAATAAAGAAGTTCCTCCTGAGTGGTCGCCGTTCTCCTTGGCGAGCGGGAGAGGGAGAGTAGATAGTCGTGCGCCTTGGCGGAGAATATCACTGCCCCCCACCCCCCACCCCCTTTCCCCCCCACTCTCACCTCCCTAGGAGGAGGGAGGTGCTGGAGACCCGCTGTGGGAGGTGAGGTGGGGGGGGGGGGGGGGGGGGGGAGTACAAGCGGTCGCTCAGGAATAGAAGCGAAAAAGCAGGATTGCTTTCTGATTGAAAAATCCGCGGGCTCTAATAACAACGTAAACACGCCGCACCAGCGCCGGGCCCGACTGTGTTCACGCCGATAACCCCGGGGAGGTCAGCCCAGCCCCCCAGCCCAGCCCAGCCCTCTCTGTTTTGGGTAACGCCGTTCAGCTTAGGGGCGGGGGTGGGAGGGGAAGGGGGGGGGTGGCGAAATTCAGTCTAATCAAGGTTCAAATCCCTTCTCAGAGTCCGTAATGCAGGGGATAAGGCTGGCTTTGCGGTAAGCTGCTGGACCAAAGCAGCATATGGTCCCCTGCGATGGATCCCGGTGCAGGTTCCCGGCTCTCATATGAAGGTGTGTTTACGGCCTAAGTGACTGATTTCTCTCCTTTCGTTTCTTTTTAAAGGGCCTTTCGTTATATAATGAAGCAGGAACGAACTCCATTTTTCTCTGCCAGGCGCTGATTGCCCTGGAGCCAGACAGAGCCTGTGTTTGCCCTGTGAGTGGTGGTAGTGGGGGGATGGGGGCGAGCACCGGGGGGCTGCTTTTGAACTGTCCCCAATCAGTATTCACCTCAGCCCTACACCTGCAGGTCCTCCCCCCCCCCCCCCCCCCCCCCCCCCCCGCCCCCTCTCCTGGAATCCAGCTGCTACACCCCTCTTTCTGACATTCTCAAGCCAACTGAGGAGGAAAAAAAATGCTCAGAAAATGTCAAAAGAAAACGTGGTGAAAAACCTTCCTGTGTTTCACTGAACACATGCAACACATCCACAGTCACGAGATCATCAATGCCCAGTTCATATTAATGTATTCAGTCAGATTTTTTCAAAAGATGGGAATCAGTTGAGAAAATACTGAATATAATGTAGGCTATTCCTCCTCATCTATCCCAGTCTTTATTGATAAAAATAAAAAAATAAAGAATACAGCATAGCCTGCGGGACTGGAGGTGAGCCACCCCCTCCTCTCTTTCATTCTGTCAGAGCGCTCAGCGTCCGACGGCTAAAGCGAGGGGAGGAGTCGCCCGGGGCGGCGGCGCAGCGATGACACGGTTCCCCTCGGATCGAGCGCAGCGCAGCCCCCTCGTCTGAGTGTCGCCCGGAGACGGTCCGTCAGGGCCGAGCGGAGCTTCCGTTTTCGTCTCCGAGGGAAGGCGAACGCGGAGAGCGCGGAGGGCGCGGCGCGCTCCACGCGAACTGGAAATTCAAAAGCGCGGCGGCGGAGGAAGAAGAAGAAGAAGAAGAAGAAAAAAACGGAACGAGCGCGCGCGACTCCTTCAGAAACACCAGAAGTGAGAACGCGATGCATGAAAAGTTAATTTCGCTTCGAGGCTCCAAGGCTGAGCGTCTGTCGCCTCTCCCGCTCGCTCACAACGTTAGAGAGATTTCCTTTAAAACCTGCCTTAACTGTAGCCTGTAACGGATATTAACCGCGGCGTAGCCTATATTGTCGCTATTTTATCACTATCTAAACTCAGAAGGGACAATGAGCCGCTAAAATATTAAATGCACGCAAATTAATTCCAGAATTCAAACGTGGGCTTTAATTTACTTACTTTATTCTGTCCGACCGCCTTTCCGTGCTCCGATGGATGAAATTTTTTTTTTTTTTTTTTTTTAAAGCGTGATTATCGCCTTATAATTCAGGCGCTGGCGTGAGATTAGTGACTGAGGGCTCTAGACGGGAAGCTGCCTTTCACAGCGGGGATTTCGGAAGTAATTGAAAGTTTGACCAGATCTGTGTGCCTGGGCACTTAAGACCCAAGAGCTGGATCCCCCCTTTTGCAGCACAAGGATAATTTAGCGAGGACTAATCTCCTCTTGGGGAAGAAAATGTGCCAGCGATCCCGAATTTCCTTTCCTGTCATTTCCGTGTCCGTCGCCGATGGCTCTGGTGCAGTAGCACCCACATTTGCCCGTAATTAACCAATCAAAAATGTAAAAGTCTTCACATTAAAAATGTGTCATGTCCTGTTTCTCAAGGTTTAAGGATTAAAGGTTTCCTAGACACATACGGACATGACACCAGGCAAGTTCAAACACTGCATTGAACCCAGGATTATGTCATCTAAGACTTAGTCTGGGTGTTTAGAGGAGCTGCGAGTGTCTCTCTGTTCAAACATGTATGACGAGTATGGGTGGGGAATGGAAGAGGTTCGGGTGGGGGCAGGGGGGCGGGGGGGCGGGGGTGCGGGTGGGGGCAGCCGGAGGCCCATGTTGCAGGGCTGTGTCCCTGCTGTCCTGGAACGGGGGGACTGGGGGAGGGGGGTGGCCTGTGGTAGCAGACTGACATGGACTAACCAGAAGCCGTATTCTCCATGGCTGAGTGCGCTTTGCTGAGGAGGCCCTGGGCGAGGTTTGGGGATATTTAACCATCTGTCCACGCAGGAGAGGCGCTGTCACCATCGCAGTCCGAGAATCGCACCAGAGCAAGGGCCCGGGGCAGGGATCGAGCCTACCCCCCTCCCCCTCCCCCTCAACCACCCCACCGTCGCCACTGACGACCGCACGCAGTGTGTCCCGTTATCCTGTCCTAACGGACCATGAGGAAAGCCGCCTGTCCGTCAGAACTACATCTACCAGGAGACGGCCTGCTTTCAGCACGGGGTGCCATGGAAATCTCCGGAGCAGGGGAGGTTTGATTAGTTTCCTTTTGAGTCGGTTTTAGAGCATTGGACCGTGATTGGAATGTGCAGAGGTGAGCACAAGGAGGTTGGGGGTTCGAGTCCTGGGCCGGCCGAATCCTCTCTGCGTGAAGTTTGTGTATTCACCCCGTGTGTGTCCTCCGGGTACTCCGGTTTCCTCCCACACCGAAAGACATTCGTGTCAGGTTATAGGTACACTTCTGCCATTGCCCTATGACCGAGGCACTGGCCTCAGAACTGGAGTTGGTCCTTGGGTGCTGCACTGTGTCTACCCACTAAGTAGCTAGGCTGGGTCAAATGCCAAGTACAAATTACCCCACAGGGTTCAATAAAGTATAACTTCACGTAACACAGTTTACAAGTTGCAGTGAACTGAAAAAATCATCTCGCAGGACACTGATTGATTGAAATGGTCTGATTGGTAGTTTGATTAATGCTGTCTGACAGCTGATGAAGTCCATGCAGCTGCCTACGGTCTGGTTTCTCCTCTATTCCCCCATGGACCCTACACTAAATAAAAAACCGAATTGGACGCTCCACCAAAGGCAAAGTCAAACGAGCCCAACTCTACTCTTTGGGCAGACGTATCTGCAGGGAGAGAGTGTGTGCTTCGTTCATCTCCTCGTAGACTTAACACGTCAGGGAACATTTAAATACTGTAAATAAATGCCACTGCGGTTTTAAAATCACTGCCCCATTTTCTAAAAATATAAATAATACCAACGAAATGTGTTTAATCACCTTATTTCATCACGGTAAAGTGACGTCCGAGAGTTGTTGTTGAGCAGCCAGTCCCTGAATTTCACAGTAAAAATGCACCATATTTTTTTTTACCCTTCATCCATTGTTACAGCCTGTGAGAAGAGCCATTGTTAAAACCGAAGCTCTCCCGCCAGCCCGCCGTGCTAGCTGTTCCTCACTGACGGCCGCGCGCGTTAGCCTTCGTCTGTAAATGCCACCGCTCCACGCTGTCTGTGTTCATTAGCTCAGGAGCCGATATTCGAACCAGACCAGAGCCCGACACGGGACTGCGCTGGGACACCGCATGAGGCGCTGCTGTTCTCCTTAATTAGCTCTGAGGGTGTTCGTGTTATTTCGGTTTCAGCTGTCGATCGACCAAGAAAAAATAGATATTCTAGACGTTTCTAACAACCAGCCTGGTTTACAGCGGTTGGTATAATATGATACAGGGGCATTCTGGGATTTGTGGTTCGACGCTTCTTATTTCTCTGCGGTAGCCTTTGCCTTGTTGTGTTTCCAAGGACTTCGTTTTTTAAACTTGGGAAATGTGCGCAATCAGTTACTATAACAGTGATGAATCTGCAAAATGATGCATTTCAGAGTTGAGTTGGTTAAAAAAATAGAACTTCAAGGAATTCATCCAGCCCATAGACACTGCTTGTGAATAATGGTGGACTGGACAGCTCAAGGCCCAAAAGGAAAGGTGTTTTTATTGTATTTTCTACAGGCTTAAGTGCTTGGAACATATTGTGGCTGGTACACTACACCAAAATAAAAGTTCTGCACCCTGTCCATTAAAAACGTCTCTCTCATTGGGTAAGACACAGACTCCAGCACAGCCTGTTTAAAGGAAAACTGAGGACAAAGCCTGGATTTTAAGGGCAGTGGATAAATACTGAATAATTAAACTGACACAGATACAACTGAGGAATATTTAACAGGCTCTCGGATTTATAGTTCAGCATAAGCATCAGTTGAACAATCTTTTAATTTATACTCTCTCTCCCTCCCTCCCTCTCTTTCTCACTCTCTCTCTCTCATCCCTCGCTAGCTTAAATTCAGCGTCTACGCTGCTTTGTCAAAGTGCATATTTTTAAAATAGGAAAACTGACCCAAAACACACTGACATCTGGCCTCATTACGAGGCTCATCGGATACATATTCAAGCCCGTTTCTGGGGTATAATACGATGCGCCGCATAATCAGATTGGCTTCATTACTTTCGCGAGCGTAGCCCCACAGCATCGCCGTAGCGAATTATATGAATTTCAGAAGCGCTGTGCCCTGGACCCTCCAAGCACACATAATAACTCCACTACACTTTTGGCCTTTTCTGTGTTTCACGGTTGGCTACTGTGTAACCCCATTTTGAAATAATGAATTTCAACTTCATTAAGACAATTAAATGAATCGGTGGATGAGCAGCAGCTCTTATGGGGGTGGGGGGGTGGGGGGGGGGGGGGGTAGAAACAGTTGGCACTCACATGCCCGGGCCTGTGATTGGACCTGAAGACTGGGCCTTTTTTGAGCGAGTCAGGTGCGTCAGCTGGACAGACCAACCAGGAGGCCCCTCTCTAAATGCTCTGAAATTAAGCTTATATGAGGAAACAGCAGCTATTTGAATATCTTTCACATTGATGGCATCTGATTAACAGGGTCACAGACACTTTATTGTTGTCATACAAGTGGAACGCGCAGCTTTTGTGATGGAGGCACTAGGACCAAGATTCAGACTAAACATGATTAATTTTAGACTCATCTTTGCAAATAGCGGAAAACAATAAACTGATTTCTTATGGCATGTAAATAGTCAACAAGTGTGAGCAAATGGCATGTCTCCTTTAAATGTTTGTTCCAGTTCTGACTGACTCAGAGAACAGAGCTTAATTAAATAAAGCAATTAATAATGATGAAAGTCAGCTGTAGTTGTCTGCTGTTCTTCTGCTGCCTTTGAGGAATATTGTCTAAGCGGAGGATTTATTAAGAGCAAACATGACTCTGAATGACAGGTGACATGTCAGTGTGTGCTTCTGATGAATCCCCAGAGTTTGGAACTCCTTCACGGGCGATGGGGTCTTTCACCACCCTGATGAGGACACTTTTGGGTTCGTGTTCCTGCTTCAGCCATTCAGTGCTGGGGGGGGGGGGGGCCTTCTAGGCGATGTTCACCGGGATGGTCTTGTGTGGCTGACTGCTTGCGTTCACGTGGTACCTCTCATTCTTCTGCTTTTCCCTCTTTTAACGGAGCAGGAAAAACCGGGCTGTGGACCAGGAAAACTGGGCCTTGGGCTTGGAAAACTGGGCCGTGGACCAGGAAAACCGGGCAATGGACCAGGAAAACCGGGCCGTGGACCAGGAAACCGGGCCGTGGACCAGGAAAACCCGGCTGTCCAAGATCTCCCGGCCCGAGGCTTGTTCTCTGTGCAGCGCTGGCGGAAGTGTGCGGTTGAGGGGGGTTCTGTTTCCGAGCGAGGTTTCCGCGCCGCACGCACGCGCTCTCCGGAGCGCGCTCTGTAGGTAACAACGATCCGCCGTCTAACTGTGCGATTACCCATCAGCCCTTGTGGTGTTTGTCTGTTGGAGGTTCCAGGAACTGCAGCAGCTCTTGACTGGCCTGACTGGTTACTGTAAGAAACAGGACTTTTTTTATTTGACATTCAGTCATTTTACTTTGAGTCTAAGCAGGTCCTGACAGCCTGCTGTTTAAACCTTCAGTGATGTCCTTCCTGTTGTACATGCTCTGTTTTATGTTCAGTTATAGCATGATCCCATATTGGTTCAACAGGGCACAGGGCAAAAAAAGTCATTTTAACACAATGTCCCACTGTTGTAAAAAAAAAAAAAAACTGTTTAAAGTCATAGAAATGTCCCCTCTGAAAATGATTTTGCATAATATCTGTCAGTGTAGTTTCAGTGTGTGGCTAAGGCAGTCACTTGTGAATCTGAATTACGGTCTTGTAGGTACATTATTGTACAGATCCAGAATCAGTCTCGTTTCTCATCGCTAATGACCACAGTAAATGGACTGGTTTGAATCACAAGCCTGTTGTAACCCCTCCCACCCGCTCAAAGAGATCACAGAGCTTCTCCACCCTAGCTCCCCAGTGGTGGAACGAACTCCCCGTCCCCCTCCGAACCTCCCCCTCACTACCCATCTTCCGCCATGGCCTGAAGACTCATCTCTTCAGACTATACCTAGACTAACCACCACCACGCTGTATATTTCACTCTAAATTTCTCCACCCCCCCCCCTTTTCATGACACTTGTTACATGTTGCCCCATCCCAGCACTTTTTGGTAATTTGTATTTGTCCTAATACTGTAGCTTATTCTTCTGCCTAGTTGGCTTTGCAGAGGTTAGGTCTGAATAGTGTTCACTGTGTGAACTAAACTGTGTTCTTGGCTAGAAATAGCTGTACAAAATAAGTATTGTACCTTACTGAACCTGTGTTTAGCAGTTGTCTATGACCATGAAATGCACTTTTTGTACGTCGCTTTGGATAAAAGCATCTGCCAAATAAATGCAATGTAATGTAATGTAATGTTGTAAAATCTATTTAATATAAGGGGGTCTCTCTTTAGAGCATGAAATTAAAAGCTAATTTCAAGGTGAAAGAAACATTCCTCATTTCATGGTGGCAAAACCAAAACCATGACAGCAAAGAGTCCAATTCATAGTTATGGGAGAAATACAAACAACATTCTAGTTTTTTTTTTTTTTTTTGCAAGATGGGGAACATTTCTGCAATGTCTGCAAGGAATCCAGAAAGCCTTCTCGGAACAGCTCTGTAACAAAAAAACACAGACAACCATGTTTTTTTTTTTAGAAACACAGGAAGGGGTTCTGTCAGGAATACAGATGAATTCTTCAGCAAGACCGGGAGCGGTTGCTGTGGATGTCATTCCTACCTCCATCACTCACATTGACAAAGCATCGAAAAACAGGGGGAAAAAACAGAGTAGAATCTGGTAGCCAGAAGCGGCTGAGGCCCTGTATCAACTGTGTATTAGCCGGGAGGCAGTACACAGTCCCTGGTTTCCAGTTTAAAAATCTGGTGACACTGTTTTGCCTCGTTCTGTTGCAGGCATCCTGCAGTCAGTGGAGGTTGGCGAGACCTGTTTCTGTCTCTGAGGAGTGTATCGCAGTTACCCACAATCCTTTGCTCACATTTTTCCCTTGACCCCCTTGAACTGACTCGCACCACCTGGTCCCAGAGCACGTGTCTTTGTGCCAGCAAAGTTCTCTCACGTTTTGTCGTCTTCCTGTGCCTTCAGAACGGTTACCCACAAGCTGCGCTATCAAACAAGCTCGTATTTCACCGTAATGTCTGCATTTTTAATGTGTGTAAATCCACAAACATGCAGGACCGCTAGGAAACACGATAGAAAAACTGCGAGGTAAGATTTGAAGTGGCAGGCTACATTTTTTTTTTTTGCGAAAACAGTGTGTTCTTTCTGAGATTGGAATTTCCACCCTGGCTTTAAAGGGAACAGGAAGAGAGAACAGCTATACATCGCAGATTTACAGGAAAGGGGTGGGGGTGGGGGGGGGGGTCTCTTCCAGTGGGATCAGCCATATGTGCAGAATTTCACGGGACACGTCCAGACTGACTTACACACCTTCATGCCTGGGAGTTGGAAACGCTGGAGAATCTTTGCAGTGGAAATTAATTTGATGCAAGAGGACTAATGCAGTGTTTCAGCTGCAAAACAGAGGGATATTTAATGTATCCACTCTTCAAAAAAGAAGCCTCAAAACAATGCACAAGACTTGATTTTGCACAACAGTACGTGTCCGATCGAGTGACCAGGACGTCTGGCCCAAATGCATGACCGCTGAAGCCCTTCGTTTTGTTATAGCGGAAGGTGTTTTTTAAGGGGGTAAAGACAGACTCATCTCAATTTGAGGCCATATGGATATTCAGAACTGACAACCTGGGCTCTGTGGACCTGAAGGCAGGACTTCCGCACGTGGATTGGGCCCACATTTCTCTCCATCGCCCAGGCCTCTCTCTCTCCCTCTCTCTTTCCCTCTCCCCCCTCTTTCCCCCCTCCCTCCCTCTCTCCCTCCCTCTCCCTCACCCTCTCTCTCCCCCTCCCCTCCCTCTCCCTCTCTCCCTCTCTCTCAGGTAGTTTAAGAACAGCAGCTCGTGGCGGATGAATAAAATCCCATTGTGGGACCGGGCCTGGCTCAGCAGAAGCGGGAATCGTCTTCGGCGGCGTTTATCAGTGGACACGGCCCTGGAGGGAGCCAGCGGATCCGGAGGGCTGGGATATGGGGCCAGAGTGAACCGCTCAAACTTCGCGTGGAACGCCGCTGGACTCAGAGCCGGGCGGACGATCGCAGGCTTTGCTGCGTGTGGCTGGGCTTGCCTCAGGTTTGACTGTATCCCCCGCGGTTCCAGTGTGAAGTCGCTGCTGCCTGCTGTCCCATTGGCTGTTACACAAACAATCTCTGTGTTTAAAGAGACCTTTTGGGCCATCTGCACGGCTCTGAAACCAGGATTGATAACGATTTTTTCGATCGACTCATTGACTGAGACCTCTGAGCCCGTCCTGCGTTAAAGCTAGCGTTAGCATCAGTGTTAGCATTAGCATTAGCGTTAGCATTAGCATTAGCGACGGCCGGTGAGACGGAACCTTCAGCCATGAGGGCGGAGGGGCTGTTAGAGACGGCGTGAGGGATTCAGAACCGACGCAGGAAACTCCTGCCCAGATCTCCTCCTACTGCCTGCAGTTCGACTCCACTGGTACAGTATGATACTGATAAAGCACAGATCTCCTCTTCTTGCTCAGAGTTGCACTCCCCTGGTACAGTATGATACTGATAAAGCACAGATCTCCTCTTCTTGCTCAGAGTTGGACTCCCCTGGTACAGTATGATACTGATAAAGCCCAGATTTCCCCCTGCTCAGAGCTGGACTCCCCTGGTACAGTATGTTTAGTTGTGAAAAAGTACAGCACACGTTGGCTGCTATGTGAACTGGTAGTAAGTTAAGCCCCCATGGTCTGGTATCTGTTAAGGCTTTGTTCCAATGCATAGATGGGCCCCACGGTCTGGTATATGTTAAGGGCCTGTTCTAGTGCATGGATGAGTCTCAAAGTCTGGTATCTGTTAAGGCTCTGTTGTACTGGTGCATGGATGGGCCCCCATGGCCTGGTATTGAGTGCAGACTGTGCCAGTCTTGACTGTGACCAGCAGTGTTGCCGGGCAACACACAGCCGGCTCTTGTCGCCTAGGAAAGGGAGGGTTTCAGTCAGCTGGGGTGGAAGCCTCTCCCCACACACCAGTGGTACCTACTGGTGGACTGGATAAACTGCAAGTCCACTTGTTAACATGCACATGAAGCTTCATTCAACTCACGTCTGTGTGAGCTGGACTTGTGAACTACAGTGTGATAAGAAGCAGAGTTGCTTGGAAGATGAGAACGTGCCTGTCTGTGTGCTCTCCTGGATCAATTACAGAGGTTGCAGTAATGAGCACTGATTAGATATGCTGCATGTAATGGTCAGGGAACTACACTGGAAAATAAACACAGGGGTGGACTGTCCAGGAATCAGAAATTAAAAGTCCTACCACATGTTTCTTCCACCCATGAACTCATCTCGCTGATTTCTATAATTAGTTTTACCCCCTAGCTGAAGAAGTGTGCTAATTATCAAATCCAGGTGTTTGGAACAAATACAGGGGAGGACTTTTACTTTCTGAACCTGGATTTTCCGTCTCTGATTGAACCGCAAGGTGTCATGCTGAAATCCCTGGTGAAAGACTGAATAACAATCTCAATTTCCCTTCAGAAAATATCCAGGTGCATGTTTATAACGGATAATTGTGTCTATGAGTCAAGCTTAGATGAAGATTTCATCCGCTGTGAAACACTAGAACACACAAACACATACCACTAGGAAAGATCTCCAGCTGGTCGTGTACCTGAATCAGAGAGCATTGCCTGCTGGGAGTGGTCTACTGTGTTTTGAATGAGTATACTGAGAGTACAGCTGCTGTACGAGGATAGAGTGATGGGTAATGTCTGTGTATTTACCATTCAGGATTGACAGGAACAGATCTTGCTCCCCCTTGTTGAGTCGTGTTTTCTACCATGAAATTCAGAAGTTTGCTCTCTCTTTTTCTCCTCGCTGGCTAGCAAAGTTTCTGAAGAGTTTTTCCGTTGTTCAAACTGTAATACGAAAATCTTGCGGTTACGTGAGGACAACTTGTGCTCCAGTTGCGTTCACAATACAGGATCTATTTTATGGGGATCTGGGTAATCTGGCTGGATCTTTTATTTAAATCTGGATATTGGATTCTCAGTCTGGTTTGGGCTGCTAACACCGGCATTTGCCTCGTCTGCTCTGATAGGAGAGGTTGGCGGCTATGACATCATGAATAATGTGGTGATACCCACGCCCGGGCTGTGGGACTACCCGTCCCAGTTCCGCACCCTGCGCCAAAGCTGGGAGACCAACTACCAGGAGGCAGCGATCTACCTACAGGTAAGCAGCGTTCACCTGCGACCTTCAATGTGCCTGCTCAGGTGAGGAAGACTAGGAGAGTCAGCTATCTATCTGCAGGTAAGCAACATTCACCTGCAACCTCTAACACTCGCATCACCTGAGGAAGACCACAGGAAGCCACTGTCTACCTACAGGTAAGCAGCGTTTATCTTCAATACACCTGCCATGTGTGGAAGACCAGAGGAGATAGCTATCTATCTACAGGTAAGCAACTTTCACCTGCAACCTCTAACACTCATGTCACCTGAGAAAGACCACAGGAAGCCACTGTCTACCTACAGGTAAGCAGCGTTCAGCTTTAACCTTCAACATGGCTGCTTCGGTGAGGAAGACCAGGGGAGGTAGCTATCTGTCTACAGTAAGCAGCATGAAAAATATACTTCATAGTTTATGTTATTTATTGTCAGTTTCACGAATTTGATTTTATTTTATATACATAGTATAAATGAGAAATCCAGTTTAATAAAATTGTATCCTTGAAATTTATGTGAGGATAATAATGTATACAGTATGCTGTAGTTGGACAGTATAATATTCATAATGCAGCTTTAAAGGTGTTGAAATATGCAGCCATTTCTTACATTTTATTATGCCATCTAATCCCAGTTATTGCTTTTCACAAGAGCTCTTGGCACTGGCTGTTCCAGCAGTAATTCTTCCGTAGCTACAGTGGATAATATTGGAAATGGTACAAGAACAGCTAATGTGTCCAATTATGAGATTGCTTTGTGCAGGATGATGTCAGCTAAAATGAGCAATTATGATTGGACGACTGCTTGTCACATGACTGTTGTGTGACCGACAGGAAGGGGAGAACAACGACAAGTTCCTGACGCACCCGCGTGACCCCAAGGCCCTCACAGCCTACCTCGCGGCCCACAATCCCCTGTTCTACGCCATGGAGCTGCTCCCGGGCCTCCTGCTGATGGCGCTGTCGCTGGCCGAGGCCCCGGCTGTGCCCCGCCTTCAGCTGGACGTCTACGTACGTCCCGCCCTTCCCCCGTGCCCCGCCCACCCTACTGCGCCACCCTTAACGCCCGTCAATCATTTTACCCAAAACTCGATGGAATAGCACCTGTGAATACACATACACATTACTCACAAATCTGGACCCCTTCCTTCATTTTGTCCTGAACATTGACTTCCAGATTCAATGAACTAAAGATTTACTTTTGGAGGAAAAACATTCTTTTTTAAACTGGTTTTGATAATAGCTGAGTTCCACTGACATTGTTTGGGGAGAGAAGCAGTGACGTGCTGTGGTCCTCCCCCGCAGGTCCACACCACCCTGGAGCTGCTGGCGCTGGTGATAGTGGCGTTAGAACTATCCATAAAGCTCAGATGGCTGGGCTTTCAGGCCTTCACCTGCCACAAGAGGATCATGGTCAAGGTAGCGTGTGATGTCATCATCCTGCGACAAATTTTGCTAATCCATGTGAATCCATGCACTGGGCTCCCCTGCATTTATTATGAGTACTATGAGTAAATTATGAGTGTTTCCTGTTCAGTAAGCCACACCCTGTAGCAGTGTTTAGTGTGCAGTAAGCCACTCCCCTTAAACCTGATTGGACTCTCTCCCTCCCCGACTCTTGGCCAGACCTGTGTTCTGCTGCTCCAGTTGGTGGAGGCCATCGTGGTTCTGATCCGACAGACGTCTCACATGCGAGTGACCCGGGCCCTCCGGCCCATCTTCCTGGTGGACTGCACCTACTGCAGAGCAGTGCGCAGGTGAGGCAGCCGCACGCCTGCTGAGCTCCGCCCCCCCCAAGCCAGCTCCTCACCGCCCCCTAGAGGGGAGTTCGTCATACTGCATCACACATAGAGCACAGAGTGAAATGGACACAAATATGCCTGTAGTTGTGTTTGAATCAATGTTTTGCTGAATATTGGGGTGCAGGAGTGTTGCCCTGGGGGAGGGGGGTGTCCATCACCTCAAAATATGCTATAGACCCCCCAATTTAAACGAAAGCCCATGTTTAATCTCCTCCACCGCCAGGAACCTGCGACAGATCTTCCAGTCCCTTCCGCCCTTCATCGACATCCTCCTCCTCCTTTTCTTCTTCATGGTCATTTTCTCCATCCTGGGTGAGCCCCTCATCACACACTCATCCCAGTCACCAGTTATCACAAGTCTGCTTTTTCATTGCTCCATTCATACTTTTTAATATGTGATTAGAATGTTCTTAACTGAACATTCTAATGCTTGAAAGCAGTGGAGTTCTAGAACACTGACTTAGAATTTTGAAAAAACATTCTAAAAAGCCTACTTGTCAAAGGGTTAACACCATTATTTGTAATACAGTTTAAAATATATTGTGTAAATATGCAATAATTATACAGATTTATGTACAGTAGATGGTACTGTTATTTGCCAACACACTAACTCTCTATATATTGTGTTTGATTTGACAAAGAGTCATATGTGTAGTATCTGGCTTTTTTTCTTAAATGTTTTTCATGTTCAGAAAACCTATAACATATCCTTCAAATACCCTGATTTTTTTTTTTGCAGGTTTTTATTTATTCTCCCAAACGCGGCAGACCCAGTGAGTACTATGCTTGGACCGGATGTGTTTAGCATGTTGTGTCTCTTCCAGGCAGGTGAACAGGTTGTGTCGTGTCTTGTTACAGTACTTCAGCTCACTGGAAAACAGCATCGTGAGCCTGTTTGTGCTCCTCACCACAGCCAAGTAAGCCCCGCCCCTTCCTGTTGTGTTCACGCTCATTACAGGACCGTTTTTAAAAAGCGCTGTGTCACTCTGTGTCACTCGTGGAATAGTGCTCGGGTCCATCCTGTGTGATTGTGTAATGGAAATTTAAACACAATCGGGTCTTTTTTTCACTTGTTTAAAAAAAGTGTTTTATGTGAGAGTGCTGTTCTGATATTGATTAATGGCTGATTCCTGGCTTCTCTGGCTCGGCTTCAGCTTTCCGGACGTGATGATGCCGGCCTACTCCAGGAGCGGCTGGTCCTGCGTGTTCTTCATCGTCTACCTGTCCATTGAGCTCTACTTCATCATGAACCTGGTGGGTGTGTCCCACGCTCGAGTCACTCTTATGACCCCAAAAAGCCCCCCTTTCAGCTTCCAGAAAAACGCTGCCAGTTCAACTTCATTTAAAAACTTTTAAAATCACTTTTTTTGTGGTCGGAAGCTGAAAAGAGTGTGTGTTTTGCTGACGTTTTTAATCCACCAGAGGGATTAGAAGGGGAAGCGCTTGAGGTACTGAGGGGCAGCAGCTTAAAAAGAGGAAGCACCACCACACCCCAACTCACCTGCGGCACTGATACACCCTAACTCACCGGGTCAGGTGTGGGAAAGCGGGGCAGCTTAGAGCTGCGGGCCCTGCTCATTACTGCTGTCCCTTCCAGCTCCTCGCGGTGGTGTTCGACACCTTCAACGACGTGGAGAAGATGAAGTTCAAGTCGCTGCTGCTGCACAAGAGGTCAGCCATCGACCACGCCTTCAAGCTCCTGGTCAGCAAACAGGTGAGGATCAGTGGGTCCACCTGCTTGAGGTACAGAGCTGACTCCACCCACAGTGTCAGAGTCACAGAGCTGACTCCACCCACTGTGTTAGAGTCACAGAGATGACACCACCCACTGTGTTAGAGTCACAGAGCTGACTCCACCCACTGGTTAGAGTCACAGAGCTGACTCCACCCACTGTGTTAGAGTCACAGAGCTGACTCCACCCACAGTGTTAGAGTTACACAGAGCTGACAGAAGCTACTGTGTATTTTGCAAATGTATTTAATTTCATTGTGCCCTGAAACATAAGAGTTGTCAGTAGAGATAGGTAGTGCTTTGCTCCTGCAGTACAAGAGGGCCTTGCTGTCTCCATTTCAGAGGCCCAGCACGGTGTCCCTCAGGCAGTTTGACGGGCTGATGCGGTTCTACCAGCCGCAGATGACCGCCCGCGACCGCTTCCTCACCTTCAAGGCTCTCAGCCGCTCTGACGGCCCCACGCTCAGGTTCGACACGCCCTCACACCCCACCTATCCTGCACATGCCCTGCATGCTCGCCCTGCCCCACACTCAGGTTCGACACGCCCTCACACCGTCTATCCTGCACACGCCCTGCACGCTCGCCCTGCCCCACGCTAAGGTTCGACGCGCCCTCACACCCCATCTATCCCGCACACGCCCTGCGAGCTCGCGCTGCCCCACGCTCAGGTTCGACGCGCCCTCACACCCCACCTATCCTGCACATGCCCTGCATGCTCGCCCTGCCCCACACTCAGGTTCGACACGCCCTCACACCGTCTATCCTGCACACGCCCTGCAAGCTTGCCCTGCCCCCCGCTAAGGTTCAACACGGCCTCACACCGTCTATCCTGCACACGCCCTGCAAGCTCGCCCTGCCCCGCACTCAGTTTCGACACGCCCTCACACCCCACCTATCCTGCACACGCCCTGCGTGTGTTTAATCTTAGTCTCTAGGGAAAAAATCACATGTTCAAAAACTATGCGTGTTAAAAAGCCACGTGTTCAGAAACCACGTGTGAAAAAAGTCAATCACATGTGAAAATGTCGAGTTCCCATGTGACGTTTTCTTTTCACGTGTGAATGTTTTAATTCGCATGTGAAACGGCGCATGAAAAGACTTAATGAAAAGACCCGTGTCATTTTCCAGTGCTTGTGTTTTTTGGATTACGGGCTCCCGTTGGGATGCATAGCTATGCGTCAGTAGCAGTTCTGTTTAATGTTCGTTCTGAGACCAGCGGTTCTCCTCACAGCTCACACTCTGAGGTCATGGCTCCATTTTGTTTCAGCCGGGAGGAATTCTATCACTTTTATGAAGTCATGGGCCTGAAGTGGACGGTGAGCTGCTGCTTGTTTGATTTTTCTGTAATTTACTCTCTGCTACCTTTTGTTGGGATGTTCACATGCTGTGTGTGTGTGTGTGTGTTTCGTGTGTGTGTTTGCATGTGTGTGTGTGTGCGTGTGTGTGTGTGTGTGTGTGTGTGTGTGTGTGTGTGTGTGTGTGTTTGTGTGTGTGTGTGTGTGCTTGTGTGTGTGTGTGTATGTGTGTGTGTGTGTGTGTGTGTGTCACAGGCACAGCGGAGCAGCAGTCACTGGTTTGACAGCCTTCCACACGCCACTGTCCTCATTTTCAAAGGTGACTGATGTTATCGATGACCCATGACACCATGGAGTTTTACCACAAAGCTACAAACTCCATGGTGTCCAACAACCCCATATTTAGTATTTACGCAACAACATTCTGATATTTCTCTGAGAATAACTCTTTAGGATGACCTACAGTTTTGGATTTTTAGCATATTGCAAGTTTGTAGTCTAAACCTATTCAGATTCCTTGATTACAAAAGCAATGCCCCCTGTCTGAGCCCTAGTTCTAGTTCCAGTAGTCATACATCAAACACTTGTTTATAGAAAGTATTTATATCGTATCTGTGCTTCAATTTCCAGTTCTGTGCTGTACGCTACCAGAGATGCATTGTAAACAAATAGACAACCAAAGAAAAAACAGCTACCAGTTTATGAATTCCCTGCTTTATTACTTAGACTTATGGAAATATGCCTTGGTGTTTTAGAGAGAAGCTTGAGATGCGGTGCATCATTGATCTATATTTTATTAAAATGTCTTTCACAGGAATTCGAAGATTTGTGAAATCCAAAGCCTTTCAGTATGGAATGTGTAAGTTCTTCAAGCCGTTTCTTCATTCTTGTGCTGTGGTTCACAAGCTATTTGTTTTCTGTTAGTGGGAGAGCACCTCCCGTTCCAAATACTTTCTCCAAGTACTGTGTAGCCGAGACATCGGTCGTGTACTCCTGTCAGAAGTAATGCTTCTGAAAGATTACAAGTAAGAGGAACCTAAATTTGTACCTTGGACAATAAGATTTTTTTCTTTTCTAGCCAATTTTTTTATATGTCCTTGCTCTCGATCTCAATTTAGGTTCCCAGTCTATTCTAGGTCCTACTCTGCTGCAGCAGCCTCTGCACAAAATGTCTTTTCTGCAGAAAAGCCCTCATCTGTAGAAAAGCACTCCTATAGAAAAGCTCTCTTCAGCAGGGAAGCTTTCATCTGTAGAAAAGCTCTTCTCTAGAAAAGCTCTCGTCATTTAGAAAGGCTCTCCTCTAGAAAAGACCTTCCCCTTTAGAAAAGCTCTCTTCTGCAGAGAAGCTCTCTTCTGAAGAAAAGCCCTACTCCGAAGCACACCCTGCTTCTTCTGCAGCCCCCAGCTCGGCTGCGCAGTCCTTAAATCTGGACGCACTGTGCCTCACGCGCAGCTGACGCAGGAGTTCTGCAGACGACCTGACCAATAAAATGAGCCGTTCTTCTGCGATGAGACCAACTCGCTGCCTGAAACCCCTCCCCTCTGGTCAAAGCCTGGTCAACTGCGTTCTGTCCAGCAGTGCCACTCAACACCAGGACAGTCAGAGTTTAGCACCAGACTCTGCACGGAATGGCAATGCTAATGCGATTTACACAGAAGGAGTCTATTTTGTTTGTGCACTATACAAACCCAAAGTGATCTCAACCTGTTTGTGTATCATACAAACCCAATATGATCTCAACCTGCTTGTGTATCATACAAACCCAATATGATCTCAACCTGCTTGTGTATCATACAAACCCAATTTGATCTCAACCTGCTTGTGTATCATACAAACCCAATATGAAATCAACCTCTTTGTGTATCATACAAACCCAATATGAAATCAACCTGTTTGTGTATCATACAAACCCAAAGTGATCTCAACCTGTTTGTGTATCATACAAACCCAATATGACATCAACCTGTTTGTGTATCATACAAACCCAATATGAAATCAACCTCTTTGTGTATCATACAAACCCAATATGAAATCAACCTGTTTGTGTATCATACAAACCCAAAGTGATCTCAACCTGTTTGTGTATCATACAAACCCAATATGAAATCAACCTGTTTGTGTATCATACAAACCCAAAGTGATCTCAACCTGTTTGTGTATCATACAAACCCAACATGAAATCAACCTGTTTGTGTATCATACAAACCCAAAGTGATCTCAACCTGTTTGTGTATCATACAAACCCAACATGAAATCAACCTGTTTGTGTATCATACAAACCCAAAGTGATCTCAACCTGTTTGTGTATCATACAAACCCAATATGAAATCAACCTGTTTGTGTATCATACAAACCCAATATGAAATCAACCTGTTTGTGTATCATACAAACCCAATATGAAATCAACCTGTTTGTGTATCATACAAACCCAATATGAAATCAACCTGTTTGTGTATCATACAAACCCAATATGAAATCAACCTGTTTGTGTATCATACAAACCCAATATGAAATCAACCTGTTTGTGCACCAGTGTGACCTCAACCTGTTTGTGCACCAATGTGATATCTCCCTCACGCTCTCTCTGTGCCTCCAGACGTGGTGGTAGCGGTGAATGGCGTGTGGGTCCTGGTGGGAACGTATCTGGTGAACAGTAAGATTTCCCTCTCCCTCCATTGCCCGAGATATTTCACAGTTAGCTGCTCACAGGCACGCGTTTAATAACTCTTCTTAACTTTAATACCAGTGGGGCTTTATCTCCATTCAAGCAGTTCACATGAATCACACCTCTACTTTGAGTGCCTGGAGAGTATTCTAACACATACGGTAAAACTGTGCAATTAATCTCTCTTGAAACAAATATACTTCTCTAATGACCAAGTGGAAATGACTGTGATTCGTAGGTTACATTATTCTATGTACTGTATGTGTGGACTGGTATTATAAAGAGAATTGTTTTTTGTTTTTTCAATATTTCTTGAACATGCTTGTTCAATGCACCGCTCTTGTTTATGTATGATGGCTTAATGATTAATGTAGTTTATACTGTAGCTTTTACATAGTAAGTATAACTTTTCTCATCAATAAAAGCAGCAGATTTTATCGAAGTTAGGTAAAGCAAACTTATGTTCTGATGTTTTCTGTGCAGATGTTTCCTCCTGGTCAGCATTTTTTCCCTGGAGTTACATAGTCTTCCTCAGCAGTAAGTGACCTCCACATTTTTCCCTCTTTTAGCCCTTATCATTTTTACGTTTTCTTTTTATTTTTTGAGTTGTTTCAGTCAAACGTGCATTGATATTAGGCGCATACTTTATCTTAACACCTCAACACTTTGAGAGAATTGTTGTCATAAAAAAATGTGATTCTGTTTTTTGTTTTGTTCATTTGTTTTAAACCTGACCACAAGACAAAATTCCAGATGTGTGCATGTCCAAGACTTCAATGTTCAAGACTTAAAGTTTATTGTGCTAAAATGTTAGCAGTGGTTAAATGTATCTGTTGTTCAGAATTGTACAATAGAAATTTTTATCACAGAATATCACAAAAAAGGCGATAAAGTCATGAATCTTTGTTCAGATGTCGGTTGTTAGCTTTGGGATTCAAACTGACTGGCTCTCTACTATCTTGAGTAACATTCTTAAGTGGTGGAGAGGTTCTTGCCTGTCGCTGGTAATGCCAGGCTTCTTGCATATAGCCATAAGCAATAGCAGAGCTGTTAATATTCAGAATTACTGAAGTAGGCATGGTATGACAGTGGACGGTAGGTTGGTGATTAAATCTAGTGAGTGAATAGTAATGTGGAATTAACTGGAAGACCAAAAAAATAATAATTTGCACATTTTCACAGTCTAAATAAAACCGAATGCAAATCCAGTTCCTTCTGCTCAGCTTGTCACTTGTTTTTAATTTTAACCTCTGGAAGAATTATGTAACCAACGCTGCTAGTTGAGTGTGGGTTTGTGTGTGTGTTGTGTGTGTGTGTGTGTGTGTGTGTGTGTGTGTGTGTGTGTCTGTGTTTGCATGTGTGTGCATGTGCATGTATGTGAGTGCATGTGGGTGTGCATGTACATGTGTATATGTGTTTGTGTGTGTGTGTGTGTGTATATGTGTTTGTGTGTGCATGCTTGTGTTTTTTTTGCTTGCTATGTCTGTATCTACCCCCCAAACAATTTTTCGACCTGTCTCATGGCTTCAAGGCTGATGGATAATGAGTCATGATGAGGCCACTTTTTTGCACTTTATGGGGTGGAGATCCTGTTGGAGTGAGGGTGTTGATTTGTAATGTCTGCCTGCCTGTTTGCAATTCATGTAGTGAAGGTGTTGATTTGTAATGTCTGTCTGTCTATCTGTTTGCAGTTTATGGAGTGAGGTTGTTGATTTGTAATGTCTGTCTGCCTGTTTGCAGTTTATGGGGTGAGTGTGTAGATTAGTGATGTCTGCCTGTTTGCAGTCTATGGGGTGGAGATCCTGTTGAAAACCTCGGGTCTGGGCCCCGTGGAGTACTTCAGCTCTGGGTGGAACCTGTGAGTATCTCTGCCGTGTTTACACAGAGGGATCTTTGCATATGCTGTGTGCCTTGCCTGGGTTCCTCCGTTGTAATGTGGTGTCAGTGACTGTTTTCTGTTCATTGTAAGTTACTGGATAGCAGGTGTGCCGCCGGACCACGTTTACTAGCCCACGTGGCCCAGTAGTATTTTTCTGTGCCCCACTAAAATGATCATGAGAAGTAGTAACCACTGTCACTGCCAAGCAAGCAGTTAGACAACTAGGGGGTAAAAAAAAAGACTTGTCAGCTGTCAGCCACGGGTGCTCGTGAGTGCGAGGCTGTGGGTGAGCGTAAGGCAGCTGTACGGGTGCAGAAACGTACTTTTTAGGGATGTGAGTGCTGGGGCCTGGGGCCTGTGCCCCAGTGTAGCTTTAAATCAAGCAATGAAGGCGCACTGCTGGACGGTTGCAATAATATTTTATCAGCCAAGATATAACCATAAAACCGCAAAAATATGATCCACGTTCAGTGAAAAGGAGAGGTAATATTTAAATTGAGTTTTAAAAAATGTGAATAATTTCCTATTTTTATTAAATAAGCTTTTGGACATGGCTCATAGCTGGGGGCTGTGCTGTAGAGCATGGCTCACCAGACTGGGTTTCCAATATTTCCCTCAATTGTAGATACATGTTTTTCTCCCAGAATAATGGCCCCTATGAAGAGGTTGATTATGGTGGTAAATCCCGTATTGAAAGCAATTTAGAGGGGAAGGCAACCCTTCAGATATCAGTGCCTCAGTGTTCACAATATCCACAAGTCAGAAAAATTCCGGAACATTCTTCTACGTGATTTCAGTCTCCCGTATGGAGGCGTTAAGGGGCGTAGCCAAGTTCATTACTGTGGCAATGGATGTTCTTTACTGTGATGTAGCAGGAGAACCTCCAGTGGGGGGTGACCAGTGGGGACAGAGGGGAGTGTTTGAGCGTGTGTCTGTGTCTCGTCCAGGTTTGACTTCCTGGTCACGCTCTTCGCTGTCCTGGGCCTGGTCGCCGTGGCCTTTGATGTCGAGCCGTTCTATTTCATCGTCGCCCTGCGGCCACTGCAGCTCCTCAGGTGAGTTTCTCTGTGACTATCTGTGAGTCTCTGTGAGTCTCTGTGAGTCTCTTTCCTCTTCAGTTAAAGCCTGAAAAACTGTGTCTCTGTAACTGGAGGAGACTCACCCCCTCCCCCCTTCCCCCTTACCCCCACCCCACCCTTGTGTTTTGTAGGCTGTTTAAGATTAAGAAATCCTTCCGCATTGTCTTAGACACCATGGTGGAGCTCCTTCCCCGGATGGCCAGGTAACGCCCCCCAATGCATGTAGCCTACTGCACCCTGGGGGGCGGGAGTTAACTCGGGTGGCTTGCCTGGTGTGTCAACTGACTGTTTGGGCTGTGAGTTTTGTGTCTGTGGTTCCTGTTTGGGCTGTGTGTTTTGTGTCTGTGGTTCCTGTTTGGGCTGTGTGTTTTGTGTCTGTGGTTCCTGTTTGGGCTGTGTGTGTTTTGTGTCTGTGGTTCCTGTTTGGGCTGTGTGTTTTGTGTCTGTGGTTCCTGTTTGGGCTGTGTGTTTTGTGTCTGTGGTTCCTGTTTGGGTTGTGAGTTTTGTGTCTGTGGTTCCTGTTTGGGCTATGTGTTTTGTGTCTGTGGTTCCTGTTTGGGCTGTGTGTTTTGTGTCTGTGGTTCCTGTTTGGGGTTGTGAGTTTTGTGTCTGTGGTTCCTGTTTGGGCTGTGTGTTTTGTGTCTGTGGTTCCTGTTTGGGCTGTGTGTTTTTGTGTCTGTGGTTCCTGTTTGGGTTGTGAGTTTTGTGTCTGTGGTTCCTGTTTGGGCTGTGAGTTTTGTGTCTGTGGTTCCTGTTTGGGCTGTGTGTTTTGTGTCTGTGGTTCCTGTTTGGGCTGTGTGTTTTTGTGTCTGTGGTTCCTGTTTGGGCTGTGTGTTTTGTGTCTGTGGTTCCTGTTTGGGCTGTGTGTTTTGTGTCTGTGGTTCCTGTTTGGGCTGTGTGTTTTGTGTCTGTGGTTCCTGTTTGGGTTGTGAGTTTTGTGTCTGTGGTTCCTGTTTGGGCTGTGTGTTTTGTGTCTGTGGTTCCTGTTTGGGCTGTGAGTTTTGTGTCTGTGGTTCCTGTTTGGGTTGTGAGTTTTGTGTCTGTGGTTCCTGTTTGGGCTGTGTGTTTTGTGTCTGTGGTTCCTGTTTGGGCTATGTGTGTTTTGTGTCTGTGGTTCCTGTTTGAGCTGTGTGTTTTGTGTCTGTGGGTCATTTTCATTTCTGTGGGGACCACTCCAGCAGGCTTACTCTGAGCTCTGATTGGTTGGGTGTTTTGCGTGCCTGTGAGCAATAATGTATTTATTATTTAATAATGCATTTTTGTCTGTGATCACTTGTCTAAGCATATTACTGTAGGGTCTGACTCATTAGAGGCTGATGTTTTTTAATCTCACAGTTTGGGACTTACCCTCATCATTTTCTACTACTCCTTCGCTATTGTGGGGATGGAGTTTTTCGCCAACGTCGTCTACCCCAACTGCTGCAAGTGAGTATCCACGGTAACGGGCCGCGTTCGGTCAGACGCACCGCGTGACGATGCGAAATCTGCCCGCCCCGTCCGAGTCCCGGGACGTCGGTTCTCTCGGATCCCTCCGTTTCGCTGCGGCGGCTCACGAAACGGCGAGCGCCATTTCCGCTAGGGGTGCTAACGTTCGAAGCGCCGCCTGCAGATTGAAGCCATTAGCAGCTCCATTACCGCTGCCGTAGACTCGGGTGTTTGTGGGAATGTAGAGATTAAATGCCAGGGTGCAGTTTATGGATTGGTGCGGGAAGTGGGTTGTGGTTAAAGATCCATTTTTAAGGTTTTCTCCAACCCCGCACCCCCCCCCCCCCCCCCTCAGAAACAGCACTGTGGCAGCGTCCTACCGGCAGATCGCCATCACCGTCGGCAACCGCACCGTCCTGGAGGAGGGATACTACTATCTGAACAACTTCAACGACATCCTCAGTGCCTTCGGTGGGCAATCGTACATACAAACCTTGCATGTAAAAAAAGAAAACACTCACACACACACACACACACACACTCACACACGCACACACACGCACAAAGACACACACACACACACACACACACACACACACACACACAAAGTCATCTATACGTGCACAGTGAGATCGTTCCATCATTGCGAGTTTACAATCCAGAAGAGCTCATTGACAGCAATCTTGTCTACAGTACAGAGACAACTGCTAGCTGCTATTCACGCCTCAGTGGAAATAGGTGGTAACACTTTACAATACGGTCACATGAATTGGCATTAACAAATGTAGTACTTAACATTAATTAATGATGTAATACATACATTAATTAAGCTTGAAATTTAGTTAGTAGGTAACAAATACATTAACTATCTAATGTATTAGTTACATGATTATTTATAAACTTGTAAAACATAGGATAAACTTATAATTAGTTAACCATTAACAAATACATTAACTGTTTCTTTACTCCCAATAGGAACTGTAATTATCTAATGTAGTTGTTAACATGAATTAATAATGTACAAATACATTAACAAAGCTGTACATTTTAACTTTTCAGTAGTTAGTAGTTGAAAACTACATTAGTTAATGCCAATTCATGGGACCTTATTGTAAAAGTATTACCAAAATCAGTGATCAGTGGATAACTCTTGAATAAAGATTTCTTTTTTGTTTTTCCTTATTGCAGTCACACTGTTTGAGCTGACAGTCATCAACAACTGGTATATTACAATGGTAAGGACCATTGTGTATAGATTTGTTTTTCTTCACTGTAGAAATAATGCTGGAAATTAAAGGTACAGTTTCACTGCTTCACTATCAGTCCAGCTTTAGCGCAGGCATGTGCTGTGTGCAAACACACAGATCTGTGATCAGAGCGCAGTAACCCAGCACCATGTGTGATATCAGGTATTAACTCACTGAGTACTGATCTGAGATCAGCACTGCTGGGGGAGTGGGCAGCGAGTGCTCTACCTGTGGGTTCTCCCATTGGCTGTTCAGCATGATCGGGAATAGTTAGATTCTACTAGTGATTGGCTACTGGGCATGTACAGATGACAAGTCCTTTCCCCCCTCCCATTAGGAAGGGGTGACATCACAGACCAGTCATTGGAGTCGCCTTTACTTCATGACCTTTTACATCATCACCATGGTGAGGCAATCTTGCACTCCTCCATTTTCAAACTTGTATGTGTTTTTCCTCTATTGTAATGATGTGTGCTGTTCATACAAATATTTTTTTTTAAATCTATTGGCTGTGTAGTTTCTTTGTTTTCTCAGAACAAATTTGTTTGGCCTTGCAACTGGTGGAAGGGTCTCTCTTTAGCAGTTTATGACAACAAGGTTCTTAGTCTATTTGCTCTGCTGCCCCCTAGTGGTGTGAATAAAGTTGACAGGCTGATTTTTTGGATCTGAACCACAGGTTGTGATGACTATCATTGTGGCCTTTGTTCTGGATGCCTTTGTCTTCAGAATGAACTACAGCCGCAAAAACAGAGAACCAGCGGGACACCCAGGAGGTCTGATACTGTGTGTGTGTGTGCGTGCATGTGCGTGCATGCATGTGTGTGTCTGTGTGTGTGTGTATGTGTTAGTGTTTGTTTGTGTGTGTGTGTGTATGAGGCTGTGTATGTTTCTGTTTTATGTTCATGCATAGATAAAAAAAGCAATCTTGCATGACTGAGCTCAGATAATAATAGGATGGTGTTTCTATGTTAGATGATAATGGATTTGGTTTGCTCAGATGATATAGCGTTCATGCGACATATGGTAATGGCACTGTGTTTGATTGTGTGATATATGATAATGGATGGTGTTTGGATGTGTGGTAAATGATAATGGATGGTGCTTGGATGTGTGGTAAATGATAATGGATGGTATTTGCTTATTTCATTGATAATAATGGTTTATGATTCTGTTCAAATGGTAATGGATGGTGTTTAATTATGTGATAGAGTATAATTGATGGTGTTTGATTATATGATGGACGATAATTGATGGTGTTTGATTATGTGACTGATGATACTGGATGGTGTTTGATTATATGACAGATGATAATGCATGGTGTTTGATTATGTGATAGATGATAATGGTGTGGTGTTTGAGGTGGAAGTGTTGCGGGAGGAGGCTCTGTCCATGTTGGAGCTCAGTAAAAAGACCTACCCCAAACGCTCCAACCTGAGCTCCCTACAGGAGGCACTGCTGAGCATCGAAAGCAACAGAGTGGGTCCCTGTCCCTTTCCACACACACACACACACACACACACATTCATATTCACATGCACAAACACACACACACACACACACACACACACACAGATGTGCACGCATGCACACACACACAAACGCAAGCATGCGCACACACACACATACTCACACATACATTCATATTCACACGCACAACACACACACACACATACACACACACAAACACAAGCATGCACACACACACATGCACACTCACATGCGCGCGCACACACACACACACACACACTCCTTTCCCTCACACATTCTCACTTGTTCTGGTGAAAATATCCAGGCACTGTGACTGAGACCATTAAAGTAATGTGTTGTGTGTTTTAATATATTTCTGTGGATAAAGGACATGTGAACCACACTAGTGGGATAAAGACAGTTACTCTCTGTTCATCTCCTCTCTCCTCTCTCCCCCCCTCTCTCTCCTCTCTCTCTCTCTCTCTCTCTCCCTCCCTCTCTCTCTCTCTCTCTCTCTCTCTCTCTCTCTCCGCCCTCTCTCTCTCTCTCTCTCTCTCTCTCTCTCTCTGCAGCTTGCCTCTCTAGTGTTTGTGGGTCGACGCTCCCGCACTAAGACTGACCTGAGCATGAAGATGTACGAGGAGGAGACTCAGGTGCGAAAGAGGAGGGAGTCGCTGGTCGTACAGTGCCTTCTGGATGGCACCCCAAAAATGTCATGCTCACATATTAAGGAATGGACATATGTTACAAAATTTGGTGTTTATGAAATATAGACATTCTGACTTTCTCTCTCTGCGCCCCCCCCCCCCCCCCCATTTTTTTCCAGGAGTGGTATGTGGAACACTCTCAAGGGGGCCCACTTCACCCTCAACAAGCATGATACTGTATGTGGACAGAGAAACGGAGAGCCTGGACACCAATAATATTCACCAGGATACGGGGAAAACTCCTATAAACTGTGGGCTACAGGCTAACTCCCCCAAACTGTGGGCTAAAGCTAACTCCCCAAACTGTGGACTAAAGCTAACTCTCCCAAACTCTGGGCTAAAGCTAACTCCCCCAAACTGTGGGATACGGGCTAGCTCCCCCAAACTGTGGACTAGAGGCTAACTACTCCAAACTGTGGGCTAAAGCTAACTCTCCCAAACTGTGGACTAAAGCTAACTCTCCCAAACTGTGGACTAAAGCTAACTCCCCCAAACTGTGGGATACGGGCTAGCTCCCCCAAACTGTGGACTAGAGGCTAACTACTCCAAACTGTGGGCTAAAGCTAACTCTCCCAAACTGTGGGATACAGGCTAGCTCCCCCAAACTGTGGGCTACAGGTTAAACTCCCCAAACTGTGGACTACAGGCTAACTACTCCAAACTGTGGATACACACTAACTCTCCCAAACTGTGAGCTACAGGCTAACTCTCCCAAACTGTGAGCTACAGGCTAACACCTCCAAACTGTGGGCTACAGGCTAGTTCCCCCAAACTGCGGGCTACAGGCTAACACTCCCAAACTGTGGACTAGAGGCTAGCTCCTCCAAGCTGTGGGATACAGGCTAGCTCCCCCAAACTTTGGGCTAGGATGCTGGATGGTCACTAGTGCTCTCCCCTGAATTCATGGACTAGAGGGCCTGCTGACATGGCACTCTCCTCTTACAAGGATGGATGCACAAACCACTTTCCTCAGACAAGTGCTCATCACTGTGTGTCATCTTAAATCCTAGAAGGGCTCAGTTTTCCCTGACTGATGGTGCGGTGGGCAGGAACGCAGACTCTGCTGTGAGCATCTGCTCTGGAGTTTCTGTGTGACGGATTTCTCAGGTAATGCTCAGAGACAGGTCATGAGTTTGCATTTAGGCGGCCATTTTCAAAGAGCAGTCCCCATGGGAATGGAAGGGCTCGGAGCCGGGCCTGTTGCCAGGGCAACGGACTTGCTGTGGAGTCAAATTATGGACTGATGGATGTATGGACTTTATGGCGGTCTGATCACTGGGGACCTTGTTACTGCTTAATTAGTGATTCCCAAAGATATCTGAAGATAATGGGATATGATAATATTCGCTCACTTCACTAGCCCAGTATTTGTAATATTTTGTTATCGGTTGCCCCTATATCTATATTCAGACTGAATAAATATTTTTTAAAAATTTTTTTTTTTTAACCTTTCAGTCTTGCATGAAAGTCACGGCTTTCACAGTTATCTTTTAGTGTTGCCAGTGCTTCTACATAGTTTTAGCTTTACAGTTTTGAAATGTGATTATGGTGTTGTATAGTTTCACACAATCCACTGCTGACTTGAATTTTACACACTGTCTACATTACCCCAGTATCCTTTTAGGCAATAACTTGTTCCCAGAAGTTGATCTACTGCGTGTGATTTCTATTCACAGTATGCACTTAGGTTCATATTGGCAAAAGGTACAGTTTGGTTGGGGTTACACTCAATATACTTTCCTCATTATTAAAATTTAAATATTCAGTTATTGTTGTTTACCAATGTTTTGATCATCATCTCGGAATTTAACTATTTTACAGAAATATATGATTTTTGGTGATACTGAATTCATTCACCAACCCCGGAGACATTTCAATATTTCCACCAATAAACATTTTCCTTGTACGACTGTTTTTTTTTTTTTATTGTACAGCTGCGTCCCTTCATTTGCCTCAAATAACCAGAAGGGGGCAGCAGCGTCGTAATTACAAATATGCAATGCCTTGGACATAAAGGTTTAATTCCAAAGGTAAGAGAAGGGAAAGGACGCTATGTACATGTATAAATAAAAAATATTAACATAAATATATATGGCGGGTGGTTCTCTTTGAGCACTGTGATAAATTATTTCCTTTTAGGGCTTAAAAGGTGTGACAAAAAAGTAATGTCACAAGTTAAAAAATGACCTTGCATTGATTTGCAGAAAATGGTGCTTATTTGTATATGATTATTGTGGGTAAATTAAAAGCCATGTATTTTGTAAGGTCACTGCACGTGTTATATAATTTTCTATGCCATTGAAAATTCACATTACCCGACTATGGTGTATAAATTTTAAGCAACCTTCATTGCACATTCATTTAACTATTATTGTTACATTGATCTGAAGTACAAAGTGCCAACTGTTTGTCCGTTGAATATTCCAAGATATCATCCTACTGCAAATTTACAGTTGTCTGCAAGTCTCCAACAAAATGTATGATACAGGTAGGGCTGACACGCGAACACTAAATTGCTAAATATGCAAAAGATTTACGAAGGGCTTGGCCCTCTTTGCTAATTCAGCGTCTTTAGAACGAATGACCAAATCAATGCGGTGAGCGGATCCGAAAAAGCATGTTCGCTCGGGACTTGATTTGGTTGAGAGGGGACGGAGGGGACTCAGGAGTTCAGCGGGAGTTCCTCGGCTGGGCCGGCTGACGTCAGTGTTGTGCGACACTGAGGGACTGCAGAACACACGTGTTAACAAAATGTCTGCCTTGTGGTGGTGTCCACAAAATTAAATGCTGAATTGTTTGTAAATATATTTGAAAACTGGGATTTTTAATACAATACCAGGCGGTCACAAAAACTTCTCTTTTATATACGTTCTAAGATACGCGAAAAGCTTCGTCTACAATGGCACAAAAGAAGAAAAAATTCACGAAGAAAAAACGACATATGGGGAGTAAATTAAAAGAACCCGATTTGGATTCGGACGGTGGCGAATTTGAACTGGCTGCCCAGATGAAAGATGACACGGTGATAAGTTATTCATTTTCCTTTTTTATTTATGTGCATTTGTATAAAACGGCTGGCTTGCTGACCGTTTAAAATGTTTTGTTGTTTTAGTTATCGTGGTTTGCCGGTTTAGTTGCGAGTTGAATCGTGGAAGGCTAAACAACATGGTTAGTTAACTGGGCTTACTAACCAATATGTGCACATGTTGGGTTGTACATAGTCTCTAGATAGTCCTCCCGAGCCACCGTGATGGCTAGCTTAATTTTTGGGGCTACCTGCGGTATAGATAGATCCTTACAATAGCGAGATTGTATGGAGCTATGGGATAGCTAGCTATTTTGCTAGCTACTGACAGCAAGCTTTCGACTTATTTTGCCACAGATCAGATCCCTGCCTTATTCAACATGATGACAGTTGTTGTTGGGACAGACCCGGCCCCACAGAATAAGCGACATTAACTGCTCTTTAGGCCCCCGCGATTGCCCAGGGGAGCCCCTAATTATTCTAAAATATAGCAATATAGCCTATTTATTAGAATGTTGGGTTGGGGGGATGTGGATCCAAAATGAAATCATGCTTAAGGTGTCTCTCAATGTCCAGGGCCGACACTGTCCGTCCGAGTTTACGTAGTCAGCTATGTTCGTCGCGTTGTTCTTGATCTCCATTAATTTCTGGTTATTTTCCCAGCCTGAGAGGAAGACCCTCCGCTTCCCCGCCGCATCGGAGTGCCTCTCCGACGTGGAGCCCGACACCAGGGAACTGGTCAGGGCGCAGAACAAGAAGAAGAAAAAGTCTGGAGGTTTCCAGTCAATGGGTAAGATCCAGGATGGCTTTGAAATAGAAATCGCAGGAATTTCTGTGCCTCTGTAGAAATTCAAAAGCAAAGTCATTTCTCCTTTCAGGGCTCAGTTATCCAGTGTTCAAAGGGGTCATGAAGAAGGGCTACAAAGTCCCTACTCCTATTCAGAGAAAGGTGAGTTAGTGGCCTTTCTGAAATAACCTTGATCTTTAAATATGAGGGAAAAGATGATGGAGTGGGAAAAACGCATTCAAGATATGATAAGATAAGATTCCTTTTATTGTCATTGCACTGGTACAATGAAATTTAGTTGGGAGCAATCTGTCAGTAAAGTTGTACAACAATACTATAATACTAAGCTAACTAATACAACTTTAAAAGAGTAGTAACACTTCAATCCCCGCTCCCAGACCGTTCCCCTGATCATGGACGGGAAGGACGTGGTCGCCATGGCGCGGACGGGCAGCGGGAAGACGGCGGCGTTCCTGATCCCGATGTTCGAGCGCCTGAAGGCCCCGCAGGCGCAGACGGGCGCCCGCGCCCTCATCCTGACGCCCACGCGCGAGCTGGCGCTGCAGACCATGAAGTTCACCAAAGAGGCGAGGACCTCCCGCGCTCCCGCCGCGGCTCCGGCTGCTTACCGCCGTGTGCCGCTGGGGCACTCCCCCTTTTCATCTGCCAATGAAATCATTGTGCTTGTGCACACAACCTTGCGTTACAGGCGTACAGCCAACAACTTATTTTTTACATCCATTCATACAGCTGGATGTATACCGAACCAATTCAGATTAAGCAGGTTAAGCACCTTGCTGAAGGGTACAACCCTTTGCAACCTGAAGGTCACAGGTTCGAATCCCTGATAAGACACTGCCGTTGCACCCCCTGAGCAAGGTACTTAGCCTGCATTGCTTGTTGTGTAAGTCGCTCTGGATAAGAGCGTCTGCTAAATGCGTGTAATGTAATCAAAGAACTGACAAGGTCAGTTCCTTACCCGTTATACTACCATGCCACCCCAGTGCCTTCCTTGTGCCCATTTTGCCGTCACTGGGCTAAAACTAAAAACTCAACTTTCTGGTGTCATGATTTATTCCAATTGGATGGAAATATATTGTAAAAATACTTGTATTATCGGTGTCTTGTGTTGAGTGCCCGTTCTGCCATGAAACACTGCATGTGTTAACAGGGTAGTGAGTTTTGTTTTCTGTGATATTGCAGCTTGGCAAGTTCACCGGCCTTAAGACTGCACTGATCCTGGGAGGAGACAGGTAATGCTATTTTCCCCTCTCATTAGGAGTCATCACTGTGTGCTGGTTCCCATTCAAATAGCACTGATATTTTAAGAATGTATACTCCTCTGATGCACTAGGGCCACCAGACAGTGTCTATGGTGCACACAGTGGTCACACAGTACTGTAGCGGAACCAGTACATTTGGAGAGGCATATTTCTCACTCACAACAAACTAGTAGCCTGTGTATACCTGGTGTGTCTTTGGAAGGAACTTATGCAGCCAAAACCTGAGGAAACTTGGCCGTCTAAAGCCGCTTTGTGTAGCTGGAGTAGGTGTACTGCAGCAGTGCATTATGGGTATGGGTGAGTGTAATGAGCACCTGTAGTATTGTAATCTGACATGGCTCTGCCTTTGTCCCCCCAGCATGGACGATCAATTCGCTGCTCTGCATGAAAACCCAGATATGTAAGTACTGGGAACTTCCCCTTTTTTTAAATTTTTTTTTTTTTTTTTTTTTTTTTATACATACAATGGACACCTTTTGTGCGGTTACATGTACATGTATGTTCATGTATGTTCACACTTAACGTTTCTTTCTCTCTCTCTCTCTCTCTCTCTCTCTCCCCTCTCCCTCTCTTTCTCTCCCCCCCCCTCTCGCTCTCTCTCCCTCCACCCCCCCCCCCCCCCACAGCATCATTGGCACCCCCGGTCGTCTCATGCACGTCGTCATGGAGATGAACCTGAAGCTGCATGGCGTGGAGTATGTGGTTTTTGACGAGGCTGACAGGTGAGGCTTCTCGCTGTGGAACACCTGCAGTCGTGTTCAGGCGGCACTTTTAACATGCGTTAAGCTGCAGAGGGGTTGACCGGGTTCAGTGCTGAGGCAGAGTGGCAGAGGGGAAGGGGGGTTTTTGTGTTTGGCACCAGCCTGTGCTTGTGGCTCTTGTGTGAGGTCGGATTGGGGACTGACGGAGCCCTCTGTCCCGGGTTTTCCGGACTTTTCCAGGCTGTTTGAGATGGGCTTCGCGGAGCAGCTCCAGGAGATCATCCGCCGCCTCCCGGACTCCCGGCAGACCCTGCTCTTCTCCGCCACGCTGCCCAAGCTCCTGGTTGAGTTCGCCCGGGCCGGTGAGTCCGCAGGCCGCCATGCTTCATGATTTGGACACGTGTACCAAGTTTGTGTAGTTTTGGCTTAATGCCATTATTCTATGCTAAAGCAAAATATGGATAACGCAGGTCCTGCTCATTCTAAAATAGCTATAATGAGGGCTGTGCTTATGTGGTTTGGGTTGGATGGTTTAATGGGTGTAAGACCGGCAGTGGGCTGTACAGAAGTATGCATGCTGAGAAGAAAGCTTTATTCAGGTTTATCAATGAAGACGATGTTCGTCACGAGGGGAGGTTTGAGCTGTGGGTCTGTACTCCTGATGGAGGGAGGTGCTGTAATGTGAGTCTGTGCTCCTGATGGGGGGAGGTGCTACTGTGAGTCTGTGCTCCTGATGAGGGGAGGTGCTGTAATGTGAGTCTGTGCTCCTGTTGAGGGGAGGTGCTAATGTGAGTCTGTGCTCCTGATGAGAGGAGGTGCTGTAATGTGAGTCTGTGCTCCTGAGGGGGGAGGTGCTACTGTGAGTCTGTGCTCCTGATGAGGAGGTGCTGTAATGTGAGTCTGTGCTCCTGATGGGGGGAGGTGCTACTGTGAGTCTGTGCTCCTGATGAGGAGGTGCTGTAATGTGAGTCTGTGCTCCTGATGGGGGGAGGTGCTGTAATGTGAGTCTGTGCTCCTGAGGAGGTGCTGTAATGTGAGTCTGTGCTCCTGATGGGGGGAGGTGCTGTAATGTGAGTGTGTGCTCCTGATGGGGGAGGTGCTGTAATGTGAGTGTGTGCTCCTGATGGGGGAGGTGCTGTAATGTGAGTGTGTGCTCCTGATGGGGGAGGTGCTGTAATGTGAGTGTGTGCTCCTGATGGGGGAGGTGCTGTAATGTGAGTCTGTGCTCCTGGTGGGGGAGGTGTCGTAATGTGAGTCTGTGCTCCTGGTGGAGGGGAGGTGCTGTAATGTGAGTCTGTGCTCCTGATGAGGGGAGGTGCTTTAATGTGAGTCTGTGCTCCTGGTGGGGGAGGTGTCGTAATGTGAGTCTGTGCTCCTGGTGGAGGGGAGGTGCTGTAATGTGAGTCTGTGCTCCTGATGGGGAGGTGCTGTAATGTGAGTCTGTGCTCCTGATGGGGGTGGTGCTAATGTGAGTCTGTGCTCCTGATGGGGGAGGTGCTGTAATGTGAGTGTGTGCTCCTGATGGGGGAGGTGCTGTAATGTGAGTCTGTGCTCCTGATGGGGGAGGTGCTGTAATGTGAGTCTGTGCTCCTGATGGAGAGGAGGTGCTAATATGAGTCTGTGCTCCTGATGGAGAGGAGGTGCTAATGTGAGTGTGTGCTCCTGATGGGGGAGGTGCTAATGTGAGTGTGTGCTCCTGATGGGGGAGGTGCTGTAATGTGAGTCTGTGCTCCTGATGGAGAGGAGGTGCTGTAATGTGAGTCTGTGCTCCTGATGGGGGAGGTGCTGTAATGTGAGTGTGTGCTCCTGATGGGGAGGTGCTAATGTGAGTGTGTATTGCAGGGCTGACGGAGCCTGTGCTCCTCCGGCTGGACGTGGACACCAAGCTGAGCGATCAGTTACAGGTGGGAACCCCATACTGACCCTGAGCTCTGCTTTGACAGGGATCAGACTTATTATACTGTATCTGAACTGCAGAGAGACCGAAGTCTAAATGTCTATGGCAATAAAAATATCAGGCTAGTGATTTATTAATATCTGAAGAGTATGCTCTCATTCATTGGACTGGTGTATTTTTTGAGGCACTTTTCAAATTGTCTCCGGAATTTAAGTACGTATTACCGTGAGGCCCATTCACATAAAGGTGACCTCAATTCAGTGAATGTGGGTTATGTTTATTTTTGACTTTCATTGTGTGTATGACACATGCTTGTGCTTCCTGTAGACTTTTAGTTACTGTGTGTGACACGCTCAAACACTTCCTGTCTTACTGAGTGGGTGGGACTGTCCTGTGAGCAGCCGTTAGTCGCTGCTCATCTGTGTGATTTGCTCACCTGCCTCCTGTCCAATCGCAGCTGGCCTTCTTCCACCTGCGTATGGACGAGAAGCCGGCCCTCCTGCTGCACCTCCTGCGGAACGTGGTCAAGCCCCAGGAGCAGACCGTGGTGTTCGTCGCTACCAAGCACCACGTGGAGTATCTGAAGGAGGTGAGTCCTGCACCAATCCCCTCGCCGGGTCCTTCTGTCCATGTCACTACGGTCACTGCGTATGAGTCAGATCAATCAGTGAGTCAGACAATCAGTCAGTCAGTCAGTCAATTAGCCATCAGCCACTGGTGTCACGCCCCCACACTGTTGTATTCCGCCCCTACGTTGTATTGTCCCGGCCCCCAGACTGTGGTGTCCTGCCCGCACTGGTGGCCCACCCCCACAATGTTATATCCTACCTGTACCCTGTTGTGCCCCGCCCCCTCACTGTGGTGTCCCGCCCACACTGTTGTGTCCTGCCCCCGCGCTATGGTGCCCCGCCCCCTCACTGTTGTGTCCCGCCCCTTCACTGTTCTGCCCTGCCCACAGCTGCTGATGTCAGAGGGCGTGGACTGCGCCTACATCTACAGTGCTCTGGACCAGACGGCCCGCAAGATCAACATCGGCCGCTTCGTCCACCGCAAGGCCATGGTGCTGCTGGTGACGGACGTGGCGGCGCGCGGTATCGACATCCCCCTGCTGGACAACGTCATCAATTACAACTTCCCCTCCAAGGCCAAGCTCTTCCTGCACAGAGTCGGTTAGTGTGGAGAGCGAGGGGGTCCGTCTCAGTGTAATGGGTCTGAAGAGAGATATCTCTGAATATAATTGGTTTAGAGAGAGAGATCTCTGAGGGTAATGGTTCTTGAGAGAGAGATCTCTGAGTGTAATGGTTCTGAAGCTGGAGATCTCTGAGTGTAATGGTTCTGAAGCTGGAGATCTCTGAGTGTAATGGTTCCTGAGAGGGAGATCTCCGAATATAATTGGTTTAGAGAGAGATCTCTGAATGTAATTGGTTTTAGAGAGAGATCTCTGAATGTAATTGGTTTAGAGAGAGAGATCTCTGAATATAATTGATTTGTTTGCAGTGAGATGTTTTAGTGACAGAGAGAGGAAGCTGTCTGCAGTGAATGGTTCTGGAGAGGGAGGGGGATCTGGGTGCTGGTAATGGATTTTGGGCGGGGGCTGTTTGCTGTGATTGGGGGATATCGGGGTCGCTTTGAGGAGCTAACGGGGGTGCTCTGTGTCCCACAGGTCGAGTGGCCCGTGCGGGGAGGAGCGGCACAGCCTACAGCCTGGTGTGCACCGACGAGGTCCCGTTCGTCTACGACCTCCATCTCTTCCTGGGACGTCCCTTACAGCTCGCCCTGCCTGAACATACCCAAGGTACCCGCTCCGAGCCTAAACTGTCTGGCACATCACCAACCAGACAGTCACACCTAGTTATTTAATTCCTTTAAAATTCATTTTGCGGAGTACTAATGGTTTTTAATGAAGTATTACTTAGTTTCTGTCTTGCGCTCAGTGTGATGTCAAATTCACATGGAGCTTTATGGAATGAAATTAAACACAGTATTGCCAATTCATAGTATTATTTTGAAATATGAAGCTTTATTAGTTTCTCTACTCATTTTTAACATGTCGTTTAGCATGTGTGTAGCATTGTGTTCGCTCTTGTAAAACCTGCCCCCCCCCCCCCCCCATCCCGCCCCCCCCCCCCCCCCCCCGCGCCCCACCCCAGCCCCAGCCCCCCCCCCCCCCCCCCCCACCCCCCCCCGCCCCCCCCCCCGCCCCCCCCCCCACCCCCCCCCCCCCCCCCCCCCCCCCATGCAGATGCTGACGGGGTGTTTGGGCGGGTCCCCCAGAGCGTGCTGGACGACGAGGAGGGCCTGCTCATCACGGCCCACCAGAACTCCCTGGACCTGCAGAACCTGCGCCGCATCGCAGAGAACGCCTACAAGCAGTACCTCAAGTCCCGGCCCAGCCCCTCCCCCGAGTCCATCAAGCGGGTCAAGAACACGGAGCTCTCCGGGATGGCCGTGCACCCGCTGCTCGGTCAGTCGACGTCCCTTCGCGCCGTCATCACGCAAACGCAGTGATGACATCACAACAGAGTCATCATGCTCTCTCTCTCTCTCTCTCTCTCTCTCTCTCTCTTTCTCTTTAGGCTCGGGGTTGGAGAGCATGGAACTGGACCGGCTGAAGATGGTAGACTGCATCAAGACCTACAAATCTAAAGCTGTAAGTTGAGACCAGCCAGCGCTGCACAGAAATATGCCTTCCAATTTTTCTGTGGTTGTGTAAGTCCGGCTGCTGTTGAGTGTGTGAATGTAGGCTGTCCAGTGCCTCAGTATTCTCAGGCAACAGACAATTCTCCTGTCTGTCTTTGTGTCATGAGAACACCTTACCTGCAGTAGACCCCGGGTAACAGTTTCAGTAAAATTTAAAGTAACGTTGAACGGTTGGTGATAATTACTGTACCTTTAAGAGCACTGGTCTAGTACCCAGAGCATTGAGGAACGTTTGTTGCCTGGTGACCCGGCGGTTCCTCTCCGCCCCTCAGACGATATTCGAGATCAACTCCAGCAGCAAGACGGCGGCCAGCGAGGTCATGAGGGCCAAGAGGAGCCGGGACACGCGATTGGTGGACAAGTTCCAGCGTGCGCGCGAGGACCGGGCCGCAGGGGGTCTGCTGAAGTACCCCGCCCCGCCCAGACCCGCCCCCGCCGACCCGGGACACAGCGAGAGCGAAGAGGAGGACATCCAGGTAACCTCCCTACCCACCCCTAAACACCTTCTCCTGGAGGAGACGGGAGACCTGTCAGTCACGGAATCACACGAACCAATCAAAAGACCTGCTGTGTTCCAACACTCTTTGATTGGTGGAAATCTGTGAGTCTGCATGGCCCAATGGCCAGGCTGGCTTGTTTGTTAGGCACAGAGTCACAAACCTGATGAAGCTTCCCTCTCCCATGGTTAGTCAGCTCCAGAGAGGAGTTTTTCTGAGCAAAACTGGGGGAAATGTTAGCACTTTACAAAAGATCATTATTAGTCAGTCAGTAGCTTAGTATTGCAGTCTTTGGAAAACTGCCTGTGAAGGTCACAGAAACGGGCTTGCTTTTGTATTCCATGCGCAATTGGATCCCTTTATTAATGGTCTCACTGTGTCTTGTGTTGCAATTACCCACAGGGGGTGTTTTCCAGAGTGGTGGGGGGGAAGAGGAGGAAAAATTTGGAGGAGGTGGAGGAAGAGGGGGAGGGGGACGCCGCCGGCCCGAAGGCGAAGAAGACGAAGACCAGGGGACCTGTTCGTGATGAAGAGTTCTACATCCCCTACAGACCCAAAGACTTCAACTCAGAGAGAGGGTACGACCACCGCTACGGCATCCGGGTTCCTGAGTGTGTGTGGATGTTTAAGTCTCTCTTAAAGAGGGTGTGTGTGTGTGTGTGGAGATAGTTACTCTATTCAAAGAGGGTTTGTGGATTTAGACTCTCTCCTTAAATAGAGTTTGGATGTAATCTTTCTCTTTGAAGAGGGTGTGTGTGGGTGTAGAGTCTGTATCTCTGGAGGTTGTGTGGGTGTACAGAGTGTGCGGGTGTGAAGTTGTATCTTCGTAGAGGGTGTGTGTGGGTGTTGAGTTTGTATGTCTGTAGAGGGTGTGTGGATGTGTAAGGCTGTATCTCTGTGCTGTGGTGTGTGTGGTGTGTGTGGATGTTTAAGGCTGTGTCTCCGTGCTGTGGTGTGTGTGGATGTTTGAGGCTGTGTCTCTGTGCTGTGGTGTGTGTGGATGTGTAAGGCTGTGTCTCTGTGCTGTGTGTGTGTGTGGATGTTTGAGTCTGTATCTCTGTGCTGTGGTGTGTGTGGATGTTTAAGGCTGTGTTGTCTCTGTGCTGTGGTGTGTGTGGATGTTTAAGGCTGTGTCTCTGTGCTGTGGTGTGTGTGGATGTGTAAGGCTGTGTCTCCGTGCTGTGGTGTGTGTGGATGTTTGAGGCTGTGTCTCTGTGCTGTGGTGTGTGTGGATGTGTAAGGCTGTGTCTCTGTGCTGTGGTGTGTGTGGATGTTTGAGTCTGTATCTCTGTGCTGTGGTGTGTGTGGATGTTTGAGGCTGTGTCTCCGTGCTGTGGTGTGTGTGGATGTTTAAGGCTGTGTCTCTGTGCTGTGGTGTGTGTGGATGTGTAAGGCTGTGTCTCTGTGCTGTGGTGTGTGTGGATGTTTGAGGCTGTGTCTCCGTGCTGTGGTGTGTGTGGATGTTTGAGGCTGTGTCTCTGTGCTGTGGTGTGTGTGGATGTTTGAGTCTGTATCTCTGTGCTGTGGTGTGTGTGGATGTTTAAGGCTGTATCTCTGTGCTGTGGTGTGTGTGGATGTTTAAGGCTGTATCTCTGTGCTGTGGTGTGTGTGGATGTTTAAGGCTGTATCTCTGTGCTGTGGTGTGTGTGGATGGTGTAAGGCTGTATCTCTGTGCTGTGTGTGTGTGGTGTGTGTGTGGTGTGTGGATGTTTGAGTCTGTATCTCTGTGCTGTGGTGTGTGTGGATGTTTAAGGCTGTCTGTCTCCGTGCTGTGGTGTGTGTGGATGTTTAAGGCTGTGTCTCTGTGCTGTGGTGTGTGTGTGGATGTTTTAAGGCTGTATCTCTGTGCTGTGGTGTGTGTGGATGTTTAAGGCTGTATCTCTGTGCTGTGGTGTGTGTGGATGTTTAAGGCTGTATCTCTGTGCTGTGGTGTGTGTGGATGTTTAAGGCTGTATCTCTGTGCTGTGGTGTGTGGATGTGTAAGGCTGTATCTCTGTGCTGTGGTGTGTGTGGTGTGTGTGGATGTTTGAGTCTGTATCTCTGTGCTGTGGTGTGTGTGGATGTTTAAGGCTCTGTCTCCGTGCTGTGGTGTGTGTGGATGTTTAAGGCTGTATCTCTGTGCTGTGGTGTGTGTGGATGTTTAAGGCTGTGTCTCTGTGCTGTGGTGTGTGTGGATGTTTAAGGCTGTATCTCTGTGCTGTGGTGTGTGTGGATGTTTAAGGCTGTGTCTCTGTGCTGTGGTGTGTGTGGATGTTTGAGTCTGTATCTCTGTGCTGTGGTGTGTGTGGTTGTTTAAGTCTGTATGTCTGTAGAGGGTGTGTGTGGATGTTTAAGGCTGTGTCTCTGTGCTGTGGTGTGTGTGGTGTGTGTGGATGTTTAAGTCTGTATCTCTGTGCTGTGGTGTGTGTGGTGTGTGTGGATGTTTGAGGCTGTGTCTCCGTGTGCAGGCTCAGTTTGGGAGGGGAGGGGAGCGCGTTCGAGCTGCAGGCCTCCTCCGCTGTGCTGGACCTGATGGGGGACGAGGGCGAGCAGCTCAACCAGCACAAGAGCATGATGAAGTGGTGAGAGAGCCGCGCCCGATTCCCCAGCATGCACCGGGGCTCGCCGTCTCCGTCTCTCCTTCTGTCTTTCTCTTCTCCTTCCTCTTTTTTCCACTGTTCCTTTCTCTGTCTCTCTTTCTGTTTCTCTTATCCTGCTTCTCATCTCTCACTCTCTCGTTCTCTTCACTTTGTTTTCCTTCTCTGTCTCTTTCTCTCATTACGGATCATGTGGTGATTGTTTTTAATGATGTCGTTTGATACGGTTGGTGCGAAAGGCTATTCGGTAAATTTCTCTCCTCCTTGATGCCCCCCCGCCCCAGGGACCGGAAGAAGAAGCGGTTTGTGCGGGAGACCGGAAAAGAGGACAAGAAGAAGAAAGTGAGGTTGGAGAGCGGGCAGGTGGTCAGCTCGAAGAAGAAGAAGAGCTTGTATCCTCTTTCTTACACGGTGCGCTGGCAGTCGTACCAGACTGCTAGCGTTTACACATACCGAGGCTGTGACTGAGAAGAGGCACTTCAGGGCCTTAATCTGAACCATGTGACAGGAACCATGTGATCAGCTGCGTTTCCTTTACGGCGATGGGTCTGTCCTGAGTGTCTTTGGAAGTGAGGAGTCAGGCTCATTTATGACAAGGACTGGCTTGTCTAAAAGTCAACAAATTTGCTTGTTGAAGTTACCTTATGTTGCTGAAAGCTGGGCTAAACACCATGATATTATCAAAAGATTCATAGTTTTAGCCTCTTTTTAAGGAGACCAAACATGAATATGTTAGGAGGTAATTCAGCTCTGCTATTGAATACCTCTGCTAGATGCAAATTTACTCCTGCTTTTAACGACAGAGGTGATGTTTGTAGGCAATAATTGTTAAGTCCAGCTAGTAGTGTAATGTCTCCCTTTGGGTGAAGTATTCACGTGTCAATGCCAGGTTCTGGCAACATGTTGATATCAGAACAATCGATTGTTGATATATTCACGTGCCAATGCCAGGTTGATTGTTGGCCAACATTGTTGATATTGTGCATATCGGTACGGTTGATTGTTGATATCGGGCCAGTTGATTGTGCATATCGGTACGGTTGATTGTTGATATCGGGACAGTTGATTGTGCATATCGGTACGGTTGATTGTTGATATCGGGACAGTTGATTGTGCATATCGGTATGGCTGATTGTTGATATCCGGACGGCTGAGTTCCTTGACTGGAAACCCTGCAGCTATGAGGAGTGGAAGAAGAAGTACAAGATGGACGACGGAGGCTCTGACTCTGAGGGAGAGACAGGAGGAAAGGGGAGGAGGCCAGGTGGAGGTAACGTACCCTCAGACTGTCCACGTGCATGTCTGTGTATCTGTATCCCCGTCAGTGTTTGTGTCAGTGTCTATGTTAGTGTGCGTGTGTCAGTGTTTGTGTTGGTGTCTGTGTTAGTTCAGTGTGTGTGATAGCATGTGTGTCAGTGTCTGTGTTAGTGTCTGTAAGAGTCTGTGTCTGTGTCAGTGTTCGTGTCAGTGTTTGTGTCAGGGTCTGTTAGTGTCAGTGTCTGTGTTAGTTGAGTGTGTGTGATAGCATGTGTGTCAGTGTCTGTGTTAGTGTCTGTTAGAGTGTGTCAGTGTTTGTGTCAGTGTGGCCATGTGTGTATCTGTTGCAAGCGTATGTTAGCATGTCAGTGTGTGTGTGTACATATTAATGTGACACGGGCATGTGTTTTTATGTTGACTGCGTTGCGATGCCGCGCCCTGCGTTTTGTGACGGGTCGTCCCGTGTGCTCCCCCCCCCCCCCAGGCCACAGAGGACGGCGGGGCCCCCAGCAGCAGCAGCAGCAGGCGGAGCAGAAGGGCGGGGCGCGGGCGCGGTCGGAGCTGCGCAGCCGGGAGCAGATCCTGAAGAACAGGAAGCGGCAGCAGAAGCAGCAGTTCCTGCAGAGCGGCGGCCTGAAGAAGCTGCGCGGTCGCTCCCGGCAACGGCTCGGAGAGGTCAAGAAGTCGGGCTTCGGCCGGGCGCCATGAAGAAGGGCAAGCTGAGGAAGAGGCTGTGAGGGCGGGGCCTGGGCCGGGGGGGCGGGGCTACAGGCAGCCAGCCGCCACTCACTGCCAGGTGACCCGAGAGAAGGAAGGGGCTGGACTACGTGGTTGGTTGTTGAGTCGATGGGTGGGGATTTGGGGGGGGGGGCGGGGTTTGCCTTTTTTTGGGAGACCAGCATTTCTTACCGTCTCCCCCTCCCACCCCTAAACTTGAGTACTCAAAGCCAGGGTTGAACCAATGACTTTTTATTACAGTGCACATCGTTCTTAAGAATTCTCCAAACCTTATTTGATTCTCTGAAGCATTTTTATGAAACAAAACCATAATTAGTGTTTAGGCGTTTTCCACCATTAAAGCCATGGCAGTCAGCTGTTCTTGTGAGTGCACTGTAATTAATGACGGAGAAGAACCCCAAAGGATGATGGGGGATGGGGCGGAGCCTGTTTCAGGAGGCAGGTTATCCAGTGGGGGTGCATTACCTGCAGTGCACTGGGGGGGTGGGGTGGGAGGGTTTCAGAGACTGTGGGTTTCGCTGGGGTTGTCCTCATTGGTCCCCGGTTGACCCAGGAGCAGAACATGCTCATGATCAGGTGTGCACCGGCCCATTGCCTTACCTATGCTGTGTGTGCGTGTGTGTGTGTGTGTGTGCGTGTGTGTGTGTAATAACACATCTAGGCTAACTGCCTGTCTCAGTGTCACCTCTGCAAATGTGTCTCACATCAAGAGGTGGGGTGTGTGTGTGTGGGCATGTGTATGTGTGAGAAACCAGAATTCGCCAGTCCTTTATACGACATTGGAAAAACTAGATCTGTAAGGACCCTCAGTTAAACCTCTGTTTTTGATGAGCCTTGTGCAGCTGCTAGTGCTCGTGTGCAAATAAATCCCAGTGCATCCAGGCTGAGGACTCGTGTGTCATTGTGGGTCAGAAACGGTTGGGTTTTAAGCATTTTTCTCTCTGTGCAGCCTGCCAAAAAAATCACTGCAACTTTGTGTAGGTGTCCCAAAAGTGGGCTAGCTTGCTTCTTAGAATGGTGGTTATGGAATCAAGCAAATGGACACGTGTGTGAAAAGTGCTTTCAGATTATGTATATGTAAAGCCTCTCCAACTGTGGCATTTTAAAATGTAACCCTGGGGTGAGTGAGACCAGATGCTGAGTATGCTAAATCTGTCCCAGCATTCATTGTGTAGTGAATCTCACCAGGCTTAATACAGAGATCAGGAGACAGGAGAAATTGAATCTTACTTCAGTACATCACCACTAGATGGCACTGTTTGCTTGGATCTGCTAAGTGGACAAAACTTTAGACAACTAAGGTCTCAACTGTTTTTATTTTTTTTACATGACCCATCGGAGATAACATGCTGACGGTCACCTGGAGGATTGCCATGTTTGTTTCTCAGTGTTTAAAACTTATTTGAACAGTTGTGGTTAGTCCTTTGGGATAAAGGATAAATCGGGTATTATAATTGTTTTTGGTTTTTACATAAAGGAACGGCTACAAACCACAATATGCATGTTGAGAATACACAAGCTGCTTTTCATTAGCCTGGAAATCTCAACGCAGCCAGTGAAAACATTCGATTCAGGAGACAGTTTCACCATTTTGGCTAAACTGTTGTTCAAATCAGTACTCCCTGAACAGCTGGACGTACAAAACGGGTCAGATTCAGTTGCAGGTAACAGTAGCGCACGACTGACACACGAAGCTGTTGGAGATAAAATCAGATTATGATCCAACAATACAGCGGCGACACTGCTGCTAATCCTGTAGGTGATGGGATCTGGACCCGCGGAGACCGCCAGACTGGAGCCTTGATAAGGCATCTGGCCCGTTTGTTCTAGACTGGTGTGTTGCTAAAATCACCACCCCCGGCAGCCTCCTCGCTTGATTGGATACCTTATCTGCTGTCCTGGACTGACACAGCGCCCCCTTCAGGTAAAACAGTGATACTGATACTGGGTGTGGGAACGGTTGGCTTGGGTAGAGGAGAGAAATGGGAACCTCGAGAACCCCTTTCCTCATTTTTTATTTCATTCTTAATTTCCTGTACAGATGAAAGGGCGCTTTGAATGCACAGGTATCTCACAAAAGGTGAATTCTGATGCTATGGCCTGTGTTGAGGGCATTGGGGATCTGCAGGGCTAACTAAAGGTCAAAGGTCACTTCCTGAATATCCTGGGGAAACTACATTTAGAACTGCTGTGGAATAAACCTGCCGAAAACACCTTTCAGGCACTTTGGCATCTGCTCTCTTAGCTGAAGGTCTTTGTTGAGCGCTGTGCTCTGTTCCTGTGACCGCTGTGACATCAGAGGGGAACCTGATTGGTTGCAGGAGAAGCGCTCTGTCGTGCGGACTGATAAGGGATACTTAGAAGGTTCCGAAGACAGAACACCAGCTTCCTGCCAAAGTTTGCTTCATATGCACATGCAAGTGGGAGTAGATTATTATTTATCTGTTCCCAGATGGGAAGTGGATTTGTTTCATCTTTCGAGTGATATTTTAAGCCACGGTTCTGATGTGTATTTATGTTGTTAAAGGCCCCATGATTGCAAAATGGAGGGGGTGGTGGGTGGGTGCAAAAATGTATACCTCAGACAGTGCCGACAGGCAGTGAGCTTTCTGGCACAACGTGGCCACCGTCCGACACAGAAGCATGTGCTTCTGATTGGAAGACTATGAGATAAACCTGTCACTTTAAAGTATAATGCAATCTGTCAAAGTAATCCTGTCATAATCGTTATTGTCTTGAATAGATTAAAATGAATTGGACTCCCTCTTCATATTTTGCATATAAATACTGGGCGAAAATTAGCCTGGAACCAGTCTGTAAAAAATCCCAGCTGACATGACAACGTTCAAAGTTTATCCTAAATTTAGCAGGTAAATATGCTTACGTAAGAAATAATCTGCTGCTCACGGTGGGTTAGTAGTTTCCTTTCATCAGAGGAGTCCTGTTTTGAAGTAACCTGGCCATGGAGCTACTTCAGGCTGCCACCAGATGGCGCAAGTGAGGCACAGAGATGCAGTGGTCGTGTGCTCAGCACCAATAAGCTTCTGGATCTTGTGTTTTTAAAAAGCAAATTTCTATTGCATGTCAACATTTTTTCTGAAGTAGGGATGCCCACAGTGTTCTTATTAGGCCCCTCCCTATCCCTGCATCCGTTCTCTCATTTGTTAGATGACCTACCTGTGCCAGGTGTGTAGGCCCCTCCCGTTTTTTCATCACAGTTCTCTCAGGTGTCAGAAGGCCTACCTGTACCAGGTGTGTAGGTCCTCTGGCTGAATGATTGCACTGCTCAGGTGAAACTGCAGAATGAAATGAAATGGTTGCTTATGGCTCACCTCTTAGAATGCCATCTTCTACGCTGATAAAAAAAATTATAGTGAGTAGATGCCTATTTATTTGACCAGGCATTGAAGATAAAATCTGGAATAAAAATGGGCCTCCACAAAAAGTTACATGCGGGATGTGGATTCTGGTTATTTTTTGGAATAATTCTAAAATGGAGGCATCCTATACCTTCTCCTTCCTCAGTCACACTGCAGTAGAACAAAGCGCACTGAACAACCACTGGATTCACTCATTAAGTACCCCGCCCCCCCCCCCACTAACCCCCCCCCCTCGATGGTCAGACAGCCAGGGCAGCCCATACTGGGTCCCATCAATTTAAATAAAACGGCAAAATTAAACCCCTTTTTCCTGCTTTCCCTGGACCTTGTCAGCGACACGTCACACACGCGCTGGGCCCCTGCTGGAGCAAGATGGATTTATGAACTGCCCGAGCGTTTGTTCTCCTCAAATAAATCTGCAAGCACTCTGCCCCACAGGAAAGAGAGCTTTCAGCATGGGGGAGACATTACACGGCGTCCTAAGGAACCCCTAAGCTCACTGCTAGGGTTGGTGTAGGTCCAATGTGCATGTGCACACAGTTAAATGCTAAAAGTGCTGGGACAGCGACACAACATGTTGTTTTGGCTCTACGCTTCAGCACATTGGATCTGAAGTAAAACAATGGATATGAGGTTAAAGTGCAGACTCCCATGTGAAACAATAGTATGTTGAAGAAAACCTGAAGTGTGTACTATTTTATACTAAAGAATACTTTTAAGTAATTAAATAAAATATGCAACAAATATAATTAAAGTTTGTATCAAGTATGTTTAGTCTATTCTTTTTTCACATGGGCTATCAGCTTTAATTTGAGGGTAATTACATCCATGCTTGGTGATCCATGTAGGAATTCTTTGTGCGTGTGTGTGTGTGTATGTATGTGCGTGCGTGTGTGTGAGAGAGAGACAGAGAGAGAGAGAGAAATAGAGAGGCTAGCCAGGGAAGACAGCCTGTTCAGTCAGTGCACAAGCAAACAGGTAGAGACAAAGATTCATATTCTTTTATATTGTACATAATTCTTTAAAAATATAAACATTGTTTTCCCCAACATCCAAAATATAACAAAAAATTGTACCAGATATGTATCCACATGGCACAGGATGAGGGACATAGAGAGAACAATCTCTGCATAAAATATATATATTTCACAAGTTTATTTATTTAAAATTGTTATTTTAGTGACCAATTTAAAAAAAAGGTAACTTACCATAATTAGTCTTTTTTTAACTTATGCTATACATATTTGTTTATATTAGAATAAATGTAATATTTTTTGTTTTTCACACCTTAATGTTAACTTTTTTACACTGTGTGAATATGTTTATTGTTATTATTATTATTATTATTACAGTGTTGTGGGTCATACTTGTTGCATGGTGTGTATGTGGTATGTTTCTGTGTATTATATGTATTGCTGTGACAATATGACTGTAGTTGTCCTGCCAATAAAGCAATTTGAAATTGAAAGAGAGAGAGAGAAAGGGAGAGAGAGCGAGAGGTCCAATTAAAAATGTTTTTGTTTTTAATTGAAAATGATCTGTCGTCTTATCAGACATATTTACAGTGCGCCCCCCCCGTCCCCTCACCACAGATAAAAATGTTTTTCAGCCCTTTGGTTTCAGGGCACGAGTGAGAACTGGTAATTCCGTTAGTCGCCATGGGGTGGCACTGTAATTACTGGCTTGACCAACTCCTTCAAAACAGCGGAATTGTAGAACGAAAATGATTTACCAAAACAGCCTGGCAGAACTGGGAATGTTTGAGACCCATTATTTCAGAGAACTGTCGCCACCCCCCTCCCCCCACCCCGGGCCAGGCTTCTTACCTCCAGAACCTCTCTGGGGTGGTCACAGGGTGGGATGGGGGTAGGAGGTGGAAGGATTTGGGATCTCAGACTTATTTCCTTGACCAGACGCTCTGGATGTGTAACGGAAGTGTGTCTGGGGGAAGAATGCAAACAGAGAGGTGGAACCTCAGCTTCTATTGGAGGAAAGACCTGTCAATCAATACCAACAAGAGCCACTGCCCCCAACTCCTGGGAGGGGATTAAGCACAAGCTATACTTCTGTAAGACTGTAAGACTCCAGAGTCAGGGTATCACTCTCTCTCTCTGTCTGTCTCTCTCTGTCTCTCCCTCTGTCTCTCTAAGGGGGCAGTTTTAATATGTACACTCTTAGAACAGAAGGAAGAATAGAACAGCACAGAGGAATATATCTTTTACAGTAGACTGGCGTCGTGTCTGCTGAACGAAGTGAAAAAAGAGACTGGCTCGCGAGGCTAGGCTTCGTGTGACCTTTTGAATTTGCGTTGGCAGTTGGAAGAGGCTGATCACGTCCAGGGCAAATGTCCCTCTTTCCTTTAAAGGAGTTCCTGCTCGCTAGCACGTTCATTCTTCCAACCGTTCGGCAGCTCGGGTCAAAGAGCCATCCTCATTTTTTATTCGTGAAAGTGTACAGGGTTAAGAAGGGGACTGTTCGTTTGACCGGGGGTCGTAAGGTCAATCCTGCACTGAGACTATACGGCTGTAGACTTCTGTAAATGCGTGTCACGCCAAGGCACAAACAAGTTATCTTGGATAAGCAAGTTTTCACGATTATGGCTCTTAGCGACGATGGTTCTCTTAACCCTCGCACTGCTGCTATATTCAGAAGCCTACGTGTCAAAGATGTTCATGTTTATTTGTGAAACATCTTTAGATGATGCTTTAGATGATGACTACAATTTAAATGTAGTCATCATCTAAAGCAGTTAGCCATGCTTACAGAAGCACTTTGGCAGAGCTGAGTGGTGACAGCATGGTTGTGTGATAATATTGGGTCAGCACTGTTTACACACTCATCTCTGGCCTTTTCTTGCCACTGATACTGAATGGGTTATTACATGGGGCCATGGCTGCAGCCAAATTACATCATATTACTGTGGTTGTGATATTTGAGTGTCATGACACTGGGTCTGTTGTCATGGTGAAAACCTGATGGTGACTCACTGCAGTTCTTTGAGCCCTGGGTGGTATTTCGGGTAGCAGGATTACTGTGTTAGCTGGATAACTGTAGAAACCTCCCCACATCTGGAACATGGACTGAAGTAAAAAGAGCTGTTCCGGGTTTTACTCAGTGCAGTTATCCAGCTAACTCAGTAATCCTTTATTATTGTTATTATTATTATTATCCTGCTTTGTGAAATACCCCCAAGCTGGTTTGGTTCACGTCCCTATAAGCACTGTATAGGATAACTGAAGAGATGCTAATGTATGGCTTGTCTGTGATATTTTTTAGAGTTTTTAGAAGGGTTTTTTCTTTAGAAGGGGGTGAGTGCTTTGAATTTTAATATTCATTCCTCTGGTGGGGAAAACCCCAACAAAACAACTGTCAGAAATAGGGAATATTTCAAATATTCTTTATCCTCTTCTAATTGACCATGAGGATGGTTTCTTCACCACTGTACAGAATTAATACCAGCGTTGGAGTACCCAAACTCTACTATAACTGAGATTTTTTACAAAGACCATTTTTTAAAGAACACACCTGGATGACTGAAAAGAATCATGTAGGTGTCTCAGAGCTTCACTACATGTAGCACCTCTTAAATTCAGCTTATAAACACACACTGCTTAAATTCCTGACAAGCATCATAAAGGTTCATACTCGCTGGTGTCAAAGTGCACCAGAATGCGCACCATACGTGGCTTAATTTCTTGGAAACGCAACTGAAACAGGTTTCATGTGTTTGACAGAATCATTCACTTCCTAGACTCCCAAACTTCCAAATGAACACCTGTGAATAGCATGTCTGCATGAAAACAACATTTCAATATTTGCAATAATATTTAATTTCTGATTTAACGACCGTTGTTTTGCGACGGATTGCTGGACACTTGGTCAGCAGGTACCCAGGTAGGTGTACCGACAGAAATTTTATGGGTTTTTCAGCCAAATCACGAGCGCTCGACAATACTTCCATCTGACAGTGTCCAATGAGAACGGAGATTTAGGAATGGGTTCCAACCGTCGGAACCTGATAACCAAGTAGCCTGGCAGCGTTAGCCCGACCCGCTAGCGCACGTCAAGAAATCGCAAAATGGCGGAGCGTGCGGCCCCCTGGGGCCCTGTCAGTCCTTATAGTGGACATTTGGAGGTTTCTCTGGCATCAGAAGAGGGAGAAGGAGCTAATGAACACGGCTGTCAGTGGCGTCCTAAGGGTAAGGAGAGAGCGGAGATAAGTGATAAGCAGGTAAAAGATTTGGAGGGGGGTACAGACCCTGTCGGCCATCTGGATCTCGTTCTGTTTGAAGGGATGCGGGGGTGTGTGTTCAGCCGCATGGGAACTTCTGGTTCCCCCTTTGTTGGCATGGTGATGAGACTACAGGTTATGATCAAACATGCCTTTGGTGTTCATGGTGTTAGTGCCTTTTCCTTACTTGCTTCACATGGGAAGGGAAAAGGTAGGCTACATTTGGAATATTATTTATTTCAGTCCAAAGTTTACACGTAAACACACACAGTCCGAGAGGAGTTTATATAAATCGTAGGCAATAATAATCCAAGGACCGCTTTCGGTGGCTGTCGAAACGTTGGAAAGGGAAAAAAACAAGGCTCTATAAATACGTTTTAAAATCATAACCAAGAGTTTAAAAAACTTTAACTCTAAACTTAATTAACTTCTAGGTAGCGTTCATGTTCTTCAACTAAGCTACACTTCACAAGCTAGAGACGAGACGGCTAATTCATAAGAACAAACGAACCTCACAGAAAATCAAGGCCAGAACTAAGTTTTTTGATAATCGCGTTGCGCTGTAGCCGGTAGGCTATTATCAATAGCGCAAAATGACCGTGGTCGCACCTGCAGAGCAGAATCCAGAGACCGTAAAAAATAGGCAGAAGCCTTTAATTGATGACTATTGCAAATATCGCGATATTTTAGCAGCGTGAGCTTTTAATGAGAAGGGTCCAGCTGTATGTTATTGAGTTTTAATTGCTTTTTCGTCGAGGGAAGTTTGGCTGCAGAAACGCAGAATTGCATTTGTCGCTGTCAGTGGTAGGCTATTGGAGTCCTTTCGGCTCAGGAACTGCCTATTTTAAATGAAATCTGAAATTCTAAACCTTGCAACGAAGAGGTGCGTTTATTATTATTATTATTATTATTATTATTATTATTATTATTAAAAAACTGTATTTCATTGTGATAAAGAAAGACGGAACATGTTCTTAAAGCTGTACACAAGTGCGCCATTGTCTTTATCAAACCAAGAAACGAGCATGAGTACGGACGAATCAAGGCGGGGATCTGCGCAGCCGGCAAAAATAAGCCGTGTTAACAGACGCCGTGTTTCCATTAAAAATGAGTATAAAAATTCTCACCACTTTCTGCAGGAGATATTTTGAGGCCCAATTAAATTATCTACGGCACAAGTCGTACATTAAGAACATTTGCAAGTGAAACTGAGAACTTAATATACAGCACACTGCACTTTTTTCTCCATTTGCCTGTTGAGTTGGTCTGGCCTACTATCATTTGGACGTAGGCCTGCTCCTCCTGGAGTACATCGATTCAAGGCCTTGTTATTGCTGTTATTTTTCTGTTTAGGCCGCTGGAGGCATTCTCCATACTTCCTGGAGTAGCGTCATGCCAGTCAACGTGCAACTGATGTTAGTTACAAAATAACATTGTACGGTTGGGATGAGGGGAGGGGCGTGTTCAGAGATCGAGCAGTTTCTGAAAGGGAAAAGTAAGCATGCGTTGATTAAATTGAATCAACAATGTGAATACATGATTTAAATTCTGGTAGTTTGTGTCATGGGGAGTAGATGGATGGTCAACCTTCTCTGGTGCACAGTAGTTTACCTGAAAACTATAAATAAGTCTTAAAATGATAGTATTTCCTGTGAGTCTTAAAAAGCCCTAAATAAAGTAGATGGTAAGAGAAAATGTCAATGGTTGTGCTTCTTCAAAGGATCTGAATTGCTTCATGCAGGCTGCAGTGATGAACTTTAATTAAAATTGCAACCCTTAATTTTTTCATTTAAAAAGGCCGTATTTGATATTTTTTCCACAATGGCATATTGGTAGCAATATTGATTCATCGCATTTTGAGATTTCTTCTCTAAAATGCTGTTTTCCACTGGTGGTGTCGAGTGTGACAAGCCCGCCAATTATACAGATATGATGATGCAAGAACAGGAACTTGCAAGCGCCTAAAATGTAGAAGGCGTCTTTAAAATGAGGTTTGTCAAGGACACTTGATTGGGGTGCTTTCTTGTGACCAAGCCATGCAAGGTTAACTGTAATGCAACTTCAGACCTTATGAAACATAACCGTTTAAAGACATGAAGTAATATAAATGAAAATCCTGGTAGTATGGTAAATATGGTAATATGCTAATATGGTAAAATGTAGTGCTTGTTTATTTAGTAGTTTTTTTGGCACTTGCTTTCCACAATTGAAAGTTGAGATGAACAGGTTGAGAAAGAAAACAGGCTTCGTAACTGCTTTACCACGGGTTGCCACATGGGGGCGCTGCACATTTGCATTGCAGACATTTTCAGTTGGATTTGCGGTCTGGTAATTTGGAATGTTGTGTCAAACTTCTCTTTCTGTGCGCTGAGGTTGAGGCGCCTCAAGTGCTCGGGATGTCCTTGTCTAAACATTCGGCACAAGGGTTTTGTGTCCGTTGCGCCCCCGCTGCTGTTGATATCATTACGTTCCGTTCTCCCGCTGGGAAGCCGAAAGGGGGAGGGGGGGGGGGGGGGCGAGGGGGGCGCGGGGGCGCGGGATTAGGAGAAGCCGTCGAGCCGGGAGGCCGTAATGAGGAGTGACACTGGCTCCAGTTCGGCCGAGCATCACCCCGAGATTCAATGGCAGCCACACTTTCCCAGTCGGCGCGCTACGTCGGAGGTCACGGGCCGACCAATGGGAACGCAGGAACGAGGCTTGGCCCGGCCCTCCCTTTGGCGGACGGTGCCGGCTGGGACCTCCCCGTAACCCCGTGGGCCGTGCTCTCCGTGCCGCGCCTGGCCGTGCGTCAGTCGTCTCTGTGGTGGAGCCAGGCGACGGTTTGAAAGCCGTGTTCGTTGTTTCGGTTGGTCTGCAGAGAAAATGGCCGCCCCTGGTTTCACAGCCTCTGCATGCATTCACTCTGGAATAGTTTTTATCACGTTGACGTAAACGTGCCGTTTCATTCCCCACACATTTTCTATTTGCCTGTTTTATGTTTCATGTGCGTTCTGTGTCCTTTATCTGCCCAAAGCTGTTAGATAAGGCGAAAGGGGGAGGGAAAGGATAAGGATTTTTGAGCACTGGGTGAAGATGATTGGAATTCATGCATGTAAGCTGACCCTTTTCCTCTGAGTGGGCTTGTGGCCTCAAGACTATTTTTGAAGGCCTGAAGGTTTTTTTGAATCCTTCGTTTTCATATTAGCACATCATTTTAATGTTTCTGTATGTTCTTTCTTGTTGGATAGAGATTATAAGAGCGTATTGAATTGTGGTTGTGGGAGTGTGTTGTTGGATGGTGGTCATGGGAGCGTTTTGTTGGACAGTGGTTTTGAGAGTGTTTTTTGGATTGCCGTGATAGGAATGTGTTTCATAGTGGTTATGAGAGTAGGTTGTTGGACAGTGGCTTTGGGAGTGTGTTTTGGACAGTGGTTATGGAACCTGAAGTGGCCAGCGCTCGGTGCTCAAAGCATGTGAATAAGGAGGTTGTGATGTCATGGCTGGAGTGTTGAGCTGATCAGGCCCTGAGTCGTGTAAATATAGAGGAAATCATCGCCTCACACCTAATGGTCCTGGATGTCGCCCTGGATAAGAAAATCTTCCAAATGAACAATCGGCAAAATAACGATGATTAGGGCTGTACCTAATATGCAGACAGCCCTGGTGTCACCATTATTATCATTCCTTGCCTTGGGTCCTGGGATCGGAGTACCGTTAGGAGATTTGGGTGTTTGTACATGACTCCCCTCTGCAGTTGGGGCAGGGGGAGCTGTGTTGGGGCCTAGCGAGGGCCTAGCGACGGGCCCCTTGCCTAGCGATGGGCTCCTTGGGCTTTCGCGGCTTTAATCCCGTTAGTGTTCGGCCGGCGGGTCCTCATCAGGTCACTTTCCCCCAGCCAAGCGTGGAAAAGCAAATTTGACCCTCAGTGCACTGCGGGAGGCGCAGGGGTCCTCTCGACCCTCACTTAGCCCCCCCCCCCCAAATCCCATTTGCTTTTCCCAAACCGCAGTGTAGCGCACTGATGCCTCCTCTCGTTCCTGGGGCCCCTCCCCTGACCTAAAAGCTGCAATCATCTGCTGGGGACATGGAGGCCAATACCAGAGGCATCTCTATGTACTGTGTAAAATAAAAATGATGGTATTCATTTTATTTCCTACTCTTGTGCACTTATTTGTCTTGTAACCCTTTTAGTCACGTCTGTATCCAGGCTGATTGTTGTAGAATTATCGCTAGTTGTGTGCAACAAGTTCAATGCTGTGATTTTGCATACATCTGCAATGTTTTATTCACCCCATTAATGTCTGCTAAGAACACTTAAATGAACTGAGTTTATTACAGTGTAAGATTCTCACAAAAAATTGGTTCTTTTCACTTATTGCTTCTACTGTCTGTGTTGTGAAATTCTGTTTTGCGAGCGAAAACGTGAACTTTTACTACAGGAAGTCGCATCGGGGCCGTACGATGAATCCGATTGGTTCCCTTTCCTTAGCTGGGCGACTTGATCTATAGTAAAGCAAGCTCATTGTACCTGCTTTAGAACCCCTCCTTTAAGACCCTGCTCCTTTAAATCTCTGCTCTTCCTGGCCGGAGTGTTTGAGAGGGGTGGGGGCAAGGGGGGGGGGGGGGTGCTCTGAACCGAAGGGTCCCGAGCTCATGAATGGTTTGTCAGACTTTCCGCCTTGGCGAGCATGTCGTGTCTCCATTAGCGGCGTTTTGTTTCTCCTCCCTCTCCGTGTCCTGTCAGCAGGGGGCCCCCCTCACGTGTTCCGCCTCGCCCCGCCTCGCCGTGCTGCAGTCTGGTGCCAGACAGACTGACCAATTGGGGGGGGGGGGGGGAGGGTTTCAGAGTGTACGCAAAGTCTCTAATCCTGGAGCTCCATTCTGGGGGACTAATGCATGCTTGCAGTGGGGGTGGGGGGGGGGAGCTCAGTCTTGTATCTTGCTTTTCATTAGAAAGGTAAGCCAGAAATGAAACATTTGCTGGCGAAGTAGCCTCATTATTAGGAATACTTGGTAACTGCTCTTTCCCGGACTGCACTGCAAAATGCCCCCCTGTATGCATAATGCGCACATGCTGAGTAGGACCATGGGAAGTGTAGTTCAGTTTCAGTCAGTTTTCGAAAACCTACATCCCTCCACCCCCCCGGCTCTTTTTTTCTTCTTTTATGCTCTCTTTCATATGAATCGCTCCCATATAGGTACATGATTTATGAATAGCTGTCACTGGCTGTGGGGAAAAATGTCATCACTCTAGTCAGAGCACATTTAAGTTATGCTAAATTTGGGCTTTTGCGCTGTGGTGGGGGTGGGGTTCGGGGTGGGGTTTTGGGGGAGAGTTATGTGAGAGTTATAAGTTCCTGCTCTCTGTTCCACTGTCGTTATTTTGGTCCCAGGTCTGGTCCCACAGCAGTGTCTGTTGAGTCCGTTGCATCCAGTGCCCGAAGCATTGCGGGAAGCTGGGAAGTCAGCAGTGGCTAAAGCATCCCTGGCTAATTGAGGCAAGCAAGCCCAGCTCTGGGGACGTAGACTCCTGGTCATAGCCGCTAAAGATCAGCTAAAGATTTAGCCCTGACTATAGACCCCGGCTCTGTGCTTGTGGTCAGCGACGTTGGCACACAAACGACCCACAGCACCTCTGTTTAGAGTCTATTGCTGACAGTGTAGATGCGAAGTGACGGAAGTGGTCAATCAAAACCTTACAGTCAAGAGTTCCTCTGTCCACCATCGTCATCCTCAGCGTAGCTGTTGAGGCTGCGTACCACAGGCCCGCTAATCGCCCTGGCTGTTGGCCCACTCTGCCTGCTCCTCCTCTTTGACTGATTATTGCTCCGCAGGTCCAGCGGCTACCCCCCTAGCCCCCCCCCCCCCCTTGCCTCCTCCTTCAGACCCAGCCCATCTTGATGTTAGTTTGACCCCTGACCCCGCCCCATTCTGCCTGCTGACCTGTCAAATAGGCCCTTTCATTCCCCCGGCCCTCTGGGGTCACGCCTTCCTCTTTGAGTTGAAACATGGCCGCGCGGCCAGCCGAGGACGAGCCAATTATTTCCCCCGAAAGAGATCAGAGGGACGTAACGAGCCGAGAGTAATCATTATTTTTGTTTATTGGTCCAATTTACCGGCTCTTGACGGTTTGTTGGCGCATATAGGATTAGATTAGAGAGATTAAAGATCCTCTTGTCTTATACCAGAATAAACACCATCGTGTAAAGGCAGCGGTACCGCTAATGCAATCGTGCTAATGGCAGAGTTGCTTTGTGTTTGCAGTACTGTGGTGAGCAGGAGTACTAAAATAATTTGGCTCTTAGGAAATCATGTGCAGAATGTAAGTGCTGATGCAGATGTAAGCGTCTTGCAGTCGTATATGGTCACGGAGAGGTTGCGCTGATAGCCAGTGGGCGTATGGTTGGTTTGGGCCTTTTCATTTGTTCGTGGTTGGTGTGGATGTTGCCTGTTGGGTGTGAGGAGCATTGTCGATTGCTGTTTGACCTCTGATCTATGCGTGCTCTTGTGCTCGAGAAGTCCTTCATGCCTCCGCTACTTATGGAGAATCACCGGATCTACTCCACAGAATCTGCTTCTGCCCAAATCAGGGTGCCATAGACCCCCCCCCCCCCCCCCCCCCCCCCCCCCCTTCCTGCCTCCATTCCCATTGGGTATGAGGGTGGTGCTTGTGTGGATAGCTGGCCAAGTTTACTTAAATCCCCCCCCCCCTCGCCCCCACCTCAAAGACTTCTCCATCCCTTCCTCCTGCCGCACTGCCCCCCCCCCCCCCCTCCCTGTTCATGTTGTAGAGGTCTTGGCTACCAGGTCTTGGCTACCAGGCTCAGGAATCGGTAACCTGCCGGAGTGGACCCCTCAGCTTTGGTGCTTGCCTCTGCATTTTCTACCTCACTGTTCAGAATACCGGGAAATGCAGCCCTGTTGTGGACCATCGTCCATTATCTGTACCTGCTAACCCTGGGCAGGATCACGGGGGTGCTGGAGCCTATCCCAGCATGCATTGTGTGAGAATTAGGAATACACCCTGGACAGGCCTGGATTTCCATGTCCGGACAAATTCTTTGACAATCTTATTGGAGGATGGGATGAGGGTTGGGATGGAAGTTGGATGAAGGAATGCTGAATGTGCTCAAGAATTTTTTAAAATGCACACAGTTACTTTGGACTGTAGTGTATTGCCTAAAAATAAAGTTTTCCCATGATAAGTAGTCAAGCCAAGTATTTAATGGAAAGGTCTGATAGTCTGTGTATTCGGCTAATCTGATTGGCAGGTTTTCCCTGTGACACAGTGGGGCAGGAAGACCTCCTGGTCTTCATCGACAGTCCTGGCTCCTCCACCGTCTGCCTGCGTTATAATCAGCCAATAGGCTCCGTTACGCCAAACAGTGTGTCCGCAGTGATAGATGTCCTGCCGTAGATAACCTATGGCATTGTGGGAAAACTGACCTTCTTGGCCTTGTTTTTGTCACCTGCCAAGCACAAGACTCATCAACATCATCATCAACACGACTGTTTGTTTTTCAAAGGGCGGCCCAGTCTGAGGCTTTTGGCCTGCTTGTTCACCAACTTTCATAACAGTAATGGGACATCCTGTAACTTCCACTGACTGGAATGCTTTTGTGGCTAAAAGGTAACATCACCGATTTTAACAGTATCAGGAATTGCGAAGAATACCTCAAAGAATCTCATCAGAATTCAGCATCTCGCCTTTTGTAATCTGTGTCAGTAACCACTGCTTGAAAAGGTCTCACTGATATGATCTCAAACTTGCCCACTGAAGGTAGATTAATTTTATTTTGTATGCTGAAGTGCATATGGTTGTGCAGGTTTTGTTGTGTGATTGTGTAGATGCTTCCATCTCTTTAACTGACAGGGAACATAGAAATTTAAGTGGAAAAACTGAGAAGCATATTCAACTCAACAGATCTGGTACATGCAAGGTGTACAACTGCTGGGAGCTGGAGATACTGTGACAGTTCTGGAATATATTTAGCACCTAAATGTCATGATTAAGTGGCACTTTGTTCGATAGGGTGACACGGTGTGGGGTGGGGGGATTCAAGACCACCAACGAATTCAAAACACGCCTCCCTTCAGTCTAGAGAAGTAGATATTGAAAACTTAAGACTTTTGTCCTCAAATGAGAGGGCTAAGCTGTTGGCAAATGCAAACAACCTGTCAGAGATAAGATAAGAAGAGCAGCCACGAGACTGGTGCTTTCTCCCCTCTCACAGTGAGGTGTAACTGTGGAACCAGTCTGAAATGCCCAAGAAGCCTTGGAACTTTCTTTATAAAGACTCTTCCCTTTTGGCTTATCATGGCTGACGGTGTCTGAACGTCACATAAAGGAAGGTATCCTGTTAGCAAATACTGACAGATGGACAAAAATGTTTTATAATCATTTGCAAATGTTTTAGTTGTTCCTCTGGACCTTTGAGTTGGTCCTCCAGCTCCAAGACATTTCAGTTGTTTGTCTTTGTCCAAAGACCTTTAAGTTGGTCTTCCAGCACTTATACTTTTCAGTTGTTCCTCTAGCTCTAAGAAATTTAAGTCGTTCATCTTTCCTCAATGGCCTTTGGGTTGGTGCACGATCCCTTATGCTTTTGAATTGTTCCTCTTGCTCTTTGGGTTTATCATGAGACGCTTTGGCTCCAGTGTCACAGCGCATCTCTGAAACGCATTGATCACTGTCGAGACAAATCCCCTCCTTTTTCCCAGTCAACATTCCCAAAAAATCTGTCTCTGCGGAACAGAGGCCCAACAGAGGTAGTTGTGTTGTGAGCTTTGACTTGAATTCCCTCTGAAATTTGTGGCACAGGGAGTTTTGAGTGCCTTCTCTCCTTGACTGTCTACCATCTTATATGTGTATATTTCTTTGACCTTTCTTTGTAAGTAAGAAGCTCTATAAAATTTGCTGCCCCATCAATTCAGTTAAACTGCAGTGAAAAGTCACCTCAATGGAACGTGTTGTTATTTTTTTTTTTTATGTCCCTATCTGCCATTGTCTTTAATAGTGACTCCTAGCTTCAGCTCAAAACCAGCAAGTAATCCTGAGGAAACTGATCCATTGGATTCTAATACAGCACTAGCTAATCAGAGGAGTTTTTTATTGAATAGCTGCTTATTTTAAAACTTACAACATGGTAGTTTTGATTGAATTGGGAGGAGAACTGTGTGTATAGAATATTTCCCATCTTCTGCCACTGTATCCTCCGATAGTGGCCCAGTTGAGCTGTACTGACTCCTTGGGTGTGGTTTCAGATGTCTTGTGATGACCTGCTTTTTCACCTCTCCTTACAGGGCGTATGGAGCAGGAGCTGCCCCCCCCCAGGACAGCAATATGTGACTGCATTACCCACCCCCCCCATCCTAAGATCCGTTGGTTTTTGGTTAAGAGGTTCACCTTCCTCCCGACATCCGGGCGAAAATGGCCGACCCTGTGGTCCCGCCTCCTGTCTGCCGGCTGTAGGTAGGCCAGCTCAACCTTCACCCTTTGAGCGTAGTCAACTCCATTTATTTTCCGGCCTGTTGAGGGCAAAGCAGATGTCATTTTCCTTGACTTTGGGGTGTCTTGCTCTGGAGATCAGTCGAGAGAGAAGGACTCTGTGCCCATCAGATAGAATTTAGCCTCTCGTAACGCCCTTCGTGCTAGGCAAGGCCTTCACTGTTTGAGAAGGTAGCTAAAAAAGCTCCTTGCATCTTAGAGTTCGACAAGATGACAAGAGAGAGCTCAGCATCTTGCGGTTGACCCACAGTGTTATGGGTGTGCATTGCTTTGTTCCTTTTAGCTGTTTACAATGCTTGGCTGAGAAGCAGAGTGTTGAGAGCAATCAGGCTGCATGTGACTGTAAACGAACATTAAACAAACCAAACATCAATGTGATTGGCTGAGCATTATTCCCATCTGCGGACTCTCTCAGACGTCGAGAGGTGACGGTCAGCGAGCTGGAATTTCACTACGTCAGTTATCAGACCAAGCAGACAGTCTGCAGAGGGAGATTGCTACCCAACTGCTGCCTGTTCCCATTATCTGTCTGTGGAGCTGTCTCTTATCCAGCATGGTTTAAAAGTTTGGGATGTCTGTGGTACCCAGGTTTTAATTATTTTGTTAGATTGCCAGAAATAGTCATTTGTGATACCTTGTTAATCTCTGTATGATTACCATTGCTCTTGTCATGAGCGTACATAAGTGCTCGTGCCAAGCTTATAACAGCTAATTTAAGGTAATGAAGCATGCAGTGCAATCATGGACATGTGCTGCTGCAGAGGAAGACTTTTTTTTTTTTTTTTTTTTTACTAGAACATTTGCTTTTTCTTAAGCTGGTCATCTGTCACTGGCGAAGCAGCTCTTCAGCAGATATTAATGAAAGCCCTCCCCCGTCCCGTCCCGTCCTATCCCGTATCGTTTAGGAGTGCCCTCGCTCCTTTCATTTATCTCCTGGGCTGACCTCGCCACCATTCGTTGGTGGGATGGGGGGGGGGGGGGGGGAGCGAAGGAGGCGAGATGTATTGATGGTCTGGTTCGGCCGCTGTATCGGACACAGCGAATGCCTGATGGGCGTATAACGCGTCTGTGTGGGTATCGCATTCTGCTGCATCGCTGCGATGCTTCGGGAAGGCTGGGAAACGGGGTCTGGAGGCCTGCTGGTTCTGCCCCCTACCCCATACTTTTAATTTGGGAGTCCTCTCAGGGGAAATGGTTTTCACCAATGGACATGAGTTTAGTGCCTGGTGTGATCTTTCACTCAGAGTTCTGGTTAAGAGTAGCCTGGCTGTGTGGGGTTTCATCACCAATGACATCATCAATCCTGCTCATTATGAGGCATGCTTGTGTGAGGGGTGTGGGATGTGTATGGGGAGTGGGGCGGGGGCGGGGGTGGATCCCCTTAAATTATCTGAAGCAACAGAACGGAGGCCAGGGGGTGAGGGGTTAAAGGGCGTCTGGGCTGCGGGACGCCAGGGCTTTGGGTCCAGATAAGGGGGCCGGCGCAGGGGCAGGTACCGGCAGATCAAAGCGCCCTGTCGGTCTGGGCGCTGTGCTCGGCTTCTCCCTGTCTGCTCACTCCGTCCTATTTTCAATACCCCCGAACGCTCGCGGGGTTAAGGAACGATGGCCGCAGCAAGCGTGGATACTAGCTGCTGGTTTCACTGAAGAGCTGCCAGTCCTTCAGAGAATGAGATGCTTCAGCTTTTTACTACTATTGATTTGATATAATAATAACGGAGAGAATGCTTTGCGTATAGATGACTCTTCACACGGCGCTTGTGTGAAATTCACGCTCTGCTGAAAATTCAGGAGTAGGCCTTTTTCCGTTATGCCACCTTCTGAGTTTACCTTTATTGAAGCCAGTGAGTAAATTAAAGACCCTTAAAAGGGTCCACTCTGATGTGTTATCAAATGGCAGTGACCATATTACTGGATGCTTATTTGAACTATTTTATTTTAGTTGGGCGTTGTTGCCTATGTTACTCTATTGTGCACACCTTCAAAGCATCAGAACTGTATTTTACCCATTATATGAGCTGAGTTGCCAGGTTAGCAGCAGTTTGACTTTGGCTTTTAAGGGAACTCCTCATAGTGTGAGACACTGGAAATGGTGCAAGACAAGGCAACCTCTGGGGAGAGGCACAAACAGCAATTAGTCTGTGACCATAGTGCGAGTGTGCAGCTCTGTTAAACTAGCAGCAGGGGGTGTCTCTTGATCTGATCCCAGTATACCAAACAGCCTGTTATATATTTAACAACCCCCCACCCCACTCACACACACACTCACACACACACACACACACCCCCCGTTACACACGCACGCTCCCTTCTTAAACCAATCGCCATTTTGTGATAAGAACATCCATGTGATGCAGCCAAAACTTTTTTTAAATCTTGACTGAGTTTCATGAAGTTTTTTTTTTTTGTAACCCAAATAACCATCAACAGGAATTAACAGAACGGTGCAGCAGAAAGGAAAGCTGTCTATTGGAATAATCCAAAATATTATTTTAAATGAATTATGTACATGTGTTTTTATTTGATCCTTTTCCACGTTTTCTTTACAATTTTAATGCACTGAATTTCACATAGGCATCGCTCTGTATATATATATTTTTGTAACAAACCACCTTAACCAAAAATATCTATGAGAACAAATGGAACAAACAAATAAAATGTCATAATGGAACAGAAACTGATATATAACCCCCTAAGACCCGGCAATTCATTTTTGTCCCCCTGTAGGGTGGATAATTTTATTCAATAATAAATAGTATTTTTGAAAATATTTTTACTGCAACGTCATCCAAGACGCTTGTGTTATGTCTAAAAATTTAAATGCTTTTCTTTTGCCAGGTCTTAGGAGGATAGTACAGAATCAATAAATAATATGAACAGAGGCAATACTAGTAACTGCATGCATTTTCCAAGTTAGCTTTTCTCCTGACACAACACTTACTGCACACTTCATCACATCGTGTTTTCTTGTATTTCTTGGTAAATCGGCTGAATTTCTTGTAATGGGCAACTATCCTGCATTCATGTGGCATACTGTATGCAACACTTTGGAATGGTGAAATACTAAAGAAATAAATGAAATATTGTTAAACTTTATTATTTATACAGGGTAGGTTGACTGAGCATGCATGCTCTTTTTTGGCAAGGCCCTTTTGAATCACCCCGCCCTCCCCCCCCCCCCCCCAAAAGTAGCCTAACCTGCATGTCTTTGGATTGTGGGACAAAAGTGGAGTACGCGGAGGAAACCCATTTGGACACTGGGAGAACATGCAAACTCCACACAGATAGGCCCCTGGCCCAAATTCAAACCCGGGACCTTCTCGTCGTAGGTGATGGTGCTATTCACTGCACCACCGTGCTGCCCCAACAAAATCCAAAGCATTAAAAAATCACTTGTTAAATTCCGATTGGGTGGCAGCTTTTATGGTGTGGCATTATGCTTCATAAACTTCTGAGCATCATTGCTGAAGACCTCAAATTCCAGACTGTATAATTCCTTATAAGATTCCTTATAAGCAAAAATAAGCTTAATTCCTTATCTTATTTTGGCTTATAAGGAATCTTTCTTGGAATTTTCAAATTTCAGATTTCCCTCTATTGTTCTGGTACTGTAGCAGTACAAAACAAGAAGAGGGTAATTTTGGAGAAAATTCAAGTGTCCGTGATCTATTGTGGTGTGGATTTTGTTTTTCTGGAAAAGGGTTGTTCTTACACACTGACCGCGACTAAACAGATTACTTTGGATTCAATACTTCTGGAGGGAAAAAAACCTCTTTAAATCAAACCCACCTATTAAATATTAGGTTGAATGGGACTGAAACTTGTTTAATGTCTGGACACTTGCTTGCTGTGTTATATGGACATGAATGGTTTTTCTCGTAATCTCTCTGAAGAAAGTCCATCCCATGGAATCCTTCAATGATGGTCCAGGAAGATGCACCCACCTGTCTCCTGACAGGAAGCTGGGTACCTGGGCCAGTACAGACTGAGTTCCTCTTTACACGTAAATGGTTCATTCTCCGCCAGGTTTCAACAGACCACTGCCAGGTTTCAACATGTACTCTGCCATGTACCCAACCAATGAAAACTGGTTCTGGATCTTTGTATGAAACCTCTTGCAGGCAGAATCATCCTTGGATCTTTATAGGATAATGTCTCTGTAGCTTTAAGGGAGTGTCTCCATAGCTTTAAAGGACTGTCTCTGTAGCTTTAAAGAAGAATGCCTTCGTAGCTTTAAGGGAGTTCCTCTTTCTCTTAGCACATATAAAATATACAAATTCATAATTTAACCCTGCTGGTCAGCCCCAACCCAAGTTTCTTGTGTAGAAGGATGGAACCGTCTAAAAAAAATTGTCCAAAAACTCAAGCCTCGCCCCCTAGCTGCTCTGGTTCCAGTCCGGGACGATGCTGACGCTGTGCACCGTATGGTACTGGTGCGGGGAGAGCGCATGGGGTCCCCCAGAGGGGTACAGGTACTCGTTTCCCTGGAGACTGGCGGGCGGCGACTGGATGCCCGCGCTCGGCCCGTGCGCCCGGGCGAGGGGCTGGTGGGGCATGGGGCTGTGGTACAGGGCGTGGGCGTGGCTGTGGGCGTCGCCCCGCTGCGGGGAGGCGTGGCCGCCCATCCCGCCCAGCCGGGTCACCAGGGGCCCCGAGGGGAAGGGGGCGGGGAAGTGCTGGTAGGGCAGGCGCTCGGGCGGCTGAACGCCCGTCACGGGGCACCCGCCGTAGGGGGACACGCCCGCCCAGGCGCCGCAGCTCAGGTCCTCCAGGCCGGGCGCCAGCTCCGCCCCCGGAGACACGCCCGCGTACATGCAGGCCTGCCGCTGCGCCGCCGACTCTGTCCTGTAGGGGCCGCCACCGAGGCCCAGGGACGGGGCGTAGCCGGACGGCCGGTAGTACGGGTCGCCTTCGCCAGGGGGGCTCTCCATGTAGGACTTCCTGTACAGGTGATCACCTGCATGGCTGTCCTCAGCCACTGTGGGGAGAAGCCCGGTCACTGTGTTACTCTCATTACCACCAGTATCTGCTTTTACTGGAGTTTATGATGATAATATGTTCTGCAAGTATATTCTGCAAATTCATTTCAGGTTAGCAAATCAACAAAATGCATTGAATATTTAGGATTATTTTACTGATTTATGCTTGTTGAATTAAATCAGTAAAAACATTCTAAATCGGGGTGTCCGGTCTTATCGGAAAGGGCCGGTGTGGATGCAGGTCTTTGTTTTGGCGGCACACTGACACCTGGTTCAAGTAACTAAATAACCATGGCCTTCAATCTGGAAGAATCAGGTGTCTTAGCACTGTAAACCTCACCCACAACGGCCCTTCTTTGATAAGATAGGACATCCCTGTTCTAAATGTTCAGTGTATTTGGTGTATCTGCTAACGCGTGAATTTGTAGAAAATTTCGTAGTGAACCGAACTTTGCTGATCATGTGACACTTGCACATCAACAAACTGAATGTCTTCTGAATGTAAGAAGCAGAGAGACGTGAACAGAAATAGAGAGGTGAACAGAGAGTGGTGAACAGAAGTAGGAGCCTACCTTTCCTCTTGGGGCAGTGGTAGTCCTGGCCGTGCTCGTGGGGGAGGGGGTAGGGGCCAGACTGAGGCTGCCCCTCCAGGGAGGGGCTGGGGACCTCGTTGTCGCAGGAGTATGGTGAGCCCAGGCCCGGGGGCGTGGCCAGACACTGCCCCTCCCCACTGAAGGGGCTGGGGCTGGACCCGCCCCTCTGGCGGACCACGCTGCGGGGGATCACCGGGTAGTCCTTACTGAGGGCACAGACAGGGGGCGCCAAACCGCCTCTTAGTCGCTCGCTTCACCAAGAATTACACTGGGTTTATAGTAAATCACATTATATTAAATGACGTTATTAGCATATACTGTAATCCAGAGTGATTTACACTTTTTTCCCCAAAGTTTTACAAATATAACCGGATATATAGTGAAGCAATTCAGGTTAAGTACCTTGCTCAAGAGTACAATGGCAGTGTACTAGCTGGGAATCGAACCTGCAACCTTTGGTTTACAAGTCCAGTTCTCTAACCATTATTATTACACTGATGGAAAAAAGCAGGATTGACTTTATTTGTTCAGTTATGGACAAACCATGCCGTATGTCAGAAAGCTTGAACTACATTTATTGTTTGTGTCCCCATTTATATTGCTTGTTTTTGTCTTGTGCAACCTGATTTATGACTCTCTAAATATGAGACTTATCATTTTTTTGGATTTAATTTCAGATAGCTCATCTTAGAAATGACTGCTCATTTTAGAAATTACTTAATCTATGAACTAAACACCTTGTATTTGTATGTAGGGATGTTTTAGTGGATGGATATTTTGGCTGATTTGTGTCTGTGTGTAGGGATGTTTTTAGTGGATGGATATTTTGATTTGTGTTTGTATTGATTACAGTCCTTCTCTAGCTCCAGTGGTATGGCTCTGTCACCCAAACGCAGGTCTAAAAATAAACCACATTATGTGTCCATCCCCCCAGAGATTAGGCCTCTGAAGAGAGAGAGGACAGATTTTTTTTAAAGCAACAAATAATAATGCAGTAGATAATGCAACTAAATTGAAAATGATTATTTAACACTAACATTAAATTTCTGGATGGGAAACAAAACTTATTTTCCATTGCTTTTTTTTAATGATTTCAGAATACACCGTCCATCTATAAAAAAAAAGCACTTCTAGTGATACATTGCTATGATACATTGCTAACAATATTAATCCCTTCTCCACAGTGTTTGTGAGTGTCCATCTGCACTTAGGGAAAAACATCAAATAAAATACAAATACTGTAAGTAATACTGTTTGCACAACTATTTATAATAAGTTTCATTTTGTACACTTTTGTCCCTGAAACAGGATGGACAGGACGGTGTTGGTTGTGTTTTGGGTGAATAAGGGGTATGGCTGTGCGCTCTTTGCTATCTGGGATGGATGGTGTTTTCGGGGGTTCACTAATGTCCTCCGTCCCGCTGCGTTGCTAGGGGGAACCATGAGAAGGGTGGGGTGTTGCGTGGTCTACATGCCACGCCTACTCTTTCTGAAAGCTTTATTTGGGAAGACGTGACTCAGTCGCTGACCCCTCAACAGCTGTCAGGATTCACGTGTTCATACGCAGTAGGACTGTCAGCGTAACAGAATAAAATCCTGCCAGCCAATTAACTAACGAGCTCCTGAAATTGTTCTCCATACCTGTTTTCTGTTCTCTGTAGTTATACAATAAATGTCTCCATGGAGACATTGGCCCTCATTCACAAACTTTTCTTAAATTATTCTTAATTTTGTTCTTAAAAATGTACCTACAAAAAAACAATGTGGGATTCATGACACGTGTGCAGACCTCTTGTTTTGGTGCAAATCCCAGGTGTATGAGATGATGAATGCTGCCTATTTGTCAATTTTATGGGCAATCCCGTTCACGTGATTAGCATAAGGAAATGGCCATGAACAAAAACAGATAAGAAAAAAATTATGAATGCCGAAATGTTCTTTGAAATGTTCTTACACACAGTTTACAATCAAATGTGATCGTACACGTTTCGTAAATGAGGCCCATCCACTGTTTTCTGAAAGAACTGGACCAGTTTAACCCAAACCTGGGTGATCAAAGGTAGAGAACCTGCTCTAATGGTGATGGAGTGATTTGTACTTTAGGGAGGGGTTCTGATTGGTGGATGAACCGGTGGAACAATAGGAGCATTTTGATTAGCGGATGAAGGGTGAGATTGCTTAGTGGAAGAATAGGAGGGTTTTTATTGGTGGAGGGAGGGTGATAAGGACTAGTGGAAAAATAGGAGGGTTTTGATTGGTGGAAGGAGGGTGAGAATGGTTAGTGGAATAATAAGAGGGTTTTGATTGGCGGAATAATAGGAATGTTCTGATTGGTCGAGGAAGAGTGAGAATGCTTAGTGGAATGATAGGAGGGTTTTGATTGGTGGAAGAAGGTTGAGAATGGTTTACCTCTGTATTCTGGACATGCGGTGCAGCTCCAGGTCGTCGCTGCCCCGGAAGCCCTTGGCAAAGGGGTTGTTCTCAATCTTCAGCTGGGTTATCTGAAACACAGCGTCAGCATCGGTGCCTGGAATGTGTCCCTCGACTTTTTCTGATGATTTTTTGTCAAAAATAGCGAGGCTTGGAAAGAGACTGTCTTCTCTATGCGCTAGTTCTGTTGTGTCTGGGTTTAATAACAGGTGCTGGCTGAAAATGCCATTGATTCCATGCTCTGACTGCACTGGAAATATAGGAAGGAATGAGGTGTGTCCACTGGGGCTGTTAAATAACACTGGAGAAAGATGGTGACTGCTCTCACTCACTGATGCAGTGCATCTTCCTGAGCTTCAATGCGCTTAATGAGAAGACAGACGTCATTCCCCATATCTGCAGACCACCCGCTCTTATGGGACAAAATGTCTCCAAACTTCTCTCTCTCTTTCTTTCTCTCACACACACACACACACACAGTTGGAAACACACACACACACACATACACTCCTACAATGGGTACATACTTTATGGTAAAGCAGTTGAGGGTCTAGGCCTGTAACCTATAAGTCAAAGATTATACTCCCCATATGTAAAGCTTGCATGCCTGTATAACACATGTGTTGTTCGTGTTTCCTGCATTGAACCACTTGGGGACGTTTCCAGTGACTCATTAGATATTAATGGTGGTTCCTACCCCCCCCCCCCTTTAAAGTAAAGGCTGAAAATGGATGCCTGAGAGTGCCTAATTGAGATCCGGCAGAAATGGTAGAGCTTTTACATTCTTAAAAGATTGACAATTCTCTAAATCCCAATAAGATATGTAAATATGTAAAATTAATATATGTAGGACTGTTAAGACCCACACCTAGTCACCTGTTGTTCCAGGGGAAAACAGCTGTAGAGAGCATACATTTGAGCACCTTGCCTAAGTTAGAAGTTAAATATTCTATCTTTAGTGGAATCGTATTCATACAAAATATGTTTTACTACCCGGGGTGGGTATGTGCTAGCCTAGTAGTGCTCGTCATTGTAATGGAACAGTTTGTTGGCTGGACTAATTCTCTTTTGGTCTGGCAGGAGTAGAGGTTTCAGTGAACATGGTTTGTCATTACACGTCTAAAATTGTGGCAAGAATCTTTATTTACTTGGACTAAAGTGTTCTGAATTTCTTCACAGGATTTTTTAATTTGGATAGCCTAGTGCAACGTTTGGAAACCAATTAATGATATGAAAGTAAAAGCCTACAAACTGTATATGTGTTTGTAAATTAGTTTGTATATTATATATTTATGTATATAATAATAATAATAGTTATTATTATTATTGTTGGTGGTGGTGTTATTGTGATTATCATTATGGTTATTGTTGTTATTATTATTTTTATTATTAGAATACAAACAGTGAACAAACTGGATATTTAATTGGTTAATAAACATAGCATATTATATTGAGGAATTCATGAGTGTTCTATGACCTACGAAACGATGCCTAAGTGTGCTGCTTTTAGAAGTCTTTTTTATTAACTTTTTTATTGTGTTTAGAAAATGTTTTATAAAAAGAATGAAATTGGTTTATACCCAACTTTACTGGCGTCTCTAAAACATGCATTTTGAAAATATAACTTTTTTTTTTTTCCATAAGTTTAAACTCGGGACCTACATGCAGTAAGGGTAGATATATGGAAAGTGCACGAGCTTCTCTCGCGCGCCAAGCCAATCACCAACGCCAATAACCTTACTTGAGTTTGAGTTTATTCTCATTGGCATCGTCGTTAGGTTGGACGTGAAATACGTTTCTCTGTTTTTTTTTTCCTTCATCCGTGGAACATTCGTTAATTTACTATAGGTCTAAATTAATTTATATTGCTTGATAAACAGAAGAAAGTAGAGTTCGTGAAATTCTTTCTGTTCTTAGAATATCCGTAGGCCTAGTCGATGCTCCCCATATAGCCACAGGCCAAGGAGTTAGGTTCATAAAACTTAGATAAAATGTCTTTTGTAACGAACCTAATATCTACTAACATAATTTCAATATCCACAAAGGCGGTTTACAGTGAAATTCCTCCATTTAAAAGGCTGAAAAGTAAAACGGATTCGTTTCTAAATGTAGCTATAAATGGCTGTAAATGCTGTAAAATATCCAATAAGTTTCTTTGAAAATGTTTTTTTAAAGGAAGTCCTAGCATTTACAGTAGCCGACTCAGTGAATTCCATATACGCCATCGTCAGATACGAGAGTTTGTTCCTTATATTAGAAAATACAGTATACATACATATAGTTTTACCGAGGCTACGTTTTCGTAAGGAAACGCGTAAAATCAACTGTGATGTGAGCAAATGAAACACCGCGCAGCTTGCGGCGTAATTCCCCAGGGGAATTTATTTAACAAAAAGATGAGCTTTGATGATCGTTATTATATACCTTTAATTACTTTAAATATCTTCCATTCTTACAATGATTTGCAGCACACAATTAAAACCCTCGGATGAGGCATTTGATTTAAAAAATAATAATAATAATACATATTCAGCCGACTGTGTGCGCGAGGTTGTAGCTCTATCTATGTGAATTTATATAATTATTATGAACCAAACTTTTTAATTTTCAAATTGCAAAAATAATTTTTTGTTTTATGTTGTCTACAATTCCCCCATTCACACGCCTACTTGGGTTCGTTTTATTTGTTTACTTCGGAATGCTTATGGACTTGCTTATTTATTCGCTAGGCCGTTTGTCTGCGCAAAACGCGCGCAGCCTGTCTGCGCCTGTTGGATCCACCGTTTAGGCTATAGCCCAGTGGTAACCAACCCTGTACCCGGAGATATACCATCCTGTTAGACTAGTTTTCATTGTAACACTAATTTGGCACACCTGATTCCACCAAGTAGCAGCTAGCTCTAGCTGTTGAATGAGGTGCTTTGTTTGGGCTGGAGTGAAAACCTACAGGACTGCAAATCTCCAGAAACAGCATCGCTTACAACAGCTATAGCCTATGGTACGTGAATGAACTGGTAATTTTCACACCGACGCTTCCAATTGGTAGCCTAAAGTCAGTTTCCGTGGCGGCAGTGAGCGTTCCCCTTGTTGTATGTTCGAAAGATAAAATTATTATGGACGTGGTAAATCATTATGATTTTAAATGGGTCAACCTCATGTCCCAGGTGGAGAGAATAATTTCCATATAATATTCCCGAATATCTGTTTTTAACGTCTGAAATTGTGAATTAGTCTCTTTTTGCCTTTTTCATTAGCCTGTCAAAAGCTGTTTCCTATTAAAACAACTTTGTTCAACGCATGTTTATTTCACATAACTGTTGGGTTATCGCGTTATGCAGGGCGCTTCACAATATCACACAGAAGTTAAATGGACGCTTCGGAAATGGTATCTGCAATTTAAATACGAATATACTCATAAATGCATAGAGTATATTCAGTTATTAGTCAAAACTGGGCACTTCAGAAAAGCCTTACCTTGTGGTTTTGATACGACGTGACAGCAATGAAAGCTGTCTCCGAGAACACGTGCGTACAAAAAGCCGTGTTTTTGGAACCGAATCCGTTATTTTCGTCCGCTTTCACGATGTGGATCCTCGGCTGATATTTGTGCATGGAATTTAATATTATCTGAAAGAGAAATATGGAACGGCGTTACGAATGCCAGTGAAAAAAGATCCGAAAGCGCTGACGGTTTTCCTGTCATTTTAACTTTGGAATGTGTTCCTTGATGAGTTGAGTCGCATAATCTTCCCGGCACCTTATGCGTGAAAATGCTGACAGTTGCAGCTGTCCTTTTAGCTTAGCACTACTGCGCCAGCGCATCATCCGCAAAGTATTAGGCCTACCTTCCCTTCAACACAAATAACAGGTAAAAACTGCTCGTATGACATGTAGGCCACTGGTTCAGACACTAAAATAATTGATTGGGCAGGTTGAGGTTAATAGCATGCGTATGGACCGCCTTATTTCCTTATTATTTACTTAAATGTTTTGCTTAATTTTTTTTCGCCGGACGCATGCGAGTGCTTCGCCCTGAGCGGTGGCGCGGCTTCGCAGCCTGCTCATTAATTAGAAGCTCAGTGTCATTACCCAGCTTTCGGACATTTAAGGAAATTCTCTCGTGTATTCCATTACAAAGACAAGCCCTCAGATAGGATGTCCATGTTTTGGATTTTTTTTTTTTTTTTTTAAGGGACGGGGTGAACTGGTTTTATGAACATAACACTAGGCAATTTGTTGGTTTATACACAGTGGTGGACCAAGCGAAACCTAGAATTTAAAGGAATTAGAAATACCACCTGGTCGGTTATTTTCAGTCCCAAAAAGAATAAATTTCCTGGAAAAAGAGGACAGTCTTGCCAGCCTAACTCAAAGCCTTTTTTTAGTTTTGGAAATTGCACCTGTAGGAAGTGATGGCGGTTGCTCTTCCCCCAGCAGCGCTTTGGTTGTACTGTATGTGAGTGATTTGGTGGTGGTGTTGGTTATTTACCCTGAAATCCAATAATAATCACTAGTGGTGTCGGTTATTTACACTGAAATCCAATAATAATCACTGGTGATGTTGAATATTTACACTGAAATCCAACAATAACCACTGGTGGTGTTGGTTATTTACACTGAAATCCAATAATAATCACTACTGCTGTTGGTTATTTACACTGAAATCTAATAATAATCACTATCTAGATAAAAAAATTTTTTTATTTTCCTCACATGGCCATCATTCCTCAACAATTTTATATGCTGTTTTTCAGCTGAAGATTAGATTTGATAATGAAACTCCTTGGACTTCCTGTCTGTAGAGTGTAGCCCAGTGTGTAGTAATGTTTAATGTCTGTATAAGGAACAGAAAGCAGGCATGAGGTCACAGCATCGGCCTCTTCTTTAGACTCTTTCAAACCCTGTGTCCTCCTGTGTGTTCCCTGAATCATCCTGATAGGGCCAGCATGCTTCCTGAATCACCCTGATAGGGCCAGCATCCTTCCTGAATCATCCTGATTGGGCCAGCATGCTTCCTGAATCATCCTGATTGGGCCAGCATGCTTCCTGAATCATCCTGATAGGGCCAGCATCCTTCCTGAATCAGGCTGATTGGGCCAGCATCTTTCCTGAATCATCTTAATAGGATCAGCATCTTCCTAAATCATCCTGATTGGCTAGCATCCTTCCTGAATCATGCTGATTGGGCCAGCATCTTTCCTGAATCATCTTAATAGGATCAGCATCTTCCTAAATCATCCTGATTGGCTAGCATTCTTTCTGAATCATGCCTTGTGCTGCAGAAGCTGCTGGTTGGATTATGGATTTCTCTGTAATCATAATTATGCTGAACAGTATATAGCCTACAAAACACTGCTCTTTTCTCTCTGACTGGGTGAGACAGGCCACTCTCACACCAAGTGCAAAGAAGGAAGCCACCGGGTAGCGTTTCAGTGACTGTATATTGATTTCTGTAAATAAATTATTATTAGGGCTGCTGTTATTTTGAAGAGCTTGTAAATATAAGACATCCATTAACTTTTCTAAGAAAACACCCACATTTCTTGTAAAAAGCAGGCTAAATTCCATACTTTGATTCACAGAAAAGTGGGGGGAAACTTCCAAAAATTAGAAGCACATATTTTGAAATTCAATTATTTATACTTTTATTTGCCTCTTTTAATTTAATGACAGAAATTGTACTCTTGTTATTGTAACTGCTGTGTATTCCTGTGGAGGAGAAGTCCATTTTATGTCCTCAAATTGCATGATTTTGAACACACAGGTTTTTTTGCACAAACTACTTTCTGAGACTACTACTTCCAGGACCACTCACTCTAAAGGTCGCCTCCCACCTGTCTCATCAACCCCTACCCCGATGCTTAGCATCCACAGCTCCCTCCCTCCCTTCATCGTTTTTAATGATAAGATGAGATCATCACGACTGGTGAATGTTTATGGGTTCTCAAGTTGTCTGCATGACACAGCCAATAACAAATAAAAATACAGTGGTGCATGCCAACATTTATGTATACTTTTATATGCATGTTTTTTTTTTATTTGGCATATATGAATGTTTATTTTTATTCTTATATTGCAACGTCTAATTTGCGAACTATGTTCACCATTAATCATATAATGCCCCCTGCTGCCAGCCAGCCGTTTCTTTTGACACCACGGCAACAAGCTGCGCACACGCAGAGCGAGGGGTGGAGGAGACCCAGTCATACGCTAGTGCAGAGAGCGAGCCGTGAGCGCTTGGATAGCCAGCAGGGTTACTTCCAGCAATGCATCCCGCAAAATATGTCCCTAGGGCGGCGACACAAAGCCAGTTGTGCGGCCGCAGTCAGTACTGGCATGGGCCGAATTCAGTCCATGACTGTGGTGCTTACTGAGCGAGCTACCCAGCCATCCTTCCCGCTATGATTGTATGTTTGTGCACATTATTTTTTAAATGAAAAAAAAAAAAAAAAAACGAAATTCTCATAAATTTTAACCAATGGAAACGATTGCGTTTTAAGTTTGGTATTTGAAATATTGAGCAACCTGCGATCCAGATTAAGTTGATTTTGCTGTGCCTTTACACTGAAAATTAACCCAAGAGCACGATGTGCAGCCAACAGCAAATATTTTGCGAATAAATTGATCCCAGTATTCAAAGGGCCAAAATTTTACCAACAGAGAGGCTTGCAGTGATGACGCCAGGCGGTTCGTAATTGAGTCATTAGCTCTCCCACAGCCAGATGCTGGCATTGAATGTGAGTTTTTATGTCCAAAGTTTTGAAAAATTAATGATGTAAAGATACTATAACTCATTTTAGATGTTGTTCCTTTTCCGGAGTGTCAATTTAATTAAACTATTGGATCTTCTGTTGTTTAAATTCTTAATTTCAGAGACTCTAAAGGCGTGGGAAATGGCTCCTGCTTAAATGTCTTAATGAAAGTATTTGTGAGGTGTAAAGCCGTTACTCCCACCGTCGTCACAATCTTCAGCATATGATTAAAAACCAATAAAAAGCGTGCAATCCGGCTTTATCGCGAATAAATTTTCATCGGCCTGTGTTGCTTTAAAATGGTGATAAACAGCCAAATCATGACTTAAGATTTAATGATTTTATATTTACAAGAAGCTCCTTCGATGAACTGATCAGTATAATCAGATAATAACAAATAATTGTCTGCTATAATTTCCCCTATAAAATAAAATGCATAGCGACACGTAAAATTCTACTGGACAAATTGATTACCTCCGTCAATACAGACACTCTCCACGTCCCCCAGTATACTTTCAAATTAAGATATGTTTTAGTTCCTTCCATGAAACATTTCATTGACCGTTACCTGCATATACTGTCAATCCTAACAAACCTTGAAATCTTCACAAAAAACGATTTGTTTATCGTGAGAATCGGGGACACTCTACTCCGCATGCAAATGCAAAGATATATACTCTATTACTGTTGTTTTAATTTTTTCGTTAAGGCAAGCCATATATATATAGTAACACAGATGTAAATTAGTAATATAATTTTATCAAAACCTTGAGATGATGGCTACTTATGAAATGAACCGGAGGATACGTTTTTCGACATTTCATGTTAAACTGTGTTAACTTTCGTCGTGTGGACATGCGGTAAAAAAAACATTTCATCTGACATTAATATTAATCCTAATTTCCTTTTGTAGTATATTCTTTATAGGTTACCTCTGAGGATCGTATAGCCTAACCAAACTCGATCGGAGCAAGTTAATTCAAGAAAAGTAGCCTACAACTATATTAATTGTACACTTACAATTAATCTAGACGAATAATTGAAACGATTTACTTACATGCCCGAAAGGGTCGAGGTGGTTGTTCGTTAGCTTTAGCTTCTGGAAGGAGACGAGCTGCCTCATCCAATGCGCCCCGGTCGCCGGCGAGTCTGGGTGGACGTACAGTCTTCCGGGCATTGCGGGCTCGGCCTTTCCCGTCACAGACCTGCGGCGGGGCACCGACCGTTTCACACCAGACTGACACGCTCTCTTTCGTTTCAACAGCGTAGGCTAATAATCTCATTTGCAAAGCAGTGAATGGATTGTTAAAATGTTAATATTTAAGGATGTGTGCTATTTGTCAGAGCACGGACATTTCCTTTTATAAAAAGGATGATATTGAGCTGAAATGGAAAAATCCCTAGTGGTATGCACAAGTACAGTACTGCTATCGTTTCAAGTGTTGCATTATGGATTTCCACAACAATATTGTCGTTAATTTTTGTATTTAACATCCCTTTCTCCGTAGACAACTCTAAATATTGAATAATTGGGTCACCGGTGATGTGGTTTGCGGTTCTAATGTTTGTATAGGCCTACTTGCATACATGCTCGCGAAGCACGCAAGCATGTACACACAGACAGACACGCTCGCATACTCGATCAACATTAAATTTTAATTGAATGCTTGAACAGCTCAGTCCACATTTTCTATTAATATTCCGTGTGGATGAATGTGTGTCTGCACGAAGGGATAGCAGAGTAGACATCTTGTTAGACCTGCGAGGTACAAGAGTAGCCTACTCAGGCCTATGCTCCACGCCACAAACATGCAGTTACACGTTGCGTTGCCTGGGTAAAACCACTTGCCAATGTGTTCTTTTGCAACGACCTCGTTTAAAGAATTTAGTCTTTTTAATGATACAGGCCAAAACAATAAGCCATCATGCAAAAAAAAAAAACTTGAAAGGGCCGTTGAAGTGGAATTTAATTATGTTTTTATCACGCAAACTTGGCCTCGTAAAAGTGGAACAAACTAATGGAGGGAAATGATTAAAAACGATAGTATTGTACAGATTAAAACTGCCTTTTCCTTTTTTCTTTTAAAGCATAATTTGTAGAAGAAAAACAATCAAACAGCTGGGTATCTACAAAATTTAACATGGCGACTGTAACGACATACAGGCTGTTTGTGACCTTACACAGAAAGTTACGTCACACTAAAACCTGTGTACTTAGACTTAAGTTTAACTATAATGACTCATTAAGGCTACCCGCAACGTCATCAAAACACTCAAAAAAATTCGTATGGAATAATTTACTTTTGCGTCTCAAAAGTAAGATATTGTAATGTTATGTTAATACTATACATATCCTGTATTTATCCAGTACCATCATAATTAATTAGAGGCTTATCCTATATAGCCTGTACAGCCTAAAATCAGTTATACACTGTTTCACTCCAGAAGGACGTGCATGCATACATGCATGCATGCATACATACATGTATACATACATGCATACATACATGTATACATACATGCATGAACATTTCCCTTGTTGTGTTAATCTATTGTTTATAATGTACTTGTTATTTAAGACTGGCACGGAATGAGAATTCATGAACACATAATTATAAATGTTATCATAGACTCTTATTTCATTTTATAAATGCAAGGAAATAATTGGAAATATCAATGTACTTCAAATGACAGTCGTGTTTTTAAAAAAAAACCAAAAAAAAAAAACAAACGTATTTTATGATTTCATGTGACAGTATAGGTCTGAATATTATGCATTACAAAATAAAGTACTGTAAGTCTAAGGATATTAAACAGTGTGGTTATGTTTGATTTTAAAATTATATTGCATATATAATTCGAATAAAATGCATCATAAGCTAAGCCTAACCTAGTTATTTCTAACGAGGGCAAACACTGAAACGTATATACCAATGTTCTGCAATCGTTGTACGAACCATTTGTTGTCGGCGAATTTGTAACGGTGGTCGTCCGCAGGTACCACATCCATTAATAGAATATATTTTGTTTTGGGATTCAATCCAGTCACCTTTACTTTGTAGCTTGGAAACATTCGCCTGCAAATGGAAAAAAACAAAGTGTCGAGAATTTTAATCAACAGGTTGTACTTTCAGTGCATCTGAGAATGGTACTTGACACCAAGACGTTTATTTCATACCAGAGCCATTTAGAATGCGTATTGATTAAATTATTTTTAAAAGGCGCACAATTGAGCGATGGTCGCAACAATAAAGACAGTCGCTTACGCAATAAAGATCATCAACTTGGTTATAGACAGGGGATATAAGGAGTGAAGGAAATCAAAGTAGGCATAGGCATAATGTGGATTTTCCGATTATAAAACAACTTCTCGAATTATTCTGATATAGGCCCATTCAATGTCTACGGCTTTTGTTTTATTTCTTTAAAGCAAGAATATACTAGAAGAAAACCTGTATCCCAAGCAGATCGTTGTCTTAAATTGATTAATAGCCTCTTCAATCTTAAATAGTTCGAAGGACGAAATCGGAGGACTGTTTCGCAATTTCAGTTCATACTGAACAATTCATATCCACGAACGGTATACTGTAGATATCAGATATATTACATTATGTATAATGCTAGGCCTAGAGTATTTGATCTGTGATGTCTGTAACCTGCTAATTGCGCCAGTTAGTCTACATTTTAGGAGAGACAGGCAATTAACTTGCTGGAAAGCGAAGTGCGGCATCTTTCTGTTTAAAACGGGTGTCGAGGAGTCGTAGAGTAATCTTAAGATGAGATAAAACGTTCAAACACCTTATTTTGTAAAAACGGATGTTTATTCACGACGCGAGCGTACTGGTTGTGTATACGGTGTCACTATTTTTCGCCCACGTCGCACCAGTGGTCCAGTCGCAAAACAGATACACTGGAAAATAGATACTGGAATCTGGACCTGGGCCCAATCCGCTAACCCGTAGCTCGTATATTAATGAACTCAGATCAGACTTGCTATAGTAGCGTGCTGTGGCTTTTGAAAAAAAATGGTGTGGCATTTAGCCTGTATAGTTAACAGAATTTGCAATATGCCAGACGATGCAAAATATAAATAACCCATGATTGACAGGAAAACAAGAAGTATATATCCAAAATGAAGGGAGCAAATAACAGACGAGGCTGTTACGTAAGCAAGTACTGTAGGCTACAGCCTGCTTCATGTCCCCAGGGAATAGGCCTAAGTTTCAGGTATTTGGTGCACAACGTTTTAGGAACACACACGCGCATAGTTCAAGAAAGTATACCAGCGCCATCCATGTTGCATACGTGTGCGCTGGACTCAATGGTCAAGTTTCTTATTTAGATGACTCGTGTTCATAAAGGAAACCCTATTTCAAAAAGGTTTCTCACAACAGTACACTGCGGGCTGACGATATAACGTCACTTTTACTGTTCTTACCTCCCCGCTTTGGTGATGATCATTTCAGTCCCCACTTCGTCAAACTTTGTCCAAAGTTCTCCTTCGTGCAAATAAACTTTTATGCCCTCCATTCCCTGCTCAAATCAGAGATTTAAAGACATAAGTGCTTTCGAGAAACAACACTTTTTTTGCTCTTAGAACAATCCATGTGCTTGCAAAAACAAGAACTTGCCCTAATGTAGACTTTACGTTTTATAAAGACAGATCAACAGCAACGGATATATATCTTCATAAACATAATCGTCTTATACTGTGAGACATAGACAAATGTAAGAATGCATTTCATAGATTAAAAATTAAAAACGAGTTAAACTGCGAGCCTTCCTAGTCTCAGAAGTTCCTCTGGCTCTTGTGCATTATTTAGATGTCCTTAACTTTCGAAGTAGATAAACACTCAAATATCTGCGTTTGCAGGTTAACATATTCTCTTAATAATATTAATAGCCTCGTATAAAATGTAAATATTAAAGGAAGGATCAATATATCGCCGTAACCTAATTCTCTAATTTCCTCACAGCAAATTAATAGAACAGTACAATAATAATCCATATACAATCATTTCAGTGTGATTCGTTTGTTAAAACATTCCTCTGTGTACAACAACGCAAGTTCATTTTATTTTGAGGTTATTTTTGTATATTATTTTACTTTCCAGACATTGCCTGTGTCTGTGTATATATACGTACATATGTGTGTATCACTTGTTAGAGATATGATTTGTTATATTTTGCTTACAGTTACAGTGAATATTATTTAAATACTGGCAAGTGAATATAATACGCACATAAAACCTGATATAAATGACAAACATGTGTATCTAATTTAGCCGTTTTGCTGCATTCATTGTGAATAATGAGATTACGGTCGAAGGGCGCAGTTTCTTTTCCAAATTTCGCACTGTGCTCGAGCCGCTGTTGTCAGGGGAAACCTCTTATTGCGTATTCTGCGCCAGATCCCCTCTACTACAGTTCATTACTTCCCTGGTCTCGTGAACAGCCCTGCATTCAGACTGTATTCATACCGAATATGTGACTGTTAGGTTTTGTTCAGTGGGTTTAATTGTTACATCATAGTTCACCAGAAATAGGCGAACTGATTTTCGTTTTCTCACTGTCTTCCCTGCCCTACAGGAAGGCCCACAGTCGTAAAACACAACATTTTGCTCTAACCTGTTGGATGAAAGTTGTCTGCGGCGATGGGGATTTGCTCGAAGTCACTTTATGAATTTCCTCTTTGCTTTCATTTTGCAATTCCTTTGCGTTCGGGTCGTGCTGCGTGTTCGAGAGGCCAAATGTTTCCTCGGGATCTCCCATCTCAGGACGCCACCAGCTGCCTGACCGGGGAGAAGGCCCTTTAAACATTCACAAAAGTATTATATATAGGCTACGCTGCAGCTCAAGAGGAGAATAGAGCTAGACACAGACAAAACCACACGTTTAAAACGGCCAGCTTTGATTTATGTCTGCACTAGCCACACGCACACACACTATATATGTATACAGTATATGTAATTTGTTTATCAAGCTATAGTAGTTTACACATATTACTGGCCTATAGTTAAAACGTGTACACCGGGGTGCATGAGGGGCCTTTTATTGCCACGTATAGAATTCCTAGCCTATGTGTTACTGTAAAACAAGCTGATATAGACTGTTATTGGTTGCATTTTCTGATTTCAAACAGCATCATTTCGAAAGGTCTCCATATAGAGCAGAAAAGTAAAGTGTATGAGCTGTCACACTCAACTTTAAAAGTACACTATCATTTATTACAATCGCGCATTAATTCCGTTATATGCTCGACTACTTGGTAGACCCACTTGCACTGCATTAAAACTATATTTCAACCTTTGAGAAACCCGTGGTTATAAAGGCCTCTGTGGACAAGTATGGTAATATCAGCGACTTCAGTACCGTTCTGACCATGGTAGCGTATAATGGTACAGGGCCATTTGTTTACTTCGTAACAATGGAGGGGCAACTCACCGCGGCTAATCCTGTGTGGCAGACGAACGGTTACTTTAAGGATCCTTTAAAAATATATGTGATCTGTTCGTTTGAAATTTCTTCTCAATTTAACACATATTCCAAAGGCATGATCCCAGAGTTGTACCCATTAGATCCACGGATTTCTCCCCCTCTCAAAAGCATTTCATGAATTAAAAAAGAATAGAGAAAAAATCTGTCTGCAGCTATTATCTTCGTGAAGAACGAAGCTTTTTGGAAGTATTTTCCGGCGACCTTGTGGACTATAACAGAAACTGTTGTTATGAAGAACGGGTCCGTCTTCTGCTTGCGTCCCCACTCTCTCGCTCTTTCTCCCCTCTTTCTCTCTCGCTCACAAACGTACTCATTCACACCCACCCACAATGGCACTGAACTGCAGACTGGAGCGTAAGCAGCTTAGCTTTGGTGGTTTCCAAAGGTCTTTCTGCATCTCAGACACCTACACCCGTCTCCTCTCCTCCGTGGCCAGCTTGTCCTCCGCAGAGATTCTCTCTAAGTACACAGATACTAGTATGGCCGAATTAACCACCTATCTATTGGCTAATGCCTTCGCCTATCCGGTGACGATTGCAGATATGATATGAACCCTAATGGAGCATGGGCACTTGCTCGGGCACTCGCGCACGCACGCGCGCACACGAAATCCTACATATTTTACGACGTAGGAAAACCACTGACGGAACAGAGACGCTGCGTTTCCAACTGCTATAAGTGCAATCATTTAAATATCTCGCCATTCCGCAATTTTATCAAACGTTACAATCATCTTAAATCTGTGTCTCAGATTGAACGTATTAGTCAGTCCAAAGACATAAAAGCACAGTTATCAAAAAAAAAAAAAAAAGAACGGGCACAATTCGCAGCTGAAACTATCAATAAAGAACGGCCATTTCGTCTTCCCTGTGAAGAGTTTGCAGTAGTGTGCATGTTACTCCCTAATGTAGTCAGTCTGTTTACAAAGATTTTAGGGGTAGCAGGTAATTTCACTGCAGAATTTATTGTATATCGTTATACAAATGATAAAAATTAGAAGAAAGAAAAGAAGAAGAAAAAACAACACTGGCCACTCGTCAGCAGACTATCCGAGCACGCGGCGTGTTCACAGCGCCTACAACCATGCGCGTCCCACAGCGCGGGATGCCAAAATGAATGTTGCGTCACAACAAATCACAATCATAACGGACTCTCGGGGACAGTGGGTTTGTTCACCAAGGAATTTAGGAGAATGTGCGTCTGCCAGCACAAACGAGTAAGGCGACGTACAGAAATTCCCATTACGTTTCCTCAAATCCTGACTCGATATCTCGCAGGGTATTCCCGGGGTTACGAGGTCAGTATGTCGACGTCACGGAACGTTGATTCAGATGAAATGTTTAAATAAATACAATAAATGTACGCTCATTCGAAGTGACCCAGTGCCTCAAGCTATGCTTTTTATGTCATGGTGCGGTCAAGAACAAATACGCCGTTTATTGCAATCTTCCACCATGGCATGCGTTTAGCTTGTATTTTGTTGTTGAATTTTGTCTTATTTCGTTCTCGCATGTTAGCAATATTTTTCTGTCATAAACGTGAAACCTGAATTCTGACATAAAATGACACAGATTAAATCTGGCTTTCTAAAATTATTGGTGGCAGAGTACAAAATGGTGCCATAGGATAAGCATTTCGTGTCCCAGATTCATATAGGCTAGATTAGTGCTCTGCTAGAATAGATTTAAAATAAATAATATCTAATCTAACAACAGTTGATTTGTGTGGTGGAAATTGTTCCTATGATTATAGAAAAAAATGAGAATTTAGCAGCTTCTTCCTTCAGTTCCACTGTAATGTGTCTTCGTATTCACTGTTCGTTATCTCCCCATTGTAAGCCTATTACAGCATCTAAATGTAAACTCATTTAATCGTTAGTTTTGAACATTGGTTCAAATGTCCCTTAAAATTAAGGAGTGCCTTGGTGGTAGATTGGATGCTGGCCTGTGGGCGCTTCAGGGATAAAATGACTATTTATAGTACACTAAATGATAACCCGTTTGTTCACCCGTGAAAGTAGGGGAACTAATTGTTTTCAGAGATGACAAAGGTAATGCGGAACGGTCAAGATAAAGTCCTCGTGGAACTTCCGAGGATAACCCATAGAATTCAAGAGGTCAGCGCGAGATAGCTACTGAACGGCACGTGACTCAGTGCTGCCTTAAGGGGCACCGAAGAGGGGAAATAAAGAAGCTGCTCGCTGCTGGCGAGGCAGGCAGGCCGGCCTGGGCATCAAAAGGCGGGGGGGGGTGGGGGTGGGGGAATGTGGGAATTTCTGTCGTAATCTTGTTATGCTGGATTTAGGTATGTGAACCGCGATGGAATTTAATTCCGTTATGCTTTTGCCATTTCTTAATACTGAAAATACTGGTAGCCTACTGTTAAAACAACCACCGGCACTACCAGTATCATCGCTTATCATTATTATTATTATTATTATTATTATTATTATTATTATTATTATTATTATTATTATTATTATTATTTTATTATTTGTTATTTTATTGCTATTGGAGTTTTATCGTCATAATTTCTGTTGGTTGTTCTCATCGCCACTTCTGCTTACGCAATGAGTAGTAGGGATAGTCATCTTCTGTTTGGCCCTGTGCGGTTGTATACCGCTTTGACAAGCTCCATTACAGATCCTTATGGCTGCCTTGCTCAAGGGCATAAATTGGTCCTTTGTTGTTGATTATGTAGAAATACATAGTGTTTGCTGCACATTTGCAGGGCAGGAGCACCTTTCAGGAGGAAAGTGTAATTGATCCAAATATTGTCCGCTTATACACACCAGTTATGTAATAAAGCTGAAGTTTGGTAGAAAGGTAATATGGCCCAATGACCTCGACTTCGTTTGATTAGATCTGTTTGAAGTTGATACTGTGACTTGTACGACGTGATGGCATTGGTTATAGAATAGGGAAAATATTGAAAAGGCTTATGGGTAACTGGAGGCTTAGTGTGGTTGTACGGTTCCGGTGACGGTTGGAGGCGCGTAGTTCTCGCTGAACTGTACATTGTTTTAAACTGGCAAGTAAATTAGCTAGTTTAATTTAGAATGAATATACTGTTGTATTTCCAGTAAGCCTAATGTAAAATGTCTGAGCCATGGGGCAATGTAATCCATTCTACCAAAGCATTGCGAGGACTATGACGGCAAACCAAACACAATGTACAGTAGGCTACCACCCCTGCGCGTTCATTTTATTCAATTCAAGTCAATAGTATTTACTCCAACGATAAACATTTCGATACTTTTATAGATTTATTGTGCTCCTACCGCACCGCAAATACTCAAATAACGATTATGAAAATGTCTTATGTCAGATAATTATGATTATGATTATGAATACAAAAAACGAATACATTAAAAATGTATAAATAGCAAAGTTGCCATTGCTGTGTTTATAGTGAAAGCTAGGCCTGCATTTTCGTTATTTTAACGCCGCCGTTTGTCTTTAGGTGTGCACAATAATGTTTGTGAACTTTTTACTGTTACTTTGCTACGCGCCTATAATACATTAATTAATTAATTTTTCATTTCTGTGTCGTTTTACAGTGTACAATTTAGTCATTTGGCAGACGCTTTCAGCCAAGGCGACTTACAAAAGTGCAGTTCATGTGACAAGCAAACACTGTAAGAGCTTGTGGAAGGAAATTTCCATTTAAGTGCTCCGACCAAAGCGCGTGCCTCAGGACCTGCGAGATAAACAGAGGAAAGAGTTTATTTTTTGTGTTGTTCATTATGTAAAATGTAAATTGTTCCACTGTAAGTAAATTCTATGTTCTTTATTACTTAATTTTGGGCTAAGAAAAGTTTTCTCCCTGTGATTGTTAATGGGGGATGCAAAATGTGCTTTGGTTACAGTGCATAAATCTATTTCAATCTATAGGCTAAATATCGGCCCGAATTCAAGCTGTAACTATTTCATATGTACATATGTCGGTGCCGGGCAAAACTACGAATTGCAGTCACAGGTATGGGATATTCTTTCATCAGAGTTGTAGTTCCTAAAAACTCAAACGGCAAATTCCCCGTATATTTTGTGTCAACGTGTTAATATTTTGCGTTTTCAGCCTTTCAGCAATTTTGTAGGCCTACGTTTTGCACTTATTTTCTTTGAACGTCATTCGACAGGCCTACAGGTAGAATAAGTCTGGATAATCGAAATGGCTATAGCTCTAAGACGTCACCCTTACACAGTTTTGGTGTAACTTTTTTCCTGCCGGAATTTAAACCAGTATTACCTCAGTTTTTCGTTTTGTACATGCCAGTAACGGCTTTCGTCCAGTAGCCTAACTTAAGCATAGTGTAGAACCACGTTTCCTGCCAAGTATACCTGTTTAAATACAGAATTTAAAATTTAAGTTCAAGGTAAACTCACTTTACCTTGAAGGTATCGATTTAGTTAGTATCGTCGTTATTATCTCTAATTTATTTTTGCTAGTTGCCTTTTAATTGAACGGATTTTGGACTTCAGCCACTCCGCTGTTTTGCCGTAAATGTGAAAGATTTGTTTAAGAAAGAATATTTTGGATTTTGTTAATTATACAGCATTTTGAATAAACAATAAAAAAGCCATTGACGAAATTTCGTAAGTCTTTGTGCAATTTATTAGTCCTGTCCAAAGCTTTGAAGGAAATAACCTTTTTGAATTTCTTTGGTAATATCACTGAAAACTATATAAGAGCTTCTTTGTCAAAGTTTTATTTAGAAATACAATATTGATGGAAGAAAATACGTTATTTTATTTTTCATATAAGTCTTTGTTGTCTGTGAATTTGGGTTTAAAGGTTATGCACGGACAATTAACTAACGGATTTCAATTAGACTTAATTTCAGTTGTTTCTGGTTATTTTCTTAAAACTATTTCTGTGTCTGTAGACTTGAAAATGCGTGCAGAATTTAGTCATCTTTACGCAATAGAAGCTGAATAATGCATTATTAATATGAATAGTGATATTTCACTACACATGTACCAATTACGTAGCCTAACCAATTCTTGGGAAATATCAAATTCCTTTATTAAATATTTTACACTAAATGTAGCGATCCTGATGGTTACAGTCCAGTTAAGCGTGAAATGGAAAGCATTGAATGTAGTGTGAAAAAAGTGTATTTTCTTTAGCAAAATGTAATTAATGAAATATGGCAAAACATAACTGAATACTCACAGTAGGTGTCTTGTCATAGTACACTGGGGATAATATTTAAACACTGCAATGCAGAAAACATTTTCCAAGGAAATTTGATTTCAATAATAAGCCGATATTGAAAACTGCTAATAACCTGTTGCAGGTAGTTTGATACTTTTAGGTGAAAATAATTTCTCCTAAATATTTTTTTGCTTCAACATCTGCCTCCATCTCTCTTGCTTTTTTCAACGAAGTCTGGCAATACCTCTGTCACAATTATTTATATGATATAGTTTCGTTCATAGGCTACTGGTTATTCTGATGAACCGTCTTTCGATGAGCTAGCAAAAAGGTGCTTGCTAATTAATTCTGAGCGCTCGTAGGCGTACGGTGCTTTACCTTTGTTTCATTAAAATGATGATGATGCCGATTATTATTATTATTATTATTTATTTATTTATTTTTTTTTTTTTTTTTATCCCGTTTCAAAAATACTAACATTCTGCCCCTTTGAAAAGGGAGGGATGATGCATCTGAACATCCACTTCCGAGGAGGAGTCAAAACTCCTTCCACCAACCAGTAACAGACTGAGCAGTAACCCGGACCGAATTATTCCTCTGTGTCGGCGCTCGAGCTCATGTTCTGGTCTTTGCGATTGGCTGTATTTAGCTTCTGTGTGTCTGCTGTCACTAGAAGGCAAATTAACTCAGAGTAATGAAGGTAGTGCCTGTACATCCAGGTCCTGTCTCCCTGAAAACCCTGTCCAGCATCGACTGAATACCCACGTCTTCTGATTGCAGATTGGTTTTCTGTATGGTGGTATTTAATTTTTGTCTACAATACAAATAGTTGGTTTATTTGTCCAACTTGATTTATTGATTTTAAATGCATAAATGATATAAATTATGAATGGGTCTTCTGTGCGTTCTTGGTGATGTCACACTTCTGTATTCCTGAGACTAATACTGATGTTCTCCACTTCTCAGTCACTTAGAGTAAGAGTGTCTAAGGCTTTGTAGCGTAATGTTATGTTCTGTAAAAACATAATAAAAAAGAGGCCAAGAGTCAATGATGTAAGCAGGATCATCCTCTGAAGTTTGGGCCCTGCATTGGTGTACACTATTTAGAAAAAATATCCTGGTTGGTATATTCGACTAATTTTAGACAAATTTTAGTTTGACTTCATTTTAGTTTTACCATGTTTTCAATTGGCCCAGACACTTTTGTGTCAAATTAAGGATATTTTAGTGTGAAATTGGGGTTTGAAACTTGCAGACGGTTCCAGCCTATTGTATTTGTAGTTAACGTTTCCAAATTTAATGTATTTTATATGTATAGTGTGTGTGTGTGTGTTGTGCCTGTATGAGTCGGTGGTGTTTCACAAGCTGCAATTTCATTTGCATATTTGTTTTAGTGAGATATCTCTTTAAATGTATATCTTGTGGACTGTTTTATGGTATGAATTACATTATAGGCATTTAGCAGACGCTCTTATCCAGAGCGTGAATAACATGGGTATAGTAGGAAAAGTTCAGCTTGCAGCGGAAGTCTGGGAAATAGTGTTTTTTCCTGTTGGGGAGCTGATGTCTGGTGTTAGAATACTATTCTAAAAAGTGTACAAATTGGGTTGAAATTGGCTGGTTAATTGAGTTCTGTTCTAATGCACTCTGGTAAATGGCCACTGTGTGGTGCTGTGTGGCCATCTGAGTGCAAATGTTGCCATACTAAATCAGGATTGATTGATTGTGATTGGTTGCTTACTTGATTGGACTGGGCCAATGAGGCAAGTAGAGTGGAGTTTAAGCTGAACTGGGTGGAGCCTGAAGCCATGTGGGTCTGTATGCCATCCGGAGTCACCTCCTCCAAGGGTCAGAGGTCACAGTATCAAGCCCTGCACTGGCCAGATCTGTCCTTCGAGTTATCCGGGATACAATTTATGTTGGCCGTTAGGGTTTAGACCTGAACTCTGAATCAGTCTGACCACTATTGAGCTTCAGATTGGAGAGAAAAAAAAAACATTTACATTTTTTTTCTTAACCTTCCCCAGTTTGGAACACACATTGAGTCAGCTGCAGGCATGCAGCCTCTAAAGCGCATTGAGTCAGCTGCAGACATGCAGCCTCTAAAGCGCATTGAGTCAGCTGCAGACATGCGGCCTCTTAAAGCGCATTGAGTCAGCTGCAGACATGCAGCCTCCAAAGCGCATTGAGTCAGCTGCAGACATGCAGCCTCCAAAGCGCATTGAGTCAGCTGCAGACATGCACCCTCTAAAGCGCGCGCGCGTGTCGATGCATCTTGTCCGTGCCCAAAAGTCCAGAAGAGGCAGAGCAATGATCTAATGGAGAAATTATAAAGGGAGCAGTACACTTTCATTCTGGACACACCACATTCCTCAGAACCTTGGAAATTACTGCAGGCATTTCACATTTTTTTCATTTATCTGCATACGTTGGGGCGACATAGCTCAGAGGGTAAGACCGATTGTCTGGCAGTCGGAGGGTTGCCGGTTCAAACCCCACCCTGGGTGTGTCGAAGTGTCCTTGAGCAAGACACCTAACCCCTAACTCCTAACTGCTCTGGCGAATGAGAGGCATCAATTGTAAAGCGCTTTGGATAAAAGCGCCATATAAATGCAGTCCATTTACCATTTACGTTTTGCACATCTTGTTTTCTAAGTGTGGTTGTACAAATTCCTCAAAGTGTCACCATAAAAGCACCATGAAAGTACATATGACCATAAAAATGTACGAATGGTGTGGAAAAGTGAGTTATAAACAGATAGGGCTGTTACCTGAGCCCTGTTTTACTGAGTTAACCTAATTCACTTGTTGACATTTTGGGATTAAACCCAGGATTTTCGGTTTCATGAAACAAGTACACAATTTAGTCAGACTTGTTACCGGGGCAACCGGTGCCTTCAGCCCAAACCTGCTCCGCCAGCTGAATTGGGAAGTTCCTTTTGTAGCTTCTGTCACACGTCCTTGGAAGTATTTTTATTAAAAATAATATAACGTTTTAGCATGGTGTCATTATCAGAAAGTACAAGCGTCCAAATATTAAGGGCTTACCACCACTTAAAAATTTAGCAGAATTGAATTAGCCATGCTTTAGTGAATAAAATAAAATAAAATAGTCTTGCTAAATTTGATTTATCTGCAATTCTCTGCCAAGCTTCCTCTGTCATTCTAACCACTCTGGTAAGGATTGATTTGCTGGTTGTGACTACTTTCTCTTTCATAGCCCTTAATGAGTTTTTGCTCTTTAGAGGTGAAAATAGTTATCTGAGATGATTCAATGCTAAATTAAACTAAAGCAAACGGTAATTCACGTTCGTGGAAATGAGTGGACCCGAAATTTAATTCAAGCGATAATTTCATACAACGCGTGCAAAATTATCCTGGATTGTTCAAACGACATGCGTGAAACAGGGCCCTGTTCTCAGGAAATCTGTTCCACAGTCTTACATAGCCATCGTGTGGTCACTTTTGGTAGTGCGCTCCGTGTGATGCCAGTGTGAACAGTGCTTTCAGTCCGGCATGCGTCCTGTTCATTTTGTTACAGAGAAATAACCTGCTTTATAAATTGAACGTTTAACATCTTCAACGTATAAAAGTCATAACCTGCCTGCTAAATCAGTGGTAACCAACTCTGTTCGTGGAGATCTTCCTTGCTGTAGGTTTTCACTCCAACCCTAACAAAGGACACTTCATTCTACAGCTAGAGATCTGGTTCATCTGCTGATTAGTAGAGTCAGGTGTGTCAAATTAAGTTTGAAACAAAAACCTAGGGTTGGTTACCACTGAGCTAATTAAATGATAAATTGCTTGAATTAACAGAATAACTTAAGCAGGACCAAAACACCTGATTCAGCCAATTAGTAACACACCTGATTCAGCCCATCAGTAACACACACAATTCAGCCCATCAGTAGCACACCTGATTCAGCCCGTCAGTAGCACACCTGATTCAGCCCGTCAGTAGCACACCTGATTCAGCCCATCAGTAACACACCACACCTGATTCAGCCCGTCAGTAACACACCTGATTCAGCCCATCAGTAACACACCACACCTGATTCAGCACATCAGTAACACACCTGATTCAGCCCGTCAGTAACACACCTGATTCAGCTCATCAGTAACACACATGATTTAGCCCATCAATAAGTCTTTCATAATTTGATATGCTGTATACATTTCCTGATATGCATTCTAGACAAAACTGTGATCACAACAGACCTGGGGGTCACACAGTATTATGGGTTTTGTTGTAGTACAACAAGTAACACACTTGGGAAAAACTTTTTTTATATATACTGGCGCCCAACGTGGGGCTTAACAGGTCCAATTTCCATTCTATTTTGGAACGTCCAATTAGCGGATATTCCAACCACAGCTGCATTCAGGCAGTTATCCCCACTGTCGATTTTGGAGTATAGACAACCGCAATACTCCTGTGAAACACACGGTGTCGCCAGTCTGCTTCTTTTCACAGTGCAGACTTTAGCCAAGCTTGCGGGGAGCGGAACTGGAGAACGACCTTACGAAAGTGTGACTGTGGCATGCGGTCCACAGACTCCCAATCGACCAACGGGGGTTGCACCTAGATAGCGACCAAACGTAATTATTGGCCGACGCAATCTCCAATTGCGTGTCTCGCTCTGGAGCTACTGGCCACAATCTGCTCTGGCACGGTCCGGATTCGACCCGAGGCTGTGGGGCTCATCAATGCCCCACAGCAACGGTGTCTTAACCACCCAGCAACCCTAGAACGTACTTTTATAAGTCGAATCCGCCCCAGTCAGCACGTTTCGGGTTATGCTGTGTTTTGGTAGAGCGGCTTCCCCATTCTTATGTTAAGATTAGCTCTGTGACATTTGCGGTCGCGGCTGCACTTCCAGCGCTCTCTGGCGTCTCGCCAGCACTAGGAGCGAGGATGGGGGAAGCGGCCCGTGTTTTTGTATTCAGGGCAACGAGCTGACCCACAGCTGACGGTGTTTTTACATTTGGCGGCAACAGCTTTGGGGATGAGTCACAGAGGGGGGCGAACGAGGCCCTGTCTGTGTGGCGTGGTGAGTCACCCCTCGGGTATGAGGAGCCCTTTTAACCCCGCCAAACCTGCCGGAGAGGGGCCCGCACGCCTGCTGTTACCACAGCGACCGCGTGCACGCTGTTAAAGTCAACGCAGGCGGAGTTCACAATACTGCTGTCAGCTAGCTGCATGTGAACACATGAAAATACACACCCCGCATGCACGAACATACACACGGACACACACAAACATACTCACACATTCACACTCTTGCGCACATACACACACTCGTACATACACTCACACATACACTGACACTCACTCTCACACACATACACACGTATACATCCTTATACACCTTTTTGTTCAGAAAGGATAAAAAATGTTTGCATTGCATGTAAATAATGTGTATATATTGATATTATCGCAAATGATAACAACGTGTCACAGCCCTAAATAGAATGAGCCTTTGAAGTTTTGTTTATGAGCTTCAGGGGCTTTTGGCAAGGTTGCAATAGTGCAGCGTGCGCTCGAGCCCATTGGCAGCGATTGCGTGTGAAGTGTAAACGGCAGCTGGGAATCTGTTGAGCTGTTAATCTTAAACTGTCACTTTGTGGGTTCGGCGTCTTTTGATTTACAGACTTAGTGAAAGAGACTCCCTCCGTGTTCACCTCGATCGACCTCACGCTCTGCACACGTATGCGCTTAAGGAGCCGGGATCGCGTATAGCGCGTTCGGTTTGTGGGCGGGGCCGAGATCATGACGCGAACCGCGCGTTCTGCCTGCTGCTGTACCCCCAGAAAAGTACTCGCCACGAATTCCTTCTGTAAATATCCAGCTGCCGACATGTTTGATCTGTGAAACCGGAGCTGTGTAAGCCGGGCTTTCTGTTACCAGTGACGCTGATTGTAATACAGGCATTATTCTCCTCACAGACCCATTCGAACCATTGAGTGATTTTAAATGTCTTCTACAGACCTCTTAAAAGCTGAGTTTTGCAGTTGACGGTTTTATCTGAGAATGTATAACGTGTCGTATTTTGTGTCTGTGGTTTTCAATTGCATTTCACGTTGTAATATCTGCTGTTGGCACTCTTAGTCAGGGCTCCCGTGTAAAAGACAGACATCTCAATGGGGCTCATCTCGTTAAATAAAGGAGAAATAAACAATAATTGAAAAAAAAATCCTGTTTGCTGGGTTCAGTCCTCACTCGGCATGTCATCTTACCAATTTGTGTCTCAGAAGAAAGAGAATGACGCATTCGGAACTGCAGCTGCAGAAAGCCTACGTAACGCATTCACCAGAAAGTAATCATTGCTCAGTTAGGGCGCTCACCTTACTTTATAATATGATTTATTTCCTGTTGTGCTATCAGTAATTTGGAATATATATTCGCTGATCAGGTACATACGTTTTTATGAGCCGAACATAACAGCTGGGTGTCACGATTGATGCCGCAAGGCCCGTGCACCTGCGTTCTTGTGTTTAAAATTCATGAACGATACAGTGGTTTTATATCACTCAGGGAGAAATTTTCTCATAGGCTACCCGCGTATTTTCAAAAATATTTTCTGAGAATGTTTTTTTCATTAACAAGGTTAAGTTGCCTTGCCTTTATTATGTCCTGCCCAGGCTGTTTATCGGCTGAAGAGCCCTATGCTGGGTTTTATGGTAGACGCGTGATGGATTTATAGAATTATTCCGTTTACTTACTCGGTTTGCTTAACGTTAAATGATTTCAGTTTACACACTGACCACGCCTGTATGACTCTGTCGCCGAGTATTGCAGTGCACACGTTCTATAGTCTAAAGCGACTATATTCCACTCGTATTAGAATGTAATTTATCGTGATATTTCAACTGGGGTGAAAATGCACACCAGCTTCCTTACAGACCACAGACTTAAACTGTTCATTATCTTTTAGGCCATTTACAGACATTTTTTAAATCTCTGAAAAGTAGCAGGTATTTTTTTATGAATTTTGTTTTGTATCTTTAATATTAAGACCTTTGTCGAACCTATGTTTTGACTGTGATTACAACATATTTTATGTCAAATTGTTTGTGAATTATACGAATTCACGAAATTTAAAGTGGTAGAAAATCCAATATGGCAGATGTTATGGGGCTTAAGGTAATTTTTTGCTTGTGAAGATATGCATCTGTGTTCAAAATGGGGCTATGCATTCCAAAATTGTAACTTAATATTAATTCATATCCAGGAGTCCGCGTGCCACCATATTTGTGCAGTGGACCTTTGCGTTTGGCCTTTATATGCTCGCAAATTAGCGTTCGAGTGAACAACCTGTGTTTCTGAGAGATGCAGCAGAACAAATCATTACAAACAGCGTTTCAGCAGTTTTGGTGCTTGGCCTAATAATAATAATAATAATACCAATTATAATAGAGTTGCTACTAATATCTTTAATAACATGTCAGTGATGTCATTTGTAATGATGGTATTGGAATAAAATTTAGTAATGTATTCTTCCATTGGCACATGGTGGCGCTGCAACCACGTAGAAAACAAGCTGTGGGTTTTGGTTTTTTTTTTTTTTTTTTTCCGCGTGGTGGACCGCGGTCAGCACCCTGACCGGGAATACATGCCGTGCCAGCGAAAGTGGCAAAACTGGGAAAAGTTGCAATGTTATGTCGACGAATATTTCGAGAAATTTGCCTAATCGAGCGCATGGCAGTACTGCCGTCATTATTCCAATAATCTTTTATGTCGAATGTTTGTACGGTTGCAATATGTCATGCTATTACCGCTATACAGGCTACATTCTAAATTGGTCAGTATCATCAACTATCATAAATAAATAAAATATATAAATATCATTATAAATCATGGAACCAAAAAGCTGTCGTTAAAATACTGTTACCGGGTATTTGACTGGTGAGTGCACCAATAAGAAAGCGAAGCGAAATCGTCCAAATAAATCCGATAAAGCTTATCTAAATGCACTCCGCCACGAGGCTGTAATAGTCTACTGTCAGAGAGGCTATTATTGGGGGAAAAAATCCTTGTTTACAAAGGCTTACTTCTGGGTTTATTTGGATGACTTCCATTTAAAATGGTGTGTCCATGTAAGCACGCGTGCAGTGGTGAATGCCGTTATTCTGAAATGTCATTTTAAATTAAGTGCGATATTATAAGAAGCAGGAAAGTATGTATTGGGCATGGTTTCGCTCATGTATTATAAATTAATAAAAATGATTTAAAAAAAAAAAATATATTTCCTGATGAAGACTATTTGGGAGCCCGTGTATTTCGCCTATAACGCTCTTCATTTGGTTCGCAGTATGGCGGCAGGCCAAAGACCAAAACTTTTAATTTTTTTTTATAATTTATTTTGAAATCGTAGACTAAACAGAAAATAATTACATTTCACGTTTGGACTGGCCTCTTAAGAGAACTATTGGATCTCATATTTGACGCGTGTGACTGCTTTAAATTTAGTGCAATGTGTCCTGCAGTCGCCTGACGAACGTGATATTTGCACCCCACCCCGAACTCATTATAGGTTATTGTGTAAAACCGGGAATATGTGAAATTTCCCTGCGTCTGCTGTTAGATTTAAGAGCGGCCTACACGAGTAAAACATCGAGCTTGACCGGGGCTAAAGCTAGCCTTGTGTTCCAGGCACAGCACAGCTTGGCCACAGCCAGGACTTGCACATATAGCTACTTCTGTACTCGGTGTAAGGGTTCGGGGGTACAGCTCTAATAGAATCCGTGGTTTAGGGTATAATTTGAAATCCTTCTGATGAAGACTTTTCCTCGTTAGCCCATTGCCACCCGCCATGATTTCCCAACCTCAGTATAGGCCGTTACTCTCGATATTTTAGGACAAGTTGTCTTCTTGGTTCAGAATCCAGGGTGGCGGTCAACTACCAAGCACGGCGCGTGTTCAGTAAATAGCTCAACGAAAGATTCTTTTAATTGGTGACTGTTTAAACTTTTCCTTTAATGTCAAAATAAAACTAGGCCTAATCACAATTTACCATTTCGTTGTCGATGCAATTACTTTGGTCTCATTTTACATCAAAGATATGTTTTGCACAATGTTTATTTTCAGTATCCAACTTTAACGGGTCGCAGATGTTAAAGAAACCTGTGAGCAGCACTATACATCACATTGCTATTACGTGTCAGCGTTATGCTTATGTGTGGTATTGTAGGGGACGTATACTATTCCATATTCGCAGGACCACTTAAATCATATATGGTGGGTGCTTTGCTTATTTTTTGGTTCTGTTAATTTTGTCTGACGTCTTGTATCCTCAGATAAAATTCGCAGTTGGTTGATTCAATGGATTGTCCTTATTCGTCGAGTTTGCACAACTGTTCCACAATTCTACAATCCCATTAGAATGGTCTATCACCAAGACGCGCGCATCAAATTGCGATTGGCCTACGTTATTAGGTGTGCATATAACTGATAATCTGATCAGAATTCACGGAGCCCTTAACTTTAGAGTCATTTAAGATAGACAGATGTTATGTTTTTTTTTTTTTTTTTTTTTTGCCTGCTTCATAAAGTAGTATTCGTTTGCTGGCTGATGAAAGTAACGAAAAATGGCTTTAAAAGGAAAAATGAAAAATTGTGTTTTAAAAATGATATATACTTAAGGGAAAGCGCATTGCCGTTAACATGATCCGACTCTCAGATGTTGGATACACTGCATATAAAACATATGAACATTTAGCAAAACTCTCCCCTAAACACCGCACTTGACCAGCCTTATTTATTAAAGGGAAACATTTACCGTGACGATTTAAACTACTTTTCATATCGGGTGTCCTCTAGAAAGCCATGGTTTATTTTGGCATTGTGGAATGTGTTTAAAAGGAATAGGAGTTTGTAATGGAGACACGAAAATCCGCCGCCTTCATGTCCCGCTTACCGTTTCAGTACTCAACTAAATTCCCAGTAGTCCTGATTATAACCCGCCCAGTGCAGTATGCATGCAGACTTATAGACGAGGAATGTTCCTGTCGTGCACTTCGTCTCGCGTCCGCTAGATGGCGATCAGTCATGCGGGCTGTGAGTGGGACGGCCGCCCGTGACGATCGCAGACCTGCAGTCGCCTTCCACGTCATAAAACCAGCTAAGATATCATCGGAGGCGCCAGGTGAGCAATAGCAAAGGTAATATAGATAGACGGGGTCCTGTTTACTGCTCTTCCCCAGCGCCACGGCTGTTACTTATTAATCCTTATGTACACAAATAAATAGATGCTGCTGCAGTCAGGAGTCATGATTACTGAGCTCGGTAATCAAGTTATTTAGCATTCTTTTGGTTTGGAAAAAAAATGCATATGTAATGCATACAAGGCGCGCGCGATGAGTTGATCATGTACTACCGCGTGCAAGACAAAGAATTCCAGGTATGACTGCGGGATTTGTGTAGCCTAGTTACGTTTTTCGGGGGAATTTATAATTTTTTGTACCCGAGCTCTATGCAGTTTAAATGCTCCAGATATGGCCGTCTCGTCACTATCTCCTCTGGACACCCTAATCAGTAAAGAACACGGTGTTTTCCTATATTATTTGGTCCATAGTGTATGTAAATGTAAAAAAATATCACCAAACGATCAAGGTGTTAACTATAAAAAATACAGTGTTAGATAAATACAGAGCTGAACATATCAATCTTGACATTTTACTAGAGATAGACCTGTATTCACACACACACTCCGGGCCCATCAAAACGCGGTGGCTAGTTGTGCATTTATAAGGATGCAAAAAAAAAAAAAAAAATAAATTCCCAAGCAACCACTACACGTTTGTCAGGAGTGTGGGAGATTTCCAGTAAATATTATGTTTGAAGTTTACTTATCTCGATTTTTTCTGAAAATAGAAAATAAATCTATGCAGAGGCCATTAGCTATTTAGTATTAAAGTAAATGTGCACAGTGGGCTGTAGAACGTGTCTTTTTAAATATACCATAGCCGTGGAAATCCCTTACAAAATACTAATGTTAGAAGCTGTATAATTTGCACAGAGCTGAAAGCTTGAAAAAGCATATCATTTTCTGTAAATTGGCATAACAAAGATTAATGCTCACCATTAATGAAAATAAAGAAAATACACGCAGTCCCAAAAAGATAATTTCGGCGCAGAGCACGTGAAAATGGGAATAAGGTCCGGGCGCCATTCTGACCAATTAAGACCGAGTGCTGGTTGAAGCATTTTGTGGCGAATAAACTGTTCTGAGAGCAGTAATTGCGGCGCGTGGACTTTTCAACTTTTCTGTTACTTTAAACACATTTTGTGTCAAAGTTACTACTTTCGTCAGGCATACATAATTCATGTGTTACAAAGGGGGGCCTTTTAACGCAGGTTGTGTTGAAGGTAACATAAGGCGTGTTATAAAATGGCTCGTTTTGTGTTCTTAACACATCTGTTTTGAGAGTGCTAGTGCAGACACTAATACGCATTTCTGTCGCAGACATTCAATAAGAAGCCAACGGTGTCCGCTTTGAAACAGATAAGACTTCAATATTTTTATTGAAACGTTCAATTAACATCACTGATGTTATTAACTAAAGAAAAGAAAAAAAAAAACGAAAAACTGAAAATAGGCTACTTCAGCACCCGTGGACAACTTTCACACACACGAATTAAACCTTCATGTTTTAAGATTCGCCACTTTCACATTCAAACGGCAATATATGTTGAGAAAGTGGTTCATTTTGACACGAATAAAAAAACGTTTAAATAAGAAAAAACGTAATCACTTTTCAAGCCATTGCGCACCATAGTGTCATTTTAATTAAACTGAATAGTAGCATTTTAACCAATAGACAACGCCGAAAGCCACAATGGCACATGATTGTGTCTAAGAAAACAGAAATTAACTTTACAAGATAAGAGAAATGTAGGAGAGTTTGAGACGAGACAAGTAACTCCGTATTCAAAAAAAAAACGATAACAAAAACAAACCAGTTCACAAACTATTTTAAAACAGGTATATCAACAATAAATTAAAGAAACTCCGAAACATCAAATCCATTATATTTACACGTAATATCAAATAATTACATAAATACTTTCAATATATAGATATTTACATTAATAGTCCACGTTTCCATTTTTGTTGTTTTTCCTTTCAAATTCCCTTTTCCAATTTACAGGTACAATGAATTCAATCATAAACGCGTGGGGGGAAAGGAAAATATGATAACGTCCTAGAAATATTTTTAAATGGTGCCAACGCATACTTTATTTAATATTTTATTTGTCATATTTTGGTCTTTTTAAAAATACAATACGCTTCTGGCAGTCGCAAACTAGATATTTTAACCAAGTGTGGGTCATGCAAACTCATTTCCATCGCGCCGAAAACAACCACAGGCCTCGTATAGCGCTTTATATAGTAGGCCTGTGTCACATACAGCATACTTTATAAGATCAACGGATATGTATACAAATCCTCAGAACCAATTCGGAGTATTAAACTAAATCCTTTTCGTTACCCTCGCAAATCGACTTAGAAAAAATATATGGGGCATAGCAGCAACTAACCGACCTTTCCAAACTTTCAGTTTCAATACTTGTATGGTATACGGGGAAAGTTCAAAACTCGTTTCTGGATTAAAACAAAACAAATATACACATCAATTCTTTATTCAAACAAAGTGCATTTCAAAAGTCCAATGATTCCGTCGGTTCTGCAGTTCAAACCCGCATTCAATAGAAACGTTGATCGGTATTGTTAAAAATTATTTTGTTGTTAATCCATCACTGCAGTGGTTTAAGGCGACAGGCTTCGGGGCCTGTCGTGTTTTGTATCCAGTCCGCTGACCAGGCGTTGAATGCTTTGCAGTTCGCTGGTCGGATCCTTTTCCTGGCACGTTTTTGGTGACAGGGACAGGGAGCGCGAGGACATGGTCGAAGACCTGCTGTTGACCTCTGAGGTGGAGTCCAGAGTCGGACTCGTTGCCATGGCGTTTCCTTTCAGCTCGATGGCGCTGCCGGCCAGAGAGGGGCTGGCTGTCGTCAGCAGGTTGCTGTCCGGCACGTTCATGGGGATGGTGTAGGGGCTGTACCTTAGCCGAGGGCGCATCGCGTTCAGAAACGGATGCCGGTGAACCGAGGACGAGGCCACAGACGAAGCGGCGGCAGCAGCCGCCATGTATGTGTACGGATACGGGAAAAGGCTTCCGAATGGGGACATCGCTAGGCCCTGTGGAAAAAGCAAAATGACAAATTAATGAGTAGCCTACCCAGACTACACAGAGCCACTGAATATGGAACAGCTTAAACCACTTGCGCCTTCGATAACACAATTATTCTGTAAATATTCCATTACAAATGTAGATACTAATTCTGCCCGTTGTCTTTTTTAGTGTGGTGATAGCCCATGCGGAGGTTCTGTTTGAAACGCTGTGTTTATGCAATGTAATTTAAACGTTAAGCCACCGCTACAGGCATACATAATAATAATAATAATAATAATAATAATAATAATAATAATAATAATAATAATAATAAATTAGTGTGGTTTAAATGCGGATAGGAACTGGTTGTAAAATAAATATTGTGGAGAAGGCTAGAAAGTGGAAACTCCATTTCAGATAAATGGTTTAATTCTGTACAGTCTACCGTAATTCCCGTCGAATGTATTTCTGACCGCTTAGAATCAACATCAACACGAGAACACGCGAAAAAGGTGACTTAACACCGCATTAAACTCGCTTTTTCTTTGACTACTCGGTTTTAATTTCATTTATTAAATCTGTGTGTTGTCACGCCTATCAATGTGTGGATAAGGAGCAGATTCAATCAACTGCGCGGTTAAACCACTCCCAAACGGCTTTTCAACAAGTTATCAAGCCCTGGGTCCAGATTCAATCTAAGCTTAATGGTTACGTGCTAGCCTACATTTTACTATTAATTACAGTGTATATTTTTTGGTTTATTCAGCAGGTCATGATCTAACGAAAAATATGAAAACTTTTCTGGAAAAGATTTTATGGGTCAGTATCACATTCCTTTCAACTGTAAAAGTTTGCCATTATTATTAGTTTTCTCTTATGACAAAAGTAGGTAGATGTATTCATTTGCGATTGGACAGAACCGGTCACAACCATGGTGGAAGGCTACTTTTACCGTCAGCTCACAACATGGGCTATACACATTCTTTCCAGCCGAATGAATGCAATTAGCACTTCCTTACTAGAAAGCTATAACGAAAGACAAACGTCAGGAGTTGTAGTTACCGCAAATTCCTTGGCTTTTAACAAGTAGCAACGTTTTCCCACATTGAACCGATATTGAAAAGGGCTTTATATATATTTTATTTCTCAAGATTGGATGTTAACCATCCACCCCCCCCCCCCCCCCCCCCCTCTGTGGAACAGGTATTTTAATAAGTGTTTTCTTTTGGAAAACTTTCCCACAACTCTACTCAGTTGTTGACGCGGTTCTGCCGTTTTCTCATAATCGAAAGTTAAACTTGCGGTTTAGAAATCGCGTTCCAACTGTTCACAGCCACAAAAATATGACCAAAATGCGAGGAAATACAAGCCCATAGTAATCTCTTGCACCTTTAAATTAGAAAAAGTGTAAAATTAAGGTTCAACAGGTATCATTTTAATAATAATTTGTATTCTTGTTGTTGCCCATATTGTGTTTAAATGTAAATATTATAATAACGTCATCATTAGTTTATCCCATGGCCAGGCAGTGAATGTTTTTAAATATTAGGCGCTTCAGTATGCGATCAGCAGACTGATTGTATCCGCTGCGCTGGCAGGTTAAAGCCCTGCTTCCACAGGTGCTTCTTACCTGAGACGCCAGCATGTGCTGCTGCAGGTGAAAGGGCAGCCCCGGGCCCCCCCCCAGGCCCTGATGGGGGGGGGTCACCATGCCGACGGCGTCCATGGCGCCCATGCCCCCAGACGAGACGGCGGCCAGCAGGGGCCCCATCCCCGCCACGCCGGGGAAGGCGGCGCCCACGCCGAGCTGGCCAGGGTGCAGGAGGAAGGGGTGCGCCCCGCCCAGGTGCCCCCCGAAAAACTGCTGCCCCGCCAGGCCCGGCGGGAAGCCGAAGTTATGCAGGCCGTGCGAGCCGCCGTCGCCCCCGACGCCCAGCGGCGGGTAGTCCTCCTCCTCCTCCGCCGCCGCCGCCTTGGGCGGCTCGGGCGGGGCGGGGCTCCGGGGGTCCTCCCCGGCCCGGGTGGTGCTGGAGATGAGGGTGAGCGGGCTCCGCCGGGGTCCGCCGGGCTGCCCGGCGCGGCCGGAGGGTCCTCGCGCGCGCCGCGCACCGCCGCCGACGATCCCGCCGGGGAGCTCCTGTCCTCCTCCTCCGGCGGCGGCGGCGGCGGCGGTGGTGGAGACCCCGCCCGGGTCCTGCGGGTCCTGCGGGTTCCCGTCCTTGCTCTCGTCGTCGCTGTCCTCCTCGCTCTCGCAGAAGTCTTCCAGAGAGGAAGCGGAGGTTCAGAGAGTTGGTGAGAGATGAGAGAGAGGCGATCAGCGAGAGAGCCGTTTGATCAGATCTTACAAAGAGACCAAACTCACAGGACAAATTCCCTAATGCATGAGCCACAGTTTCACTGACCGTCTACCCTCGCAAAGGGGACCATGCCCTTATTTTCATTACTGTTTATTCCAGCAAAATATATTAACGGTAAGACGGAAAGCTGCTGGGCGATGGCCTAGCGCAATGTTCAAACGAAGGGAAAGCGTTAAGTGGGATAGACAGAACAACTGCAACCCCACCTTGATTTAGTGTATGCTTTACTGTCTCTCATTCAAAATTTTATGATCAACTTTTATCAACTTTCCACAAGTATGATTCGAGCTCCATTATCCATGTCAAGGGTTGATTATAAAGTGAAATACTGATGCGTCTTTCAAAGCACAATCCTAGGAACTGTTGAAATATTTGTTGAAAATAGCTGGAACCAAACATTTATTATTTGTTTGTTAACCTTTATTTAACCAGGAAAAGTCTCATTGAGATTAAAAATCTCTTTTACAAGAGCGTCCTGGCCAAGACAGGCAGCAGCACAATTAACAGGGTTGCAGACATGACAACATATAACAGTTTACAATAAATAAAAATTACAGAATCACAAAATACAGTAAAAAAATATTTGAAATATTTAAATAATTATCAATATTCGTCATAAATCATCAACATCAGGGATCACATAGGGGCAAATAATTCATTCAAAACATCCGCAGCCTGATGTGCCTGCCTCCAAATCATTAAGAATTACTTTAAAAGCATCCAATGAGACCAACTCCCGAAGATTCAGGTCATTTTGCAACTGATTCCAAGAAAAGGGAGCAGCAAACTTAAACCGCCCTATTTCCCCCTATAGATTGTAAGAACGGGAACACCCATTTTGATGATGCCTGAAAGATCTTGTCCTTTTTTATGACTTCAAAATGGCTTCTTCCACAAATTATCATTTGCAACCAGTCGCGTAAATTCAATGAAAGTATGAACAAATGTGCATTACATTTTTTTAAAATCCCCAACCAAAAAATTCCCCTTCTTTCGTACTATCTAGACACTGAACTAGAAAAAAAAAATCTACAACGTTTTAAAAAGTTTCCACAGTGTTTTTTTTCTTCTTGAATAATAGATTGGTATATCATTATATTTCCACAGTTATTAGCACGTAGCCTGCATATCATTTGAAACCTGAATTTACTGTTAATCATCCTTGAAATGTAGTCTTAATTACCATCCATACAAGACTGATTTATAGACTGTACACTCGGTCCAAACATTCAAATACTTTCCCAGGATTAGACTTTTTTGATCTGATGGTTCTTTTCTTTTTTTTTAGGAAAAGAACCGTGGGGGCCCTGGATGTTCTTTAAAGTTTAATCCGAAAAGGACAGCGGCTCGGACTTGGTCCAGTGCCAGGTTCCACAGCCAGAGCTGCGCACGGCCCCCACAAAAAAACAAAACCTTCATATTAATCGCCGCGAAGCAGCGATCGAACCCGAACACGCACCCCACCGGCTTTTTTTTTTGACGGGCGAGCTCGCTCACCTTTCAGGTTGGGCGGGCCGGCGGTAGTCGCCGCGGGTGACGGGGTCCGGCCGAAGCGCTTGAAGGGGGCCTGCTCGCCCGCGGAGTCGTCGGACGTCCCGTTCTCCTTCCGCTGGTGCTCCTCGTAAGATCTGATGGACTGCAGGGCCAACTGTTTCCTGTACGGGGGTGGGGGGGATGGGGGGGGGGGGGGAAGAGACACAGCTTTGATAAACGCTGTCAACGCTACGCGTGCCGTTCGCTCGCTAACACGAGAGGCGTCGACTTCACTTTAGCGCACGCTAAACATCCCCTCGGTGTTGTTCGCTGCTCTGGGAAAGCAAGCGCCTAAAGATGTGCTTTCGTTGAGGGGGCGATGAAAAATGTTGGGAACCTCAGTGGAAGCAACATATAATTTTGATGACATACATACAACATTCATTAAAATGTTAATAAATAGACACAATTCCTCATCGCCTTCCTCTACAATAATAATAATAATAAACACATGTAGATCACGAACAGAAATCTTTCTTACAAAAAGCATCTGGGTATATACACACAGACTACTTGTGTACCATTTTATATATATACAGTACTTGCACAAATAATGGAAAATTTAAAGAGGTTTAGTACTCTTAAAACATTTGTGACCTTTCTTCGCTGTTTCTTGGAGACATTTTCATTTTCATTGTACACTAATGTCAAAAAAGGAAATTGTTGCACATTGCATTAATTATGAAACTCTGTTTATGAATGCAGTGTTTCCATAATTTGTGCCAGTACAGTGTGTGTGTTTGTGTGTGTGTGTGTATATACGCACACTCACACACACACACACACACACACACACAAATATATATATACATAATATACACAAAATTATTTTTTTTTCTTAATGTTCAGCTCCATCAAAGCTGAACTGTTCTCTTTAAGTGGGCAGTATACTCCAAACAACGTACAAACTTTCGTAAAAAGAACCACTGACGAACATGTTGCCGAACACTGTTGTCAGTATACTCGATACGAACTCCGCGTTCTTCGTGTAATGTCACTCCATGCCACTGGGGGCACAAGACTACAAGACAGCGGTCAGCAGAGCCGGATATTACGTGTGGAAGACATCGTGCTAGGCATTTGAGCGCATTTAGTTGTCCTTAAAATCTCTGCACGATCAATCATCATAGATGATGATGTCCTTGCACTTTGCTTCACTCAAAAGTATTCACCTCCAAAATATTCCAGTCATGACCGTGACGATGCTGCCATTGGACAGGGCAGTGGTGAGATGAACCAGAAAAGAAAGTTCAACTCCACCCCCCGGCTGGTCAACTGGGGGGGGGGGGGGGGGAGGTCTGCAAACTGGTTGACTGTTTATCACTTCAAACTATTTGGCTAACTGTTCTTGCTAGGGGCTTGCCGTACAAACTCAAGACACTGTCTTTTTGTTTGTCTCTCGTTCAAAACGTGTTAATTTGTTCAAAAAGTTCTGATTCGTCTTGAGTGTACTGCCGCCTTTAATCTTACTGCTTCTCAGTGCAGTTGTAGCTAATTACAGGTATAAGCATTCAGGGCTGTAGGGCTGCTGTATGAGGTGAGTATGAGCATTCAGGGCTGTAGGGCTGCTGTATGAGATGGGTATGAGCATTCAGGGCTGTAGGGCTGCTGTATGAGGTGAGTATGAGCATTCAGGGCCTTAGGGCTGCTGTATGAGGTGAGTATGAGCATTCAGGGCTATCGTGCTTCTGTATGAGGTGGGTATGAGCATTCAGGGTCGATTTAGCTATACCCATTTTCCCATCTGTCTTTCACACTCACTTCTTACCAAATTATTTCTGGTTTCACAGCAGAGAACGGACTTATTGACCCCACCACCCCACCCTCAAAAAAAGAAGAAAAAAAAACGAAAAAACAAACCATACCTCTTTTCTCTCCTCCCATTGCCTGTATCGCGGAACCCCTTAGCGAATGGATTGTGGTCGATTTTCAGCTGCGTGATCTGAAACGCAAAGGGTTAAAGGGCAGGGAGAGAAGTGAGTTTTGGGAGGGGTTAGCGAGGTTACCCCTCTCTCATCAAACACAAGCAATACTGTCAGACATTCAGACGTTGTGGAAAGGGAGAATTCTGTCAGTTATACAGTGCTATTTACCAGTTTCTCCGCGCACAGGTACTAAAATACAATACGTCACGGAGAACTCAATATCCCACACTGTCTGTTATGATCGTGTTCGAGGTGCCACGTTCATTTGCATACAGTATCCATTGACACGCATACGATCATTCAGCAGCTTTACAGCTCCAACAACAGTGCCCCCAGAGCAGGTGACGCTGTCTAACACATGATACTGTCAAACACAGGGTAATTCCATTTTATCTCCAGTGTGTTTGTATATATGAATAATCAAATAACAACCCCAAAGCCGTTTTACATTACAAAGAGTCTGACCTTTGATCGGAGATGACACATGACTTTAGCTAAATTCAAACCGAAGACGGCCTTACCTGTCAGTAATTTTTTATATTTTTAATGGTACCGTACACCCATTTGTGAAACGGATTTTCAAAGCTTGTCGAAAGGTTGACTTTTCCCACGATGGGAAGCTCGTGCGCACCACGTAATCCCACAGTAGATTTAAAATGCATTTATTATTTTCTTTTTTGAAACATTTTTAAATTGAGCCTTGGATGTTTTTATTTTTTATTTTTTTTCGTCCGTAGCAAAACATTTGCACAACAGTCAACACATGGTCCCAATCGTAATCTACATGGTTCGCAAGTGCCACGTGATATCGAGTAAAAAAAATAAAATAAAGCAAAATAGGCGATACCGCCGTCTACTCCCAAGGTTTTCCCCCCCCAGTCAAACGATGACACAAAGGTTTGACTGGTGCGCAACATTTTCCCTGCTCAGAAATTTCACGCAAGTACACAGAATATCCAGCATGCACCGTGATTACTCCCCCACCCACTCTCTACTTCTCTCTCCTGTTCCGTTCAGCACTCTGCGCTGACTCACGCAACCATTGTCTGGCGATGAAAACAAGCAGCGCGCGTGCCCTGTGCCGTTTTCTTCGTCGCCTGTAACATTCTCTGATCTGGATGCAACACCACTTCGATGTAAACACATGTACTACATGTCGCAGATTCTACGATTTAAAAATGATGACATCGCAGAGCCCCGACGCCCCTCCCACACACAGAAATTCGGGGAGAAAGCGCCTTAAAGACACCTAAACCAACCGCCAGCTGCCCTATGTAAAGTCTCTTTGATCTTTGGAGTGTTCCCATCTATACAAATGTATTCCATTATAGTGGTCAGTGCTGGATAATAGAAATTTCTGAAATCAAATGTAAGATTTAAAAGCACCCAAACTCATTTTTTAAAGAAAACTTAAATATGTTTTAAAAGGGTCCTCTTTAGCTGTATTCAAGTAGCACTGTTTTCATAGTAGTTCTGGCAACACGAAGGACCACATTACGAGTGTATGCATATGTATACGCTTAACTATTTATTTGACTTTGTACTTCATCCTTTAAGCAACCAGAAGCGGCTGCGGTTGAAAATATTTTCTTATTCTAAATGGAAAAAAAAAAAAAAAATCCTCGTGCGTGCCGATAGAATCCCCGATGGCCTAATGTTGATACGGTATTGATGAAACCATTGTATCGCTTCGAATTCCAAAACGGCCTCCGCTGCACTTTGACCCAGCTATCCTCCAAAGGACACAAACGTGATTTGGCGAATCCTCCTTTCCTTTCCCTGATAAAATGTAATTAAGATAACCTGCATTGGCCTACACATAGCCCTTTGCATTGCAAAGCCAGTACTGACAGAAGGCCCAGTACTGCAGGCAAGCAGTGAGCGGAATGCGTAAGTTTTTCAGAAATGTTTCACGGTAGGCTATATTTTGCTGTCAAGTTTCCCACCATAAAAGCATTACCCAGTATTTTAAGCTTGATGTAGAGCACATTTTTTTTATAGCAGGATATGTGTCCATGCGCTACAACAGGCCTTCATTCTCTGGTTTACATAAAACCAACTGCTGCGGCCGGTACTACTACTGCTACTAATAACAATAACGACAACAACAACAATAATAACGATAATAATAATTCAAATAATGACAATAATAATAATAATAATAATAGAACATATTCGTTCCTACCTTGTCGTTTTGGTATGCTGTTACGGCAATGAAGTCCGTTTCTGGAAAAACGTAGGTCCTGAATGTACTGTAGGGAAGTTTGAGAATATCGTTGGCCCTGACGATGTGAAACCTTGGCTGGTATTTGTGCATGGAGTTCAGAATCGTCTGTAACAGGAAACAATTATTGATTTAAAATAACAAACAAACAGTGTTTCTCCTTTTCCATCCGCCAATGGGCTGCATTTCGTTGGCAGGCCGGCTGAATAGGCTACAACCAACACATTTTATTAATCGAATGATAATTTGAAACAACACATTTTAAATAACCCCGATGATCATTTCAAAAGTACACTAATTTCTTAAGACGTATGGGGCTATTCACTTCAGGTATTACATCTATGAGTTAATTCCATGTTAGGCCTCAATGTTTAGGGATCTGCCTCGGTTACAACCAATTCTAAAAACAGCGCTGGCATACAGGTAACTTGAAATAAGCTCCACGTTTACAAACATGTTTAAATGGTTCAGCTAAGATGCAAATTAACCGAAACGGAAATTACCTGGGAACCACAAACAAAGCTAAACCATGAAAGGCCTCAGACAAAAATAAACCGCAGGATAAAAAGTCGGCTTACGCATCAGGACTATGAACTATGATCGATATTTTGCGGACTAGGCCTAGTAGTAGTAGTAGTAGTAGTAGTAGTAGTAGTAGTAATAATAATAATAATAATAATAATAATAATAATAATAAATATTAACAATAATAATACGGCAACTTACAAATCCATGCTTGTCGGAGATGTTATTTGTCAATTTAAGTTTGTGAAAATTGACAACTTTGGACATCCACTGCTCGCCGGTGGCCGGGCTGTCCGGGTGAATGTACATCCTCTTCGGCATTTCGGGGTCTGCTTTTCCCGCCACCATCCACCGCGAGTTATGAAATTTATACCTGCAGTCGTCGGCCGCAACGATATCCATCAATAAAATGTACTTGGCCTTCCTGTCCAAGCCGGTACACCTCACTTTAAATGGGGGAAACATCCGCCTATAAGAGGAAAATGGAACAATGATCGATGTTAGGCCGATAAATTACATTTTGTTAATATTTTTTTTTGTTTCTTTAACCTCCCCAAAGCAACAATGTCGCTTTGGATAAAAGCGTCTGCCAAATAAATGTAATGTAATGTAACAAATAGGCTACACACAGGCCTCACGGTTCGAGCTTGCCGGTATGGCCTACACTTTTAAAGCAGTCGCTGGTGCACTGACGTGATCGCACATCTCAAGAACAGCCTGCTGCATTTGTATGGCGAGACATTTGTGTTCCGTTGATTGCACGGGATGTCAGAAATTGACTGTTTGTTATTAGAGTCCGTTGGCATAAAGGGACGTGTATTTAATAGAACAGGCATGGGTACGGGCCGTTGTGTGCACATCGAACCGAACCCTTGAGGTACCGTCCTAAAGCGACACGGGAGCAAAGTGCCGCATGTTCATAACAAGCACGACCGCCATTGCACTACTTCAAAAACAGTAAAACTGCTTCGCAAAGTTAGAACAATTGTCGAATTATTTGTAATTTCCGTATTTAATTTTGTATGCGTAATAGTAAGGCTACGTACTGTACAACACACTTTGTAGTTGTAATAGTAATGATAGTATTATTATTATTATTATTATTATTATTATTATTATTATTATAAATAATAATGATGATAATAATAATAATAATGATTGTTATTATTATTATTAATTTTAAACTTTAAGATAACCAGTTTGTCGTTGGCAGAGCGGATTAAAATAAGAATGCCTGGCTTGTCAGAGACCACGTACGGGGTTATGACTTCATAGTGTGTCATAAAACAAGTTAAACTGTTACTGCATAAAGTATTGTTGGCCCCATTATAGTTTGGGTTGGGTTACATTATATCATTTAAGCAGATAACATTAGCATGCGAGAAGACCATATAATTCAATGTCAAGTGTCAAACATTTTTTCTAGGCTGCATTGAGCTTTTGCATTTCAGGAAAAACACGTATTTTTATAATGGTAATAATCAAAGTTTTTTTTTTTTTTAAGATACCCGTCAATTATACAAATCAGCCACGATAAGACACATTTCCGATAAATGACCCTTTTTCATTGAAAAAGGGGGAGGAGGGAACACAAAAAAAGCGTAGGCCTTTGACGTTTGTACAGTAGTTCCGTTTACCTTCCTGATTTTGTAATAACCATTTCGGTGCCGCGTTTGTGGAACTGTTCCCATAGTTCCTTCGCTTCCAGGTGAACTTTGGGGTCATCCTCAACCTCCTCCTCTGGCTCCAGCGATTTCAGTGGCCTGAGGTGGGCTGCGGCAGCCGGGTGCCCCAGCGAGAAGTGGAGGCTGCTTTCAGCGGCGCCCATTAGCTGGTCCATGATGGGTTTGCCCAGCGCTCCCGGGAGGGAAAGGGACCCGTTCGGAGGGAGCGCCAGGGCCGGGAAAAATGGGGACTGGTGACCCAGCATTGCGCTCATGGCAAAGTCCGTACCCCGGTGAGGTAAAAACGGGTGGTATGCCATACTTGTTCCCGGAATAACTGGATCTCTCATCAGGAAGCTCATCCACTTCGCCACAAGTATTCCAGATGTATTGATGCTTGCGACGGCGGTGGAGGGGATACAATTCAGCTCCGAGCGTTTCTTCCTAGCATGTCTCTCGCCGGTTTCAAAGTTCTAAAATGGATTCTCTGCGCTCGCGAACAGAGAGACTGATCCACTTATTTGACTCCACCGACAGTGTTCTCTATCGCCGCTCGCGGAATTCCAACCAATTCATCGCCGTATGATATTAAATACAGTGATCAATGTATCCTGTGTCGGGTTGGAGTAAGAACTTCTCTTCGAGGACTGACAAGCTGAAAACCAATTCTCCTTTTCTTTTGGTGCTGATATTAAATTCGATATTCCTTTGAAAATTCACTCAAACACTCCCGGGTTCCTGCTTTTTCGCCAAAGAACTATGTCCACACGTTTCGTTTGCACTGAACTGGATTTCTTGTTTCTTTTCTGTCCCCACACATTCGCCTTCACGCGCACACACACTTCTGCTTCCGCTGTCTTTCACGCGCAAACACATTTCAGAGAAAGAAGCGGAGGAAGAGGGGTCCTGCTGGCGGCAGACTCTCGGAGAAGAGGCGAGATCGCAGCATCAAGAAATTCCCTGCGCTTCTGTACCCCGTAGGTTCCGAAGTGTATGAATGTGTTACATGTAGCGAGAAGACCGACCATGTTGATAGGCTCGTTGACGCTTTCGGACCAATTGTGTGGCTTTGTAGGCGTGGTTTTGACAGGTCGGGTGGAGGGGGGACAGACCTCAGTTATAAAAAGGCGTTGGGCAGCGAGCCGCTGCGGCGAAATATTACAGTTTCGCCCTGCGCGACGTAAACAAGTAAACACCGTGAGGGTCACGGATGATCGGTCGGTCTGTGGGACCCGGCGACGGAGAGCTGAAGCGAGCGGCGATGGTTTTGTCAGGAGGAAATTGCAGCGTTTGCGTGGATAGCTGCAGAACAGGCCCCTAACATAGACACTTACGTTTGTGACACTTTCGTTGTTTCTGATTTTAGCTTTAGTCTGCAAAACATCAATTTTTGAAGGTGTGATCGGGATCACCAGTTATAATAGGCCTACAGAAAAAATGTAATTCAATCAGATTAATTTCTCTACTCAGAAGCATATTATTATTATTATTATTATTATTATTATTATTATATTATTATTATTATTACTATTACTATTACTATTATTATAATGTTTGTTTAACCGAATTTTAAAAGTATTTGCGGCAGAAAGGTCTACTTTTTGCACGAACACACACACACTCTACCGACATGATTACTTGTGTCTTTGATGGCGATGGTCATCAATTGTAAAATTTATTCCGCTCTGAGACATGTGAGGCATGGTTTCTGCACATCAAATTTATGAATTATTCGTTTTTGTTTTGTTTTACACCATTCATTCAACGACTTGAACAATGGATGCAATAGTGCTCAAAGCTATATAGGTATTTCAGTTATGGGCATAGTGTCTGAAGGATAGTTTTGACAATTGTACAGTTGTGCATTTTAATGTGGCAATGCAACGGATATGTACTTTTCGAAGATATATACCCCCCCCCCCCCCCCCCCCCTCTCTCTCTCTCTCTCTCAAATTTTACGCTTGCTTGCGCTAAAACTCTGGAGATAGCCTACTTCTAATCCCACTCTGTACACTTGTTTAAGGATGCTTGGCGTCAGTGCGTAGTGTATTTACATATTTAATGAAGGCCCTTGAATCGCATAGCATTCACACCATATCCCTCCTACGACGTCTAGAAAGGAGTCCCGTTCACTCGATGCTTTTTAGGAACCAAAAGCGTGGGGCTTGGGTGCTGAGCTGTGACTGAAATCGAAAAGGTAAAATATGTTCATTAGCCAGACTTTCATTTAAGGTTAAATAGTTTTATACTTTACACTTTAGCTTTTTTCTTCTTGCTTTCAGAGAATTCCAGTTGCTGCGCTGCGTTTCTATCAAAGATACGAATAATCACTGCTATGAACATTTTTATCGTTATGGACACGCTAAATCTGAATTGTTTAAAAAATGAGCTATGATAGTAGTTAGTTCACTGAGATTCCAGCAACATAGTACGAAGTAGGACATATTTATGAACATCCATGTGCTTGCCTTAAAAAATAACACGCGCGCACGCACACCCGCACCACATGCGGGCGGCGTGCAGCTATACTATGTCAGACGTGTCCGGCCTGTCCTCGCGCCAGTGGGGGAAAATCTTGACTGGCGCCGACAACTCTTTTGGATGATTAATTTACAAGTAAACAGCAGGGAGTCATCAGCGGCCAGCCGTTTTAGTTAAACATTCAGCTAGATAACTGCTCCCCTTAGAAGCCTGTCTGCAACACTGAAGTTGATTTCGGTATTGGGAACCAAATTTAGCAATTACATGTCATTCAGAACGAGGGAAAATACATACACGTCAGCACATGGATGTATCTAAAGCTTGGAAGAAAGTTTGGGGCAAATGTCACACATGCACGTGCTATATGAAGACTTTAAGAGGGGCGTGATGGGTTTGGTATGTCCATGGCTTACACGCACACCTTTGTGTGAGATTTGATACAAATCTTATGATTTCAACATAATGCAAAGCATGCTAGGCAAATATAGCATTTATAAGTAAAAAAATAACTGAGTGGCCTACAATCCTCTTTCACCAAGTTATAAAGTAGTAGAGAGAGGTTTTTTTCAGCCTGGGTATTTTAGTTTTAAGATTGTGTCCCTCGTGAAACCAGAAGAATGGCAGTTTTGGGCTGGGCTCAGGTTTTAGTTTTGCACTACGATTGTGCAAAGTACTGTACCTGAATAGTAATTTGGAAAAGCTGAGCCAAACGTATAAAGCAAAACAAGACAATTGCACTTCGGTTTGTTGCTTGTTTGCACATGCAGATTTCCCACAGCCTGTGCATTCAGTTCATATGCCAGATTTGAGAGAGACAAAAAGCAAAGGATGCTCTAACATGATGGGTACGTCACAGATGAAGAGGATAAGAACAGCTTTGTTCTGGCAAAAAGCAACTTTTTTTATTTTGTGTGTCCATTCAGAAAGGATGGCTGTGGTTTGAAACATGCCGCACCGTCTTGTAAGCTTAGTGCTGACGGAAGCCATTTTGGCTCCTGGTTCATTTGCTGGTTATAAAGTGCACTGAGTTTACAGTTCAGCTCAGCACTACTAAACACAAAATGGAAAATGTTTTTTTTTTTTTTTTTTACAAGAGTAAGGTTGGCCTTCTCTGCGTATTTGCTTGGCACGTCATTTCCCCTTGTAAATTTCATTAACATTTTTGTTGAGTCAATTCAGTTTAAAATCTATCTTTCTGTGAACACTTGAAGAGTAGCTATGTGCTGTATTTGCTCTTTTATTTAACAAGGATAAACCTTTTAGCGAAGGTTTGGTTTGGTGATTGGTCTTGGAGTGCTGTCTCACCTCAAGAGCTTGGTATACATTTGTTGTATAATATATGTATATAGGATGAGTGAGTGTTCATGAATGTGTGTATCTGTATGTATATACATCTATATCTCAACCACCTATATTTTTTACCCATTTGATTACCATCTGTGTCAACTACTCAAGCTCAAGCTCAGTTGTGATTAGTATGAGTAAGATTTAGGATGAGACCAGTCTCCCTTTCCCTCCCGCAGTTGCTGCTGTGTCCGAAAGGGGAGGTGACTGGGCTCGTTTTCTTTCACAGGTTTGGTGTAATTATTCACCTTTGTGTGTGTGTGTGTGTGTGTGTGTGTGTGTGTGTGTGTACGTATGTGGAGTCCGGGCCTGCACACATCACACAGCTATTCCCACTTTAAACCTTCGCCCGTTCGCAACGCATTCCAATTTAGCGGAAGGTGCTTCTAAATGGGAAGCTCTGTTGACACACCAGTATTGCTGTCGCTCTCAAATGGCCACTAGGCTTAATTGAGTAAGCAACCCTCAGAGAACAGTCAATAGGCTATATAAACTTTTACAGGGTTAGTATTCTGGGGCAGTAAAAAAAGGCAGACTTGACACAGGTGATCGATAATAGGGGGCACTCTAATTGCTATACCACTTTGTCATTAACTTTGAGTAATGAGTTTAAACAGTTGCCTTTTTTTATTGCGCGAGGCTTCAGCGTTTTCTTACTCCGTCGGCTGAACTTGCCGCGCTGGTTAGAGAGGCAGAGGTACGTGCGTGAGTTCGCGCTAGTTTTGCTTCGTCACCGCAACGTTGCACGCGACGCTCCACGGCGAGTAGAAATTCCTGTCCTGCTTTGCTGAGGCGTGCATGACATCATCAATGATACCTTCACATATTCAGGGCTATATGTTTTTATTTTTTTTATTTTTGTCCCAAGCAAACGTATAAAAATTTCATTTTGATTTTGATTGTGAAATGACAGCCGATTTCAAGGCTGTTCTGTCTGGCAGGTCGGTGACTTGTACTGTCAAAATAGTCAACAAACATCGACTTGGCATGCAGGAGAAGGTGTCTTTTGAAGTGTTGGCCCATTCAGCATTTTATCTGACACGCTTTTTATAATGAATATCTGTTCTTGGTCTCGGCAAGGTTGTGAAAATCCAAAGAGGATCTCTACAGCAGGCCGGTGCTGAGACTCGCTTTTAGGGCACCACTTGGCCTTCATCCCTGGTGTCATTGCCGTGACTGGGGGGTTGGGGGGGGGTTGATATTCAATTCATCAGTTCAATCCATCAGTTCTTATTCAAACGCCTATTTGGGATTAAAAAGAGAGAAATGCTGCAAGGTTTTTTTTTTTTTTTTGGGGGGGGGGGGGGGGGGGGGGGGGGGGGGGGGGGGGTTTTTTGGGTTAGCCTGGCTGTTATTTAGGACCTGTGCACTGTATCATAGAGGTAGCTTTGTGCTTTGTATGTCATAGTATATAACTGAATTCTTTTTTGGGGGGTGGTGGGGATTGTGGTCATCTCCGGGACTGTGGGGGCATTCTGCTCTCTTACCTTTCAGTTTGAAACTTAGATTTTTTGGTAAACTGATAGGGAGACGCCGGTCCTCGGGGATGGTGTCATTTGGTCAGTAATCGGGGGGTTAAAAATGCTGCTTTCAGAAGCACATCCTTTCACACCGCGTGGAAATGCACACTACCGGCCGAGAAGCAAAATGAGACTTTACACTGCCGGCCGTTACTGCGGTATTCCGGTGCTCCATCCTGCTTTCTGAAGCACTTTATGAATGCACTTCGCTGGCTTTAAACCGCTTTAAACTGCTCCCAACAGCGCCGAAACATTTGGCTGTAGCTCTTGTCAATATATGTGCATCATCTGTGAAGTGTGGTCATTTTTATTTCGACGGAATTATGTGGAAAAATGTGAAGCCTGGTATTTTTTTAACACCACGTTCCCATGAGAAAACGAATTCGTGTTTTGATCTTGGCTAATGGTCGTGGCCTGGCAAACGGCATTCGTTCACTGTGCCAAAGGTCAGGAATAATCCATACTTTTTAATATATCATTTTGCCATGCAATTTAAAAAAATGTATCGTAGGTGTTTTATGAAATGTTTTACGCGGTATGGTATGTTAATAATGTCATACCGTAATCCATAAATAAGAGAACCCATGGAATGGTGACTACTATAACGACAAGAACGGTAATGGTAATAGACCTTTCTACACTCGGAGGTGCATTCATTCTTGTGGGCAAAATGTTTTAACTTAAAAATGTAATCGTTGTTGAGTTGTGGCTTTTAACAGAAGTTGTTTCTGGAGACCAAATGTATTTATTTAATTTAGTTTAATTTACAGTACAGGTTACACAGGACCCAAGTTTTGGCCGTTTTTGTGCCAAATTTACATTAATTTCCATTTTGCACTGAGTGGCATTCAGTGCCAAAATTCCCAGGACACCGTGGTGCCAGTCTGCTTTTATTGCTTTTGACTTATGACTAAGCGGATTTGAATAATCTTTCCAAACAGACTTTAGCATTTTAGTTACAGTCAGGATCTGCGCATGGCAAAAGGTTACTGAACTTTATTATGTCGCGGTCTTACTGTGTATTCTATTGTTTTTACTGTGGATTTTATGGTGTTTTTATGTCTGGAGCACTGGACCAAACGAATTTCCCCGTGTGGGATAATAAAGTTGAATCTGATCTGAATCTGAATCTGAAGAGAAGGTGTAGCTCCACAGATGAGTGAAATACAAACCCTTTAAAATATAGGCCTATATTTAAAAATGAAAAGGCACTTAATAATTCTGTTTATTAATTTTTGTATAAAATGATATAATGATTTCACCTTTACATTGTGTTGCTACTGTATGAATGCTAAATTGAACTGTAAGTGAATATCTGTGTTTATTGGCTGTTTAAGTTGTTTTAGTTTCATTGCGGGTCCCGATTATAAACAGTTGACATATCAGACAAGAGACAGTACACCACATTATATAGATTGATATTAATTATTGCTGGTTTTCATGTTCTCTCTCTCTCTCTCTCTCTCTCTCTCTCTCCTCTCTCTCTCTCTGTCCTTCTCTCCCTCTCTCCCTCCCCTCCCCCGTCGATCTGTTTTGTTTCAGGTTGCGATATTTGAAACAAAATTCGAGCCGCTTTTCTGTAACATGCATTCTGTTGTCAGTGGACAGATTGGTATGAATAATTGATAAGACCTACATTTTTTTCCCTTCTTGACAGAGAGACTGGAATCCTTGGCGCCAGTAGGTTGCCGGGTTTTTTTAAATGACTATCAGTACCCAATAGAAATTAAATTATAGCCAGAAAGATTTCTCCGTTCGGGGAAAAGATGCATGCAGAAAATGCGAAGACGGTCAGAGCAGGCAGTCCGTCATAAAAATGGATTCCTGATGCACCTCATTTAATATGCCAAAACATTGTACTTTTTTCTCTACTTGCACAGAATTATTATTTCTGGGAAACTTATACGTTTTCAAAACTCTGGGGAAAGGTATCGGTCTAACACTAATTAATGTATGTTGTTCTTCTTAGCTTCTTTCCAAATTAAGAAAAAGGGAAAAGCGAAGGGTTTGGGCCCATTTTAGTTTCTTTTTTTGATTGAAGGCTAAACGGATTCGTCTTCGGGTTTTTATTTTAAATGTGTTATTTTTGAGGGGTTAAAATCTTTATTTGTTTTAGCAAAGTGATTTGACTTGGGAACACACTAACAAAAGCGTTGGATTTTAGTTACATTTAAATTGATTGCAGCCAGCTTCGCCAGTTCGGGGGCACGTGGTCTCACCCCTGCCTCGCGGTTTTCTATCCTGACAGGTATACGGCCGAAACTAATAACACAAAATAGCATCTACTGTAACGTTCGCGCATGGAATAATCAAAATAAAGCATAACGGTCATCCTTATCCTACAAGTTGCCAGAATGTAGTAACAGATGCCATTTATCCCACATATCGATTGGCGAATCCATTTTTCTTGTGACAGATTAGGCCCAAAATAGCCAGCTATAGTTGCCTATACGGAATATATAAACGTCCAACGTCTCGCGGGATGGCATTCAATCCTCTCCCTAGTAGAGATGTTCAAGCTTTATAAAAACGAAATATGTTGAGTAAACGCTCGAACGTATGGCTGTGCTGAACAGAAATTTGCCATTAAAACCCTCAACCGAAACCCAACGCAGATGGACTAAATATCACGAGTGTTGATTTGGTACATAGTATTCTTCCTGCTCGTTAATGCTAAAATACATCCATGTGACAAAATAGTATGCTGAATGATACCTGAAGTACGCTGTTTTATACTCAAGAATACTTGAAGTATAATTAGTTAATATCACGCATGCTTTACTATACTATTTGTTTTCACATATACACCATGGTCACAGTAACGAGCAGCCTCAATGGTCAATGTTAGCACCGTTTGTTCTATACATATCATGCAGGGAATTAGATCCCCATACCTCATTTTCAGTCGGTCAGAAAACGGCCTAAATGCCACTTTGTGAAGTCAATTACAGTGCCCTGTTTTGTCATGTTATGTTCCGTGACTGTGAAGTTTTTGCTTTTCTGAAATTAATTAATTTATACGAAGAGCTGTCCCTTCTTCAGAAATGACGAGCAAATTATCGTTATCCCTCGTAGGTAAACTTCTAGTGACATCATAGCTTATGGATAAATATCATATGGCTATAAGTGGCCAAGATCAAGTTGTAGCTCGGTGCTATTAGTCTGAGAGAGAATTAAAGCAATATGTGCTGGTCTGTCGCCCATTGTTAGATATAAATGCTGTGTGGAAATTGTAATAAATGTATTGGTGATATGTATTGGAATATGCGCAATTTTAGGCCACTTTTTGCATTTGTTATGTTCTGTTTGCAAAACAAAATTGATCTTATTCTGAATGTGTTGAAGACCAGTTGTCTACGTGCTCTCGGTGTCAGCCAAACGAAGTGAGCATGAAGTGGAGATTCTTCAGAACGCGCTTGTAGGCTATTATTTTAAAATGTAAGCTATAATGTGTCGAGATTATTTAGTTTTAGTTTTTCAGTTTTTATTCAGGGATCATCCGACCCCTTCTCATTCATTCGTTTACATTCAGTATCTATTTCCAATTTTACCATAAGTATGTTATAGGTTTCCCTACAGAACATTGTTAATTTTAAGAAAGTTTTGCTTGAGCGAGAAACAACATTTTTCTTTTCTTTTTTTTTTTTTTTTTGAAGTGAAGTTGTCCCCGAGGCCCTTAAGGTACCGAATGAATGAAACTGTGGAGTTCCTTAATGATGAATCTAAAATTAAATTCTGCCTACTAAAAACATGCTACTTTGACAGTATACTGATAACAATGAATAGCAGTCAAGCTCGTATTGGTGTACAGCGAATTTAATTATTGTGGAAGACATTGGAGGTACTGAAGACATTTTAATAGCCTGCGTTTGCAAAGGCTCTAAATCAATTTGACGGAGCTTCTAAGACCACTTTAGTTATTTTGTAAATGGTTATTTATTCACAATCAATTGGTTCTGTTTAAATTGAATACGCCCTAAACCTGTCTGGGCTATTTTCTTTTCAAAGCCAATTTATTCTCTGAAACATTCAGCAGTCCCGGCCTGCGTGATGTTAGATAATTTTGTGCCAGATGAGGTTATGCAGTGGAAGTACATTTAGTTAAAAGGAAGATGGAGAATTATGTGAAATCCAGATTTGAATTTAGTGATTTAAGTTAATGGTGTTGTTTTTTGCGATAACAGAGCACGAAAATCTACCTGACAGACTGTCTTAAAATGACCTGTACCCGCGAATAAAATAAACTGCGCGTGTGTATGCGCAAATAATTAATGAATAATGAAGTGATTCCGTTTTGTGCTCTTCATTGTGAGGTTTCATACAACACCGCATCACAGGTCTTCCGAAACTGCTTTTGTTTACTGTGATGATTACTGTTTGATAAAGTTCTGTCTTCTTAGACGTGGGGTTTTAATGAACTGAATTTAAAAAAATTGAAATGCAAAACCAGGTCAATGAGACCCGACTTTTAATTTGCACATTCGATGATGATGATGATGATGATGATGATGATGATGATGATAATAATAATAATAGGTTGTTTAGGCTATTGCGAAAATGTCTAGCATGTGCTTTGAGTAATATCGAATTAAGGTAACTTCAGCCAATGCAGTGCTGTTAAATGTATCCTATTGTTGTTTTCAGAATTTCAAGGAAATTGCATTTACCCGTTTTTGTTTTGAACTCTGGCCATTTGAACGGGGCGTGACAAAACGACTTTTTTTTCTATTTTAAGTTGGTTAAATCGGTTTAAATGCTCAAAAATATTATTTAAAAGGAAATCAATGCCGTCAGTTGGAAGAGCTTGTAGACATGCGCAAGTACGGTCCTCCTGAGTGGTAAACTATTCTGTTTTAATTTAGCCTGTACCGTTTTGTTCTGGTCCCATGTGCTTAACGTTAAAGTTGTCGGAGCCTTATGGCTTTTAAGACAAAGGGCCTGAGAACTTCGCAAAGACAGAAAATACAAGAAAGCCACATGAAAGAAAATAAGTAGGAAACGGTGGGGAGGCGTGTTGGCATTTATTCTGGCTCCTACATGTGTTTTGCATAAACCATTTTTTGGGATTTATTGAAGGGACTGCGTTTGAACGTTAGTTGAACTTGGTTGAACTATGGTGCTGAAAGTCTAATGAGAATTGGAGGAGTCGATCTGGCATGTTGAAATGGGTACATTCATCTCGGATAAATACAAACTACAACTTTTTTTTCTCAGGAGAAAGAATATCGCAGGAATATGAGACGCTACCATTCGAAAGAATGGTATTTTCGCGTATATGTGGCCATTAATGTTCGTTTTCTGCTCGTCGCTCCTAGACGGTTCAAAGGCTATAACTCGTTTCTTCCCGACGTGTTTCGTTTTTTCCTAAATCATAACTTTGGGGGATATAATTAGTCGTAGTCTATTTTTCTATAATATTAGCCTATCTATTAGTCGCAGTCTATTTTTATATGGGCTAATGTTATCTATTATTGCATCTTTTACGTCGCTTTCAGTTTGTTGAAACCTATGCGATTTAATCGTAAATTGATTTTTCCCGCTAATGAAAAACTTACACTGCAAATTACACTAAAATGTAGACATCTTTTTAATTTGAGAATTAACATGACTTATTTTACGCTTTCTAGACGCCCGTATCACCGAATCGTCACATTGTATACTTTATGCATGCATAAGCCGAATATTAAGTTTACGGAAGCTGTTATATTTTTGAAGCAACAGTGCAGTGGGATTCGAACCCTCCTTGTGCTAACCCCCTAAGCCTGCCACAGGTCATATGCATTTTCACACATTATAGTGTTTTGTTTTTTTTCAATGATCCTTCCTCTGGTTGGCTACTGTACGTCAGCAAGTTGCCATAGGCTATTTTTAATCAGCTGATCTCCGTTTAAGCTTTTCTGAACGTCCCTATTGTGATTTCCGTGTCATAAGCAGTTTGATCAAGTCTACCTGCAGGTCTGCTGCCACAGTTAGAGCGCTTCTGAAGTGCTCGGTTAGTTCTTTGGTGGGTAATTGTTCCCCGGGACACTTCAAGCTCCGTCATTAATGTGTTGACATAGGTTATTTTGATGGGACTGTTCCACTTCGTTAGACCTTGAGCTGTGGTATCGTCACTTAAGACTGACAAGAAAGATACCCATTAGCAACCTAAAAGCCCTGATATCTAAAAGGCCCAGCCCGCTTTAGAGAAGTTTTTTTTATACACAGCCATTTTTCTCAATAGAGAATTTTTTCCCCCCCAAATACACCTTTCACCGAAAGTCAAACTGTCTCTTGATAGCCATAATATAAAGCATGTAAAGAGAAATTCAGATATCTAACACGACGACGGTGGTGATGATGATGATACAAATCGCTCTTTTATATTCTCCATGTGTATAAAGTTATTATAAATTATTATTGACACTTTGCAATTGAATGCATTATTATTATTTTTATGATTATTATTATTATTTTTTATTATTGTTGCAAAAGTATTCTGCTTATGAGTTTATAATCTATGACAAACTAAAACAAAACCGCAGTTGTCAACAGGCGCCCTATGCGTTTTTACCGATTGTTTTCAAAAAAAAGCGAAACGGGAGCGAAAAAATTAGGATTTGGAGGACAGCTCTTTAATGATGCAAAATAACTTGGAGACAAAATTTGCGGTTTTGTGGCGCACGATCAGAGCTTCAGGGCAGTGGCTGTTTACCTCCGTGAAACTGTTACTTTGTATACATGAAAAAAGTTTAGAACGTTGAAAACGAACAACATTACTCAAAATAACAATGACTTTAGGTCGGATATATCTTATAGGATAATATTTAGCCTATTTAAAGTTCACAAATGTAATATAGCCTTTAACAACTTTGCAAATATGGGTGTGGGAGGGGCAACGTTAGTTCAGTCAATAGAAATACCCATTCCGGTAAACATTTTAAATAAATAAAAAATTTAAAATCGTGAGGCCGGGCTCGCCCTACGGAATTCTGTCTTTCGCGCTTTAGCGCTTTATTGCACCCCGATTTAAACTCTGAACTGGAATACAACCTCAATTTAAACGTCAGATGCGTCCCCGTACGCACGCGGAGACACAGACCCCGAACAGCCGACCAATTAAAATCCGATTAGGAAACGTCTTAGTTTTCAGACCGAGGCAGCGAAAAGCCCATAACCTTTCTGTACCGGGGTGATCTCCTAATAAGATCCATTGCTTTTAGCGGAGCCACAGACCTTCACAAATGCTCTTGGCGGCTGGCTGCGGCCCCGCAGTGGACCTTTGACATAGCCTACTTTGCAAATTAATTAGTCACTGTATTGCGGGTGAGGTGGGATTCCAGTTAATTAGTCCAGAAACGAGCAAAATTGAACTGTGTATGATTTTTCTCCAGCCCACAGTTTGTTAGCGGGGATTTGGGATGGATCAGCTTTTGTGAGGGACAAATTGGATGTGATTAGCGTGGTGCCGATGTACAGTGTCGTTTTGTGAACTGGCGACAGCCCCGATCCATGGGAAAACTTTAAGGAGACCCGCTATATCACAGGACCTCATTATCTCATGCCTGTGACCTTTGGAGAACAGTCCTTAATCAAGAGTGGCATTGGCCTGCATAGCTCCCTGCATAAAGACTCTGTCGGCTCCGATCAGAAAGTCTCTCTCTCTCTCTCTCTCTCTCTCTCTCTCTCTCTCTCTCTCTCTCTCCCCCCCCCCCCCTCCCCCCCCTCGTATCCTCCCCCCCCCCCTCGTACACACACGGCACACATCCTAATTTATTCTCTGTTGGGATAGCCTTGTAGGTAGATACTTAGAAGAAGGCAACCCGAAAACTTATATAGTGAAATATAATAATTTCATATAGTGATATTATTATGGAAAGATTCGACATGCGGACCTGTGTAGCCTCCTGCCATTATGTCATTAAGAAATAGATGCACATAAACTATCTGTTCGCTTAAAATGGTAGAAATGGTGCCCACTTTAGACGATTATAATCTCTGTACTCGACCATCGCTCTCACTCTCAAATATGCAATATTGTAAATGTAACGTTATTTGAATTATTGGTTAAAAAAACAAAAAAAACAAACAAACAAAAAAAAAACATTCTTCAAAGAAAATCTGTTTTGATTTCCAATGACTGACGAAACTCTTTCTCCTAATCAGCCTATAAGATATTTTTCTTCGAGTGAGAAGTGTTCGTTGTGGAAGCAAAGGATATCAGAAAGATTTACACCCGGCTTTCTGCTCTGATCGACAGCCTAGCATAGCCTACAGAGATGGCCGGTGGAGCCAGGTTGTCTGGAATCTTGCAGACGCTTCCCTTCAAGTCGGAATTTAACGACGTAATCAAAAATGACCATCAACACACACAGCCTCCAACCGCTCCACCCCTGAGCACACACACACACACACACACACACGCACACACAGCAAACAAACTCGCCACTGGGTGACTGGTTTCTCTCTGCCACCGTGCGCACACGTTCGCAGGACTTGCGCGAGCGTCCGCAGTAGCGCGTGCACAGCAACGCGCGGCTCCTACCGCCTCCCGGCCCACTCTTCTGCTGTCAAGAGTGAAAAATACACTTCGCAGTGCACGGCCTCCTCCCCGTCGCGTAAACAGGAGGGGGCTGACAGCCGTGCTAAGACCTAACAAGCTTATGGACCTGACTCCGCGGCAGACCCAATTAGGGGTCACTTGCATCAGAAGACCAGTGCAAGAAAACGGAATTTCCTTGTTCCCCTCTTAAGACCCCTTAAACGTTTTTTTCCCCTCCTCATTACTTGAGTATCAATTGTGACAGACGTTGCCGATTTTGAAGAGCCTCGCAAACAAGCCTAGCTGGAGAGTGGGGAATGTGAACTCGTGGTCATTATTTATTGCTTTTAATTTTTAATTTCAGTACACTTGTTTAATGTATACGCATCCACCTGCAATTAGTAGACACTGCCGAATTATAAACAGAAGTGTGTGCATTTCACTGATAAATGTATGAATAAAATTGTATTGTTTGATTTTACTTCGTTGTTTCCTGTTAAGTCAGGAGATCAAATTTCTAAAGTCCCCCAGTTTGCCACAGATCAAACGACGGAATGTGGTTAACATAATCGCGCGAGATGTAAGCAACTGTCATGAACCCCGGGTAGGAATTGTCTCGAGAAGGCACAGACACTGCAAAAAAAAAAGCGCGCATGCTCAGCCTCTGTAGCCACGCTTTAGCACCTGGCCATCAGACCTCGGAACCTCTTTCATAATCTCGCGCCCCATCCCTCCTCCTAAAAAAGTTCACAGCGTGCTGAGATTAAAATCTGTTTTTGAAATGATTTATGTAATTTCACTTTTACATTTCAGGAGATGTCGCAGAATATCACTGATTATTTTTTGTTCGCAATGTTCACGGTCTTGTTCTTGGTAGCAGTAGTTATAGAAATGTTATGACTTAATGAACCAGTTAACTTATTAATTAATATGTTGGTTATGGTGCTATGCAGTATAGATTGAATTAGTACATAGGAATTGGGTAAGCAGTTGTGAGCAGGGTGTGTTTTAAGCCTCACGAAGTCTCTGTGTTGTTTTGGCAATTTTATCTGCAACAGACAAACTAGTTTACTCTTGAAGTTTTTTATCAGGAGCCAGCTGGCTGATTTTGCTCGAGGACGATTCAGTCTGGTGAATTTCTTGTAATTCTACTTACAATTGATAATTGCATAGATAGTTGAAGATGCACATTAATGTTAAAACTAAAATGTTTTACCTGTTTGTAATACTTTCATTTACTGTTTGCTAGACTATTAAATTGATTTATTCCAATTGAAAGCAAATACTTACATGAATAAATTCAGTGAAATAAAAGGAATAAAATAGCATGGCTAAATGTAAAAATGTAAACCGTAGTAGTTGTCACTCACCACGCGTGATTTTATATTTTTAAAATTCAAGCTTTTCTGGGTTTTTCATCAGATTTGAATTAAGGGTTTATTGCACAACTTTGCACTGAATACAGACCTCTGTTGTTTGTTGTTAACCCTGATTTTAATACATTAGTTGCGCGATCAGCTTGTTTTTTTCCACCAAGAAATTGAAATGTAGCTGTTGGTGAAGACTCACCCTATTCTGAATGAGCAAGCAGTGCTCAATTTGACCATTATACGAATTGTGAATCTTTCCGTTTCAAGTGACTCCAAGATGCACTTCGCTAATGTGGGGAATTATTTAGCACCTGCTCGTGCTTTTATTTAGCACATGCTTATGTACTTGTAGTGTGTAATTGGCCAAACATTTAAGGGGCTTCCACCCCCCCCCCCCCCCCCCCCCCCCCCCCCCCCCCCCCCCCCCCCCCCCCCCCCCCCCCCCCCCACTGTTTCATAAATGCGGTGTGTAAGAAGGGTCACCTTACCAGTCCGTTTATTAGTTGAAAACAATTAGCTGGATTCGAGAGTGCGTTGTTGGATCTTTTTTTTTAAACCCCTAAAAGGGTCGATATTTGGTTATAGGGCACATTAAAAGAGAAACAGACATCGCCTGAGAATTCCTACTTGGCACACAAGAAAGCCTGTGATTACACTGTAGTACATGCAGTGCGGGCCGCCCAGTAAAGCCTGTCAGATCATCCTGGAAGAAAATATCAAATTTGAAATCATCAAAAGCACGTTGAGAGCGTGCAAACATTGCATTTTGACAATAGGCAACTGCAATGACAAAAACAGCATGCCACGCCAAAACAGTGTGTATAATATTAAATATAATAACATAATATGAAAGTGAGTACAACATTTAAAATGAACTTTAATACATTTTATGGAATTGTGACCACAACGGCAAGCTATGGCAATAAGGATGGAAATTTATAAGAACGAGAGACACTGACTGGGGCTGAGTTTGAATTGTTTTGACAACACAATTATCCGGAAAACTGGAAGAGAGCGAGGGACTTAGAACGGGCCAGGACCTCCTGTTACCATGGTACCGTACCGCATGCGTGACCCACATTTTAATGACGCCGTCAGTTAGTTTCACTCGTCCTCTAATTGTGCATCGATATCTCTCGTATGCATCTGTCGTTCTTTAAAGATATTCCGAAACCCCAGACATGCTGGGCCTTCTAACCTAACGGGACGCGTTTGACTTGAACACACACGTACTGAAAAACAGATAGAACAGTGTTGCTCAAACTCAGCTAGTCTGGAAGACTGATGTTTTTACCTGGAAAGTGTGACCAGAAACTTTGAAAAAGTTTTTATTTTTTATCCAACATATATATATTTTTATGTGTTTTTATTTTTTGATGGAGTTGGTCAGGGCCTCACCTGTGTTCTGGTGAAATTGAGTGTTAGCACAGATTCAAGTCTGGAGTGTATTGCCTCGGAAACCTCGCATGCAGAATGCATGACAAAGTAAAAAAAAAAAAAAAAAAGTTTAAATTGGCACAACTTCTGCATTTCTTTTATGTATAATGATGCTTTGTTGTGCAGAGGTATTAATATTAGATCAGTGGGCACAGCCATAATGTTTGTTACTCAAAATAATCCTGGGCTTGGAGTCAATCAACATTTTCCAAAGCTTTATCTTTGCTGAGTTAATATTGGTGACGGGTGAACTCACCAAGGGGTTTGCAGAGGAGAAAACTAATGCTTGCTAGCCTTACACTGTGTCAGGTGGTACCCTAGCGAGCACAGAACACAGGTTAATACAATACACCAAATAGCACTTTGTCCTGGCCAGTGGTGATTTGATCAAGTTTAAGCCAAAAATCTCAAGTCGTACATGAAAGATTAAATCCTATACAAACTCTGTAATTTGATTCACTGACTGCCAAAATGTGCTAGCGTGTAAGCATTGATTGAAAATATGACACTCCTAAGTTCCTGCCTCAAAGTTTGTCAAAGCACCAAAGAAACCTGAATGCTTTTAAAGAGCCTGTGTTATCTGTAAGGAATGCAGTTTTTTTTCCTCCTTGGAAAGGCTTGCCAAGTTAGTAATCCTTGGCAACAAATTGGTTATGCTGTTTTACTCCTTTTGACGGACCTCCCATATCTGTGGCAACTTGGATAACTTGTCCATTCATAAATCGTGACCTGTTACTAGGTTGCTGGTTCAAATCCTTCCTGGGGAAGTGCTGTTACATCCACTTTTCCAGGGAGGAGTTGAACCAGCAATAGGTCAAGATCTGTAAATATTACGGCTTGAATTCAATCCCAGTTTTTCCATAAATTTGATTTGTACATTAGAAGTGTTCGCTTGTGTCTTCTCAAACCCAGATTGGCGAGTTCATTTTGGTGATTGTTGAACTCACCAAACTGTATTGGCAAAACTTAATGAAATAAGCAGCCACTTGCCTTTAGCTGTGGGCTAAAGTTAAGGGCAAGGTTTTTGCTGAATCTGGGCATCAGTGAGGGCAGAAGCCTTTTTGCAGGTGGTAAAGGGAATCTGGTAAAATGAATCTGCTGCCTGAAGAAGTCTGGGTAATTGAGTTTAGTACAGCAGCTCCAGTGTTCTATCCTGAGCTTTCTAACCCATGTGAAAAAAGTGTGTACTTAGCATTCTTGATACACTGTAAAATAAATAAATAAATAAATACCTGTGAATTTTACGGCAAATTTCTGTAAAATAGTGAAGGTACATTGTAAATAGCTGAAATGCAAATGTTTGTATTATTTACAGTGAAGCACCTTTAATGCATTTAGCATTTGTTAAATTAACAGCCTGTTATACTTGAGTATACTTGAGAGTTCTTTTTTTCACATGAGAAGGGGCATAAATTACTTGCTTATCATTCATCTAAAATTACATGAGATTTTATGAGACTATTTTATGGCATAACATAATTCTAATAAATGAACAGATTTCTTTCCTGGTGTCTCTCTTGAAATATGCAGGAAAACTAACTATTAGAGGAGTTGTTGCTTTTTATTTATTTATTTTTTTCCTATTTGAGGCTTCTGAGGTCCAGTCTAGGCTCCCCCCTTGAAGCTGAAATCACTCATAGAAATGTAGGAAGGTCGGGATTTGGAGCATCGGTGTGCTGTCTGTGACTTCTGTTGCATTTATACTGGAGTAACTGACAAGACTGGGCATCTAAGATGTGTGTACTTGACCTTGCGGTTTGATTTGTTGCAGTCTTGAACCAATGTGGTTAAGATGATGATGATGATGATGATGATAATTATTATGCTTACCATTATTTTATTTTATGTTTTTTTTAATTTAAGCTTTATTTTAACCAGGTTAGTCTCTGGAGAATCAGAATCTCTTTTTCCAGGGAGTCCTGGTCGAGGAAGCAGTCAAAATGACACGCACAACATAAAAATGACCAAAAAAAATCAGATATTTAAACATAAAAAGAAGCAATCCTGGCAGTGAAATCATACAGCGATCAACAGTACAATTACAGACAAAAACCACAGCTGTAATGATTATTATTTTTATTCTCACCGGTGGCAAAAAAAGTTTTCTGCGTCAGGAGCTAAACGGACAAGGACGCACAGCCTGGACGCTGTACTGGGAACTTTTCCGTCACGGAGCACGTCCACCGGGGACTGCGCTCAAGGACAGAGGGAGCACAGAGATGGAACGGATTGCAGAAAAAAAGAAAGAAAGCTGGGGGGGAGGGGGGAGGGGGGGGGGGGGTGGCTGGTTCTGGGCCATTGGCTGACAATGCCCAGGCCCTCTTCATAAGATAAAAAACATGGGAGAGGGAGAGGGAGAGAGAGAGAGAGGGAATAAATGAGCAAATGTGATTTGTGGCTGGTTCTGGCATGGAGGAGGGATGTCGATGCTAAATTGATTTTACCTTGTGTGTGTGTATGGGAGTGTGTGTGTGTGTGTGTGTGTGTGTGAGTGTGTGTGTGTGTATGGGAGTGCGTGTATGGGGGGGTGCGTGAATGTGTGTGTATGGGAGTGTGTGTGTGTGTGTGTGTGCAAGTGTGTGGGAGTGTGTATTTGTGTGTGTGTGTGCGCGTGTGCGTGCATGTGCGAGTGTGTATGTGTGCACGTGCGTGTGTGTTTGTGTGTGTGTGTGTGTGTGTGTGTGCATGCGTGCGTGTGAGTGTGTGTGATTGTGTGTATGCGTGCCTGTGTGCATGTGCGTGTGTGTTTGTGTTTGTGGGAGTGTGAGTGTGTGTGTGCGCGTGTGTATATATTTATATGCTGATATTTATGTTGTATGTATAGATGGCACCAAGCTTCACATTGCGTATGCTGGTGAAGGTGGTGATATTCACTTTACAGCATAAATTGAGACATTACTGAAAAAACGAATGTTTCAAGTTCTTGAGTAAACAATACTGTATATAATAATGTAATTTTAAATAAGGAAATCCACTACAGAATTAGAAATCACCTCGAGTTATTGCAGCTTAACATGAAATCTAAATGTTTATTCATGTAACAGGTTTTAATTTCAGCTGTTACACACAAAGGAAAAGAAAATTTTAAAAAAAACAGTAGAACTATCAACTTGTTACGGGGCTAGAATTGACAGCTTTAAAACGGATCACGTGGCTATTGCGGTTGATTTAGTCTATTAATTTGTTAACACTTCCTCTTGTTTCTGTAAACACTGTGCAGCTTTTTATTGTGATGAACGGAGCAGTTGCTAACATCAATAGTATAAACTTGTTTTCAAGCTGTAAAGACGCCGAAATATGTCTAAATTGCCTGGAGTTATTCTTTGAACTAGCCTACCGTTAAGTATGAATTCCTTTCTCCATTCAGTTTTTTTAATAGAAATGCTAAACACAGACGGAGGCATTTTATGAGACATTACATGCATATAAAGTTGTTTACAGGATTTACAGGGATTGTAATAAGTGCATACAGTAATTTATGGTACTCGCCTATACCTGTTTTACCTGTTGCAGTTCGCCAAGCGTTTAGAAGGTAAACGAAATTGGAGCTTTAGTGATTTTAATTAAATATTAATAAATTATTTTTTAAAATCAGACACTGTCTGGTGGTGTCTTGTGACCCACACATATATGTTGATTACACCAATGCCGGGAGTAACACCAGACCGACTGAGTCTGACGGTTAGAATCAATCACGTAAAACACGGGAATCGGACCCGCACTTTCAGAATGTAGCCTGCACTTAATGCGCTTAATTTTTATCGGCGAAAAAACGTATTGCCGGATATGTTTCGGCGCTTTTGGTTTCAGAACATTGAGAGAATTTGTCAAATTATAGCCTGCCCCCGGAATAAATGCGTTTTTCACGCGAGCCTACCTTTCTTGTTTTGTTCTTATACAATGTTTTGTTCTTCTACATTAATGATTGAACGGAACAGTGGATAAAGGATGATTTTTATATGATTTATGATTTCAGTCTTACTCATAGATCCACATGTAGGGCTAGATTAACATACAGATATTATGTAGGCCCTATGCTGTTTCGTTTGAATTCTAGAGGCAGTTTCAAGGAATAAGGAGTGGCGGATCTCAAGAAAGATACCGTTTAGTAGCGTCTGTATGCGTCATTCTAATAGACCGCGTCTCGCTCATTCATGTCGCTGTAAACCAAAAACGGGAACTTGCGCTGAGCAGCGGGCATATTTTACTTAGCGAAAACTGTATGGGGGCCTTAACATTTCTGTTTATAAACCACATTATCTGGGCTAAATTATCTGTTGCAAAAAACTTGCTGTGACTCAGGGTTTGCGGTTCCAGACTGACGAAGGTGCAACGGACGTCTTTCGTGTCATTGATTTTTGGCCGCGGATCCGCTGCATTCGAAAGGTCAGATGAACAAATCGGACGAAGTGTATTACATACCGAAATGTGACAGGGTTCTGAGTGCTTAGTCTAAGTGCTTTACTTAAGGGTGCTTTTCAGAGGGGGTGACGGGGTGGGGGGGAGAGGAAAGAGATTTGGTCAATTTTGTGTTTTGTGGGGCCCACTTGTGCCCGAAACTGCATGAAATATTGAAGCTTGCAGTGAAAGTTGATCTGGAGTGGGGCCTTTTGGCCCTCTGGCCTGGGTCCCCCTCTCTCACTGCAGGGCTGGGTGTCCGCGGAGCTGGGCATCCATCACGCTTTGGCCCCGTCTGCTGTGTGTGGATCAGATATCAGCGAGGGGCCCGGCCACCGGCCCCTGCTTCAGCTGTCTGCCATTGAGTCATTAGAATCAGGAGGAGCTTTGTACACTCAGATAGAGAAACTCACACAGATGTGCGCGCACACACACACACACACACACACATGCATGCACATACACGCACTCACGCACACTCACACACATGCATGCACATACACACACTCACACACATGCATACACGCACACACACACACACGCACACTCACGCACGCATGCTGACACACACACACACACTTATGCACACACACTCACTCAACACAGATGCATTAATACACACACATACACGTAAAGAACACACACATGCTCTCTCTCTCACACGCACACACACACACACACACACAAACAGGTACACACACACACACACACACACACAAACTCAAACAAGCCCACCCTCTGTATTAATACAGTCTCATGTCACAGCAGGCATGTGTTCATAAGGCCTTCATAAAGCATGCGCAGCACATACATAAGCATGGCGTTGCAGCTATTTAGAGCTTCGCAATGCAGAATCCACAGGAAGGCCACATTAGATGAGGTGTCACCACCCAAAGCACTCCGTGTCCAGTCTACAACGACACCCCCCCCCCACCCACCCCCTCAGTCTGGCCGTTACGTGCATTCCCAAATGTCTGCCGCGCCCCACCTTACCTTCGGAGCGCGAGAGACCCCCCGCCCCCCCCCCCCCCCCCCCCCCCTCCCTCTCATAATAGAACGGGAACAATCTGAGGAAACGGCGGAACAATCTCGACCCGGCTCCAGCGCCGCGGCCGCCGTTTGAAAACGAGCCGCCGTGTCCCGCCGCGGACCCGCCGATGGGCCAACGCGCCGGCCCGCCCGGGCACCGCCGGCTCCTCGCCCTCCCCGCGCCGGCCGACCGTGGAACCAGCCAAAAAGGACAGGCTAGGATGGCACGTCCTCTCTCTCTCTCTCTCTCTCTCTCTCTGTGTTCCAGGGGGAAAGAAACTAACAAAGAGCGTGTTTTCCCCCCCCCCCCCTCCTCCCCCTCTCTCTCTCTCTCATGAGCACAGTTAGAATTCGGAGCGGGCCGGGATCTTTTTTTTTGATTCGCGTTAACGGCGCAGGAAGTATTTTCGGTGGTTGATTCATACCTACCCTCCGCCCCCCCCCCCTCCTCTCCCCCTTCCCCCTAATCTCCCCTCCAGCTCCGAGAAGCCATGATTGTGGCCGGGTGGGGATGGGGGTCGGGGGCGAGGGGGGGGGGGGCTGGTTAGGGGGTGTTTTTCAGGTCACGCCAGTCGGGCGGTGTTGGCAGCGAGTTCAGGCGAGCATACCCCCGTGCTGCTGGAGCAATGAGTCCAACGGGGGGGGGGTGTCACTGAAGCCCTGTCAGGAGTCGGCAGTGCTGCTCCCTACTGTCTGGAATGTAGAATGCGCTGTCCAATGGTCTGTGATATGTCAGGGCTTCTTTCCATTTATTATTTAATAATAATGAAAAATAATGACCCACCTGGGTGATGGTGCTGCAGCAGCTGTTTTTTTTAACTGGATTGAAAACTGTTTTCAGGGAGTAATGCTCCTGTGTTCTCTGTCAGAGAAAGGGCAGATGTGTCCGGCTAAAGTTTATTTAAGCTCTCTGTGGCACCTGTAGGAGTTATAATCACACCTGCACACCTGCACACGCCCTGTAGAATAACCCAGGTGCCTTCATTAAACAGTGAAAGGGTTGATGACACATGGGCAGCTGTCCATGTAAAACTGTGTGTGGTTATCCAACCAAACACACACACATGCACAGACACACTGTCACTTACTCCTGCACAAACACTGTCATTCATTCCTACGCACACAACCTTTAAACTTTAACGCTGTTTCAAAGAGGCTTCAAAGTGCTGTAATTCTCTGTCATTTCTAACATGGAATTGCACACGCAAGTAAACTCATAGATCTCTGTCTTGTAATTGCAGTACAAATAGATTTTTCCCTGTTTTTTAATTGACTGTGCCTGCAAAGCAGACCCGATTCTGGTAACTAGCAGCTCGAAACATGCAGGATGGTGGATCTCCAGGACCAGGGTAGGGAGCCGCTGCCTTGCTGGCACAGGAAAATAAAAAAACACATTTGCGACGGATTCAGTTATTTGCTCTCTCTTAATTTCTCCAGCGCATTTGAGTTGTCATGTGAAAATCACAGACTGGGGGAGTGTGGGCTAGACCATTATTCTCAAGAGGCTGACAGGCCCCGGGTTTTTTTTTTGGGGGGGGGGGGGGGGGGGGGGGGGGGGGGGGATGGGGATAGGAAGCCTCTGACAAATTCATCTTCATCCGGTTTGCAGGACGTCCGTTCTAATTACGGCTACTTTGTGAGACGGTCGGTGGCGGATTCAAGAAAAAAATATGGCCCTCGATTATTGCCAACAAAACAAACACTCGCTCCCGTTATGGAGTGTACAAACAGAGAGGGCAGATTTACGGCAGTGGGCTTAGCGTAACTCACACCAAACGGGGCTGGTTTGGGAGACGCGCTGACAGGACGGAAGTAGCGGTATATCTGAGCCGCCTGGGCGGCGCAAGCCGAGCGTAATTCACCGGACGGTGATTCATGGCGCCGGGAGGACGGTTTACGCATCATCGCGCTCGGCGGACTGGCGCAGCTCGACAGCTGACTGCGTCTCCGAATGACTGTGGATTGAAAGCAGGCACTCAAAGGGTTACCTTCCACCGTGTTCAAGGCTCGTGTGTTTTACAGAGACGATAACGTGTCCCCTGGCCTGTTAGGCTTGACATTTCCGTAACAGGACGGAAAACGGCATCTCTTTAGCCTGAGTAGATTTTATTTTGTAGTTATGCTTTACCTGTGCAAGGCAAGTTTAGGAATACTACTTCTTTTTGAAATTAAAGTTAGTTGGGGGGGGGGGGGAGGTTGCTGCAGAAATAATAGCACAAAGGCACAAATCCTTCAGAAAAGAGACAGTTGATCTGTATTTGGTGAAACGAGCCCTGTCTGTTATAATGCAGTATGAGGCATGACATAGAACACACTGTCATTCTGTGTCATGCATTGAAACATACCCCATTATAAGGGGGTATGGTATAGCCCCCCGAAGCCCATTATTTTATCCCCGTTTGTGAAGCACTGCGTGATCACTGCAGGGGCACTGGGATCCACTGATGCATTTGGCTGTGACTAACCAGTGACAGTTTTTTGCCATACAGGCCAATCAGAGCAAGAGAAAGAGCCTAGTGTCAAAGGAACCGGCCAATCAAAGGAGAGCCACATCTTTAGGGATAGGCTTAAGGGCGGGGAACTAATGGTGCAGCAACCCAGGGAGCTGCGTCTACATAACCCACCCAACCCACATCTGGGAGGAGACCGACTGTGTGACGCCACCAATCGCATTTGGGTGCATAGCCAAGATACAAACCTGCAACTATACGGCCCAGAGCTGTTACCAGTGTGGCTAAACAGATGCCCAGGTTTTAAACTTTCTGTGATGTCTTCCCTCCCCAACTCTGTGTGTGAAGCTCCTTCTCAGAGATGGAATGATAAAGAGATGGAGGGATAAAGAGATGGGGTGATGGAGAGATGGAGTGATAAATAGGGTTGGATGATGAAGAGATTGATAAAGCAGGAGAGTAAGAGAATGAGGCAGAGCAGTTTCCGTGGGTTCTGAGCTAAATGCCAATTTGATAGATTGAACTTTTAAGGTGATGAGAGTTTTCCAAGAGGATGACAGGGTCATAAATAACACTGTCTCTCACACACCTTCTCTCTCTCACACACCTTTTCTTTCACAAACCTTCTCTGTCACGCACCCTCTCTCTCTCTCTCTCCTCTCTTCCCTTTCTCTTTCTCTTTTCTCTTTTCTCTCTCCTCTCTTACCTTTCTCTCTCCTCTCTCCCCTTCATCTCCCCTCTCCCCCCCCCTCTCTCCCTCCCCCTCTCTCTCTCACTGAAGCACACGTAAGCTGGTCTGAAGCTCACAGTTCAGACCCTCCTAATTGCTCATCCGAAATCGATCTAATAAATGAAGGACTCTCAGCGCGGCGGCGCTCCTGGCCGCCGCCCAGCGCGGAACTCGCGGGAAAACCGGTAGCCGCGGCGCCCGGTCGCAGTTCCTGGAAACAACGGGGGGGATGGGGGGGGGGGGCCATGCAAAACATCACAGGCGTCAGGTCGAATTTGCAAACCCAGGCGGTTTCCGCCGCGGCGCTAAAAGTTCCGCGCCATGGCGGGATGTCGAGGCAAGAGTAAAAGCGATAGTGCCATCCCGGGTTACGTGCTAACCTCGTAGCACGTAACCGAGGTAACCTGGAGGTAGGAGAGGTGTCTCGGCTTGTCCTGGGGCTGAGCCTTCAAAGGTCTTTTGTGACTTCAAAGGTTTTTTTGTGACTCATGCTTTTTGAGTTTCCTTATGTGTGACTGCAAAACAGAAAGCTAAATTAAATAAATTAAAAATTTTAACAGAGCACTCTTTTTTGTCTTAAGTGTCTGAATTTTAGCAGCTTTGACCAACCTTAGCAGCTGATGACCAACCTTAATGAAAGTCCTACTTTCCGTTGGCATGTTTTAGCCTTTTTGCTGTGTTACACATATCTTACTATATTCTTACTATAAGCCTTAATTTAGGTTCAGGTAAAGATGAGAACCTCACCCCCCCCAAGGGTGAATTTAATGGTAAAAGAGGTGACATTGAGTCTATAACTGAATTCAATTAACCATTTGAAGAGTGGGGTTTTTTTTTTTTTTTTTTGGAATGTTCTTTCGGAATTCTAAGTCAGTGTTCCGAAACTCCATTACTTTCAGCTACCTGTAGTGACTGTTACATCAGCACCAGAATGTTCAGGTAGGAACATTCTAATCACGTATTTGTGACCTCGCGCCTGAAAGGGGTTGAAGTGGCTTCATAATAAAAGGCGAGCCGTTTTGTTGAGGGGAGCGGGCAGGGGCCGAACGGACAGTTTCAGCGACGCAGATTTAGCCTTTAATTCTGCTGTCACACAAACAGTGGCGCTTATACCGGCTCTGCGGACCTAATCTCCGTCATCAGCTGCTGGGGGAGTTTACGGTGGGAGAGGCAGGCTGTGACTTTCGACCGGGAGATTACGGGGGCTGAAGTCTCTCTCCATTAAGCCGCAGCCTCCGTGCGATTAAGGTTATCGACCTGATGCTGAACACGCAATTCTGCAGTATACCAGCGGGAACGTGTGAAACTGCGGTATACTCCCTACAGAAGGGCGACAATTAAGCAAATTACGCGGCGTCAAACACGCAGTAAATTAATCAACGGAAGAATCTGAGTTATTTTCCTGAGCTTTTTGCATGACGTTCCGGTCGGTCCTGTCAGAGAGTCTACCCCTAAAGCACGGAGACACGTAGACCCATAAAGTTTAAAGAGAAAGTTTTTTTTTTTTGTATACCTCGTGTAAATACCGAATAATTCCAGAAAACAGAGTTCACAGATTACGGAGTTCAGCGCTGTGGTCCCGGTGTGTGCTAAATACTCGCAGAATTTATTATCAAATTTGGCTTTTGATCACAGGTGAGCTGAGGGCTCTCCCTTTTGGGCGGGCGAGTGAACAGCTTCTCATCGGGTGTTCCCGACGTGTTGTCCCCTCTGGAGCTGGAAAAACACGATACGAGCCAAAATTTCAGGGCTGCAGGGAAACGGGAAGAGGGGTGGTGGTGGTGGTGGCGTGTGTTTTTGAGGGGGGGGGGGGGGGGGGGGGGGGGACCTCATTTGAAAAGGAGCGGTATAACCAGGTTACAGTTTGATATGCATAAATAGTGCTTCTATCGATTAAAAACATCTTAAAACATACACACACACACACTCATGTGCGGTATTCACTGTATTTTCAAATGTATATCGTTCCCGTAAGGCTAGTTAGAAAGAGGCCCGTTTCTTCCGTCGCCGAACGACGCTGCCGCGTTTTCCAGTCGTCGTTTAACAGAAGCGTCTGGATGCCTTTTGGTTGTGCGCTGCAGCGTAACTACGGCGCCCTGACCTGTGGGAGTTCACCGTTGGCGGTGCTTGAAGCCGCCCCGCTCACGCCCTGGATCGCAATGCGCCGTCGGTTGATTTACTGCCGCTCTCCTGTCGAGCCTCGCGCCCGGAACGAACGAACGCACAAACGAACAAACGAACGAACGACGGACGCACGGATGCACGGACATGGCGGTCCGGGGGTCGTGGAGACGTTTTTTTCGGACCGCGTTTGCCTTTTGTCGATGGCTGCTTTTTTCTTCCTCAGTCCCGTGCCGATGTGACCTCGGTAACGTTTCGCGCAAAAACATCGGCGAGTTTAGCGGGTCTTCCTTCACCGGAGCTCCCGCCAAACGCGCCTCGACTTTCGGCCCAATCAGAACTTTGCGAGCCCTCGCTCAGCCACGCGTTTCCACTTTCTTGGCCGCCGCCTGTGTTTTCGCGTCTGCTGAGTCATTGTGGTAACACCAGTGCGCAGCGAGGAGCGCTCCAGGTAAAGCATGTCTTTCGTGGAGCACGCCTACATACCAGCGAATGTAGACTGGGCTAATTCATAAGCAGGCCTAGGTCTGGCTGAATGGGTAGGTTGCGTACGTGCCAACACGCTTGCTGTAGCTACTCAATGACGCCATGAGATCGAGGAAAAATCATTTCTTTTTCCGGACCTGCGAGTCCCAGTCTGGGATGTTGACATGTTTGGATGTTCAATTTGTACGTGCAGTAATATGCTGGGCGTTTCTGTTTGCAATCTGGTGCGTAATCGCGTTAATTGCTAAAACAGCGTCGGAACAGATCTCCTGCGCCTGAGCTTGCGAACGGCTGGCGTGGTCGTGACCAGACAGGTTTGGCAGGAGCGCTGGCCGTGGACCTTTTCCAAATTTGATCAAAGAAAAAAAAAGCTGTTCTGAAAGAAAGGGGAAATGACATCGTCAGAGGACGCACAGGAATCCATTTCTTTCCGGGCCCAAACGCTTTTACGAAATGTTTAGCCCAAGGTTGCGTCCCTCGTGGCTTCTAAATCTGGAACGGAAAGGGGGAAGATTGCTTTGTTCACGAAATCAGGTCTCGCGTCCAATCGGCTTTTGTCCTGTTGAAGAGGGCGAGTGTGCGTCTGGCTCTTAAGTCTGTAGGCCAACCAGCTTCCAAGCCGCTCTATTCACCCCATTCAAAGTGCGCTTTGTCGGGATTAGAAGGGGAAACTACCCAAGCAGTCTCTTAAGTGAGCATAACGTTCATTCAGTGCTTGCGCAGCGATCTTTGTTACTATAGCTTTCTGTCAGTAGTTACCGCATTTGCTTTCACAAACTATATTTTTCGATAAATATCCAGTGAATAGTCACTGAATGCTAAAGAAATTTCAGTGGATATGCCGCAGCGGAAACGTGAAGATGTCTCCTGCGTGAAATTCCCTATTTTGGGCTCACGTTGCGGTCTGGCTGAAATACCCTGGGGTAGCAAACTCAGACCGGAGATGAAGATGAGCTGTTGCTCCTTTTTGCGGTCGTTCCTGTATCGTATGGTAGTTTGCTCCTTCATACCCCCCCCCCCCCTCCCCGGGGCGGGAGGGCGCGACGCTGTAGTTGGGCATCGCTGGGCACATGCGCGGGTAACCGGAGAGCGTTGGCGTTCGCCCGCTGTTCGTGGACGCGGCTGGAAGCCTGTTTGCGGAGCCTCGGCCGCGGGGGGGAACGACAGCTGAGCCGGGCGCGTGACTGACGGGGGTCGCCGTGGCGACAGAGCGGCCCGTTACGATCCCGTTTCTCTGGGACTCATCCAGCAGACGCCGTTGCCCAGAGCGACGCGCGCGGCTTACGTTCTCTACACGCGGTCCGTTTGTATCGCCGGGCGTTTGAGAGAACCGCCTCGCTCGCGGGTGCCACAGGAGTTCCCCGGCCGGGATTCGAACCTACAAACCTGGGAGTTGTGCGCCCGGTTCCCTACCGCTGTACTGCACTGCTGCCCCTGCTGATTTGACTGAAATAAATGCCGTTTCTGAACCAAGCTTCGGCCCCTGCCGTCGAATCTCTGCGCCATGTCAGATGGCGTCTCGTTTGTTTTCGCCGCGACGCGAAGCAAACGAGGCTGCGCGGTGCATCGATCGGCGCATGTCCCTCTGGCCGTTCACTTAGCTAATTAGCTAATCAACAGGAAGCTGAACCTCTGCTGTTCTCAGGAAGTTCGCTAACGTAGGAGGAAGGGAGTCATTACCTGGTCCATAAAGTGCCTGGAATTAAGATTTTACTCATACAGACGGACAATTTTTAAAAAAAAAATCTGACAATGCTAATATGCTAATATGAAAAAAGGCCTTCGGCATTCAGCGGTGATACTTACCTCTTGGATCCTGTTTGTGGGTTATTTCCCGTGCTGGAATGTGACGGGGAGCATTTGTAGGCTGGTGCGTTTGTGGGCTCGGCTTTATGCCGAGGTCTGCATGGCT